>CM054113.1:140299691-140714327 GCA_028673005.1 Tanypteryx hageni
TTTTATAAAGACGTTTTTCATTGTGATCGCTTTATGCAAATTTTTTGGATGCTGCATGTTTGTCTACCACCAACTGTTCTTCTTTCAGGGGTATGTGCAAGAAATTCAAAATTTCAGAAAGTAGTTGAATACCTCAATTGTAAATTCAGGGAATTCTTTGTGCCTGGGGTAAAGATACTTCCCAGACATTTTGCCTTAAAAAAATATTCCTAATGCTTAAATTTCCTAAAACTCCATTTTACTAATGGTAATTTCCTAATGACCATTTATATCATTTGGAAATAATGAAGGTACTGTTGGTTTCAAAGGTCGGATAATATTCAAATGTTACAACCCAAACTAACCAACAAAATGGGGCTTAGAATATTTGTTTTTGCAGATTCAGAAACTGTACATTGTTGCTGTAAAGCCTTACTTTGGGGCACCTACTACTGCTTCATTAGCTCACCCTGAACTCCCATTTACAGCAAGAATTGTCTTATATCTCTGTGACAAACTACTGCAGTCCACAAATAATGCAACCGGATACTGTATTTTCACTGACAGGTTTTACACAGGGTATGAACTTGCAGGAGAACTATCGAAAATTGGATACCACACAACAGTGACAGTAACGCCCAGCAGAAAAGGTATGCCTGATCCTATGAGGAAAAAGCACGATGTTGCTGCTTACAGGAGAAAACTTCATAAATACACTGCTGTGGAAAGATAAAGAGGCTTGTGGTAATGTTGAGCACTTGGCACAACATAATTACAGAAAAAGTCCAATGGAAAATGTCGTAGAAGTAGAAAAGCCAACTGTAATAGTAGATTACAACAAAAGTATGGGAAATGATGACAGAGCAGACCACTACATCTCAAGTTACCCATTTACTCGCAAAGTATGAAGTGATAGAAGAAGCTTTTCTTCAGGCTTTTGGATGTTTCTGTAGTGAACAGTTCTATACTTTTCAATGAACATAAAACTCAACAGGAGGATAAACTCAGCTACAAGAGATTTAGAAAGAATTTAATAAAACAGCTAGTATCAGATGTGAGAAATGTCTCTGGAAAACATGGTCGACCAACAAGCTCAAGTGTTGAAGAAAGGCTCAACGGGCATCCACATTTTATTTATGGAACTAAGAATAGTAATTCAAAAGATTGTGCTGTCTGTTTAAACAGAAAGATAAAGAGCGCTAAGAAAGAAACTGTTTTTTCCTGCAATACATGCACGATAAAGTCAGGATTACATCTGGGAGAATGCTTTGAAAAATATCACACTATGCAAAAATTTCGATAGAAAAAGTGTAACAATGAACATGTTTTTTACAAGACTTTATTATATAACAATTGAAAAATTTATGTATTACTAGTGTATATTTAAAAAAAGAATAAGACTTTAAAAAATTGGGAATTTTTTTTAAATCTAAAAATGATTTACCAATTTTTTATCTCCGTTATAATGCTTGAAAAACGTTTATATCGATAAGTAACCAAGATTAGAAAAAACAACAAGTTTAGAAAAATAAATTTTTTTGCTTAAATTTAATTACAAGCTGTGGGAGCCGAGGGGCAGAATTTATTCATGCCAATTCATATTAATCCAAAATATAACCTACATCTATTTTAACATAGTCAAGGAGCAGACAAAGGAATGAGTAATAATATCCCCCAACCCATTCTTGCCCTCCTGAATATGTTACTGGTGCAATTAGAGTATAATCTGACATTTCCAAAACCAGCTACTAACAAGAACAGGCTATACAAAAAATATTTCCTGAAACAATCTTCTGGAAATGGCTATATCCAGGGCCAGCCCGAGCTATGGTCGAGCAGGGCAGCTGCCCGGGGTGCCATTAACGGAGGAGGGTGCTGGAGTGCTATCTCGCTCAGTTCTATGTAAATTTTTTTTAAACTAGTTTTTCAAAAGTGAATTTTTCAAAAGCAAATATTTCGAAAACAAGTTTCTTGAAAGCGAGTTTTTCAAACGATCAATTTTTCAAAAGACAAATATTTCGAAAATCAATTTATCAGTGTTTTAACTGAAGATATTTTGGAAAAGAGGAAGTTTTTCAAAAGTCAGACTATCGACATACTCTCATTGGAATCATGGATATATTTACTATACTCGATAAAAATAAAAAACGAATTATTTAAACATATCAAAATCTTCAGTTTTAGTTGTATCATATATGTATACCAGTATTTGGTTGTTTATATCCAGAATGAAGAGGGAGCAGAGCCTGAACAAGGTTCGCATGAAACAGTATACAAGTGGCCAGGAAGCACCTCGACAGCCGAAACAATATAGAGACACTGCTGAAAAGTTGAGGTGAGTTCTTGAAGGTCTGGAGGGGAGGGGGGGGGCCCTCCGGTGTACAGACATTTGTGGAATCTGCGATAACCATGCTACATTGCCTCTTGCTACACTGCCACTTGCTATGTTGAGTTATGAGAACTAAAAACGTTATAAAAGTTTATATTATTTGAATAGGACTTTTATTTAATCAATTGCTGGAAATTGGTTTTTGGCCTCAGACCCCCCCCTCCCCCCGAAGTAAATTTCTGGGTACGTGCATGGATCTCAATATATTTTTTAGAATAGTCCATGTCCATTCATAGGAATCTTAATATTTTTAGTTCAATACATGACACATTAGGTGGAAAAAGAGAAAGGATAAGGTTTCAGCTGATAGACCACTTGAAAGGGAAAAAGATCTACCAAGTCAAGAAGAAGACTGCTGAAGTCAGCAGTACATGGATAATCAAGTATAACCAAGAAAAATCACAGACCTGTTGGGCAGGTTATCTATGATGATGACCACTGACTAATCTATGCTTCGCAGAATATTCATAAACAATATTTTTTAATTCATAAACTAAGTCTATGACTATATAGCTCAATCTTTCCTCTAAATCATATTTTCCACCAAAATGATTTATACCTACCCAAACTATAGTTGAGAGCATGAACGAATGCGGGCGAGCCAAGATCACTGTGCAGAGAGAGAGAGACACACACGTTACATTGCTGCCAAACCACCAGCCTGCATAAGCTTACGCTCGGAAAGAAATGCATGACACATGAAGTTCTATGCCACCATGCCACAAGCATTCGCCATTTGCTCTTGAGAGCTGGCAACATTGTAACCGGCTAAACATGTTGAATCATCTGCATGTACCGGCTTGTTTTTGAAGTGCTGATACACTTTATATATGATTTATCTTGCTTCTTTGTGCAACATCATGTGTTTACTTCCTTCGCCCTCCATTTTAGAACACCACAAGATGGTACTATGTAAACCTCAATTGTAAAACACAAATATCACACTGCAAATGTATGTACCGCATGCCAAGAGCCGCTGTAACTGACTGATGCTGATTGGCCAAGTGAAGGTGTGAGAGAAACCACATGACATTCCTTGCCTTCTGCGCATAGAGGTACCACCTGCCTTCGTTTGTGCTCCCAACTATAACCTTTAAGCACCTTAAATAGGTTCATAAATATTCTTGAAAATTATTAGTTATTATATTCTTCTCCTTCAAAGCCAAAAAGATTATCCTAAGCTGCTTTCAGCATGTCTTTTATCTTTTGTTTTAAGAATGTTGTCACAGCTCTACTATAATTGAAACCACAGTTAATGTCCTAATTACTTTCTCTATTAAGTTTTTAAATTCCTTCTGAATCATTCACACCTTATCCTCTTTAAATATCTTTAATTCTGGGCTATACCTTTATATCTCTTTTACAATAGAATCTGCCATAAAAATGAGTTACTAGTAAATACCTTGGGATCCAACTTAATCCATAAAAATGTTTAAGGTTTGGAAGTTGAGTAGAAAGATAATGAGAACTGGATAATGCCAATGAATGTAGCATAAAACAGATAAATAAGATGTGGCAAGGACATTAATCAAAAGCTAATGTGCAGTTCAATAACAACAAAATTGAAATGAACTTAAGCTGAAAGGATTAACAACAGTGAAGAGAAAAGATGACGTTACAGTACAGCATTAGTCAAAACTGAAAATGGAAACTTAAAATGTTCTAAATTTACGTGTCACAAAAAGAATTTCTGGAGAGTATTAGAAAATTATAGCATCAACAATTTTTTATGAAAGAATAAAAGCTTTAAAAAGTAAACAGGAGAGATTGGAGAGGGTAGGTAGTATTCTGTTAATTTATCAAAACATCAATGCTAGAAAGAGAATGTTGAATAGTTATGCAGAAATAAGAGGAATGACTTTCAATAAGAATGTTTTGTAGAGATAAAACAGAATTTATTACTAAAAGACAGAAACAAAAATGTAATCCAAGAGTTAACAATTTCAACATTTGCAAAAAGTTTTCCAACAGGTTTCCCTACTGTCAGATTATCACTGAAATATATTTTCACGCAGTGAGGAGTGGCTCCATTCTTTGGAAGAAACATTAAGCAGTTGCCCTATTTGGTGCTCTTTGTAAGAGTAGGCTTATGTTGGTATTGGGTTTCCCTCCCCCCTTCTGTGCGTGTCTGGTGTGGAAGGCAATGGGAAACCACCGCACTATATATCTGTTCCCTAGTTCCAATTGAAAGATCAATACTACTGATGATAATGAGTGGCTGCACCAGTATCTAACTACCCCTCTGCAATCCTACAGGATATCATCTCAGATTCCTCAAGTGACATTTGGGCAGAACCAATCCCTACTTGACAGGAATAATTTTACTTTCCAATCCTTGAGTTTTTATCCAATTTAAGCAGCATCTTTTTGACAAATATTCAACCTTTTCCTACTAATTTATAAAAATAGTATATCATAAGGAAAATTAATAAATGATAAATATTATTTTTTAAGATACTGAAACTCATGACTAATACCCTCTTTATGCGGGTGTTGCATTCCAGGAAAGTGGCGCATAAACAGAATCCATATATACATGTAAAAGATAGAGATACGTTCCACAAGCAATCCTAACTCTCCTCCTCCTCTTCTTTCGCTCAATAACGACTTATTATGCGCTAAATACAAACTTAAAATAACTAACACTGAAAATTATACTCGCCAATAAAAGGAAGCAGAAGAGCATAAGTGGTGGCTGTTGTGAGTGACATAATAGTAGAGGTTTAAAGTGCTGGAGGGTTGTTTTGGCCCAACGCAAGTTCCGCAGGTAAGGAGACAAAACTTCTCAAATGTACTCAGACAGTATCACAAGAAATCTCCTTCTTATCTCCACTCTATAATATCCTCTCCACTCTCATCTCTTTTACTGTAGCATTAATATGTTAAGCATAAGAGACAATGAGAGACTGAATGGTCGCCTCGTGGCGTGGTGGAGAACTTTCTTGCATTTGTATTGCTGTGGCCGCATAGGAGCAAATCAATGACTAATAAAAAGAAATTTCGGTAGCAACAAGTTTGACGCATAATAGCAAATTCGCGTAAAGCTAACCCGCATAAAGAAAGGGAAACCTGTAATATAGAAATGATGGACGAGAATAAGGACCTGATTCACACAGGGACCAGATCTGAAATTGTAAAATAAGAGGTAAGGTTGGTCAGAATTGAAGTAGCTGAATTAAAAGTATATAGTTATCAGTTAAAAGAACAACTAGGTAAACACTTATATGCATAAGATTAGATTACTTTCAATCTGGCAGCAGCTCTTGAGAACTTCAAAAGGAAATATGTAATTCCAAAGTACCAAAACATCTTATCTGAACATTCAAAATATCCCATATCTTTAAATATGCTTCATCTTATCCGGAATATCATTGCTGATTACTATTAAATTAGTATCTGCAACATTTCAAATCACTTTTAAGCAGCATGAGAGAAGTTAACCACAAAACTTTAATTTAGACGTTGCTTGACAATAAATTAGGAAGTCAATTCCCAAATCAAAAAATGATACTTTCCTGTTCACGACCTGCAAATTGTGAGTGGCAAGATATGGAACAGCATGGTGACGTGACGAGAAATGGAACTACGTTTAGTTTGCTTTGAGTTTTTGGTGGCTAGATTCATTCTATTTCCTCCACCTGGGTTAGGTTAGTTGGTGGTTGGTTCATTCTATCTCCTGCCCCCAGTTTGGGTTGGTTTGTATGTAAGCATAGCAATGTATGAAAGCAGTTACAGAGGCGTACAGGAGGGAGTAAGGGCAGAGGTTGAAATCATGCTTGAGATTGAAGTCGTGCTGGGTGCCTGCGACGCCCTGACTGAATGAATGTCACCCCCTTGATGCCAGCAGAGATTTGGTGCCTGAAACAGAGCAAATGCCATAAAACTAAAAAAAGCAACCTCCGCTTAGTTCCATCTCTCATCACTCACGATGCTATGCTCCACATCTCGCCACTCACAATTTGTGTGACGAGAACAGGAAAGTACCACAGACACCCAGAATATATGATACTAAGACTCATCCACAGCGTGTACTATCCTTTCTATTTTTTTTTATTCTTCTGCACTCTAGTTGTCTTTCTCCAATTTATTATTTCAACCTTTAACATCATTTCTCATATAAGCTTCAAAAAATGTTGCATATATGTTTACGAAGAACTATTCTCATTTCTCATTGAATTTAATTTGCATTATATGTAATCAATAATTATATTTGGGCATCAGAGGTATTGAAATTGAAAGTTAACATGAAATCTGGGTTTTTAATGCCTTGCTAAATACTGTACTGAAAATAGTACAACATTGCTATCAAAAACGTACATTTAGAAAAATGACTTCCAACTAAAATTTCTACATATATGTCTTGAATAAGCACAATTTTATGGAATATGCAAATGAATGTTTATAAAGACTAAATGTTGATAGGATGAATAATTGATATCTTATTTTTCCAATGCTAACATCTAAGCTCAAATCCAGATAAGCAAGGACGTAAATTTCATTATTAGAAGTTAAAGACAGAAAACCTAGACTTTAGAAGCGTAAGTTCAAGTGATTCAAAATACTGTCACAACTACAGGGCAGACAATTCTCAACAAAATCATGAGTAGGTAAATGCTATTAACTGCATCTGATGCGAAAAAAACAATATTAATTGATCCCTTAAATTTAGCCGGAGGCATTAAAACTATCATTTCGAAGATGTACCAAATGTTGCATAGCATGGTTAGCCAAAATATCACCACGGATTAAAAAAAAATATTTTTACATAAAGTGCTATCTAGTCATGTCATATGCAGACAGAAACGTCTCGCTAGTTCGTAAAATAAAGCAAACAACTGTGTCGCCAGGCTGGCAAAATTATGGGCTACACGTAATGAGGGAGAGTACTTTCTAACAAAATCTATCGTGAAAGCTGTATAGGCATGATGGTACTTCTATGAAAAACATTCTTATTATTTCGTTTGACCGGTTAAAAATAGTTGAGCTAGAGAATTTGGTTTTATCATTTAAGTATATGAACACAGATTTTTTTAAACCATCCCTAAGTTAAACACTTTCGCAGTGACAGGTGCTACAACGTTCCATAATATATGGATTTTAAGCAATAAAATAGACCCGACTAAATTAAATGGATAATTTTCTTCGCCTATTTTAGTAAACACGTTTTTGGCAATTCTGATGATTTAGATATAAAAAATAAAGAATATAAGCCAACTGACATTTCTACGGCTTTAAACTAGGACAGGCGAATAAGAACCAAGCCGATTCTCTACAAAAACCAAATAGCGAGTCGGTTCAATTTAAAATACGAAATTAACAAGACATTACATGAGTTTCAGTAAAAGAAACTTAATAAGAACATCGATTCACGTTTCTCGCTAATAACCCTAAACGCAAGACAAAAACGAACAATGTCAAATATATACGCGTTCACTTTGAGCTCTCCAATATTTTAATTAAATTTAGGATACATGAAGAATCAAGAATCGTTTCTTTAGTCTTCTAGAAGGTTGGAATATATTTATCATTACATTTAATGGTAACCCAGACAAATACGCTGATGAAGTAAATTTCGATCTAATATTAAGATGGTCTTACAAAGGCCATATTGATATAGCCTTAATCTACGAAACTTGACATTAAAATAAACAAACTAAAATAAAGACAGATTTATACTTCACATTTCTATAATATACGTTTGATATCGTAAAAGCAAACAATAACGAGTGTTTGACAAGTACCGTATACTACTTACCACTTTGTTCACCTAAGAAAACCAACTTGAATTTCCGCAAAGGGTTACCAAAATCTCCAGATGAAGACATTTTTGACACCAAATTAACTCTGAAACCGAGGGTAAGAACAAATGATTAATTAAATACGTAATCCCCGAGCTATTCACTCTGTCATCCGCTCTGCCCTGCCCCGATGGTAGTCCGCCACGTTACAGAACCTAACTCCTACACATACGTGACGTCACTGAATCCATGATTGAATCTAGTTCGATCTAGTTCCGCTATTGGTCGTCTTGCCGGGGCAGGAGTTGCTTTATATGGCAACTTCCTTTCATTGGGTCACTTATTCGCCATTTTATAGGTAATAATTTTTAAATTTGTCACTGAAAATTCGATAAAATTTCTGTTAATAAAAAAATATTGATGATTTAATCAACAGAAAGGAAATTACATTCATGAAATTATTATGTAAAACATTGAAGGAAACAATTCCTAAAAATTAAAAATTTTCGTGTGCAACTGTAAAACGTGCTTTTTCATTATTTTATTTTACATGTTTCAATTAAAAATTTACTTTTATTCATCACAAAGGTGATCAAAATATTATTCCCTTTTAGGATACAAGGACGCGCAAAAAAGTATTGTTTTGTTATATCAAGAACATTAATAGTCGCAAAAAACTAACAAAAGGAATTGATAGGCTTGGGAAATTTATCGCTCAATATTGTTTATATTAAAGCAACTTGTTGTATTCACTTATCTCCATAAGCATGTTTATGCAATAAGTACTTACGGTACTTATCGTTTAAGTGGGCACCACCTCCGCAGCGCCCATCTAGGGGCGAAATATGGAACTATAAGGCGCTGAATGTGGCGAGATTTGGAATTACTTGGAGCAATAGTCCATTGGAACGATTGGAACCAGAGACTATTGTACTCGTACGGATTGGAATATTGGAACTCAGTTTGAACACAAAAGAAACTTTTACTCGAACCCACCGGCTTGGAAGGTTGCTGAAACTGTTTTTTTTTCATGTCTCCTCACGATAACTGTTCTGAGAGTCGTCTCCATTCAAAGAAAAAAGAAGGGATACAGTTATAAATGACACTTTTAATGTGCAACATCGACAGAAGAACAAAATCAGTCATATTTGTGGATAAACGGAATTTGAACATAAACGATACTTTTACTCGACCCCACCAGGTTGGGTGGTTGGTGAAACCTTTTAATTCCTCTTCACGTTAACTGTGCTGAGAGGCATCTCCATTCAAAGAAAAAAGAAGGGATACTGTTATAAATGATATTTGGGTACTTATCGGTTACGTGGGTACCAGACGCCTCTCAGAACAGTTAACGCGAGGAGGAACGAAAAACAATTTCACCAACCTCCCAACTCGGTGGGGTCGAGTTTCTTTTATGTTCAAATTGAATTCAAATGTCCCAATGGAGTACTGCTCCAAGTAATTCCAAATCTCGCCACATTCAGCGCCTTATCTCCATATCTCGCCCCTAGATGAGCACTGCGGAGGTGGTGCCGTGGTGCCCACGTAACCGCAAAGAACTACCCAAAATACTGAACTACCTACTAAATTTTTAGTTTGTTCCTAAATTTTTTGTGAAACGAGACTTGGACTAAACCTTACATCAAAATTTGGGCGTATATTTAATGCAGAATTCCTTTAACAAAGTTCCGAATGTATACAAAATTTAGTTACAACCGCATAATAATCTTTTTCTCTTTTTTATTACAATTCCTACCTAATATAAGCCCGCCTATTGAATTAAAGCATTGTTGCTAAGATATAATACGCGTGCATATCCTTGACGATTATATTTGATTAATGCCATAATTTCTTGAACATACTAAATTGGGTATTAAATTTCCTCAGAATCTTTTATTTTTATTTTGGCGTATTATTTTTATATGTCAAAGTTAAACTACGAGACCACTTTTTAAATTGTGCCTAGCCTTTTAATGCACCATAAATGTTGTTAGATAAAAATCTACTTTAATAATACTACTTGTTCTTTAACTCAAAATGTTCCATGGTGATGCGGACGTCGCTTAGTTACGCGCTAAATAAACATGGGCTTCCCATATTTGTTTCTTTTTAAAGATAATCCAAAAGCAGACATCGTCAAGCCTATTATATTGAATTTTTAACTGAAACGTGCATACTTATATGCATACAACTTTTATCGTTGTTAAATAACTTTATTTGGAATTATTTGTATCATGTCACTGGAAAAGAAGCGTAAACGACTTCGTTCGTTGATAAAATAGAGACTACAATCAATTATGCGGCTGAAAAAAATATTTTTGCGTTACCATCCTCCAGGTAGCAAGTTTAAATCTAAAAAGAAAACTTCTACTTACAACATCAACAAATCCTTCCTAAAATATTTAATGCATATTTTTACATATTGAAATTATTGAGTTATTATTATTACAGGAATGTGCCTCGAATATATTCAAAAAGGAGTGACCAAAACAAAAATGCTGGACATTCATGAATTATCCATTGAGTATGAGACGTTTTATTATTTCATATTTAATATATAGGTTCTATGAAGAAAATAATTGTACTTTATTCGTTTTAGGACAGATGTGTCAGATCTTGCAGATAAAATTGCAATGCAAGAACCCCTTTTTAGTCGTAATGTCAGAAATCAATTACTTCAATCCTTACAAAGATTAAAGGGGATGAATAATGATAACGATCATCATCTTTTTAGAAAAAAACAGTCATTCCACACACATTTGTTGCCTGTAACAAATGTATCATTAGACAATATGGGAAAAAGGTAGAATTTAAATTGTTTAAAGTCATAGATAATTTGTCATTGAGCATTAATAATTTTGTAAATGTTAGATTTATTTCAGGAAGTTATGATAGAACATGCAAAGTATGGAGCATAGAGGATAGCAAGGAAGTTCTTTCACTCCACGGTCACAAAAATGTTGTATGTTCAGTAAATTTTAATAATCCATATGGGTAAGATATATAAAATTTTAAGTTCTTTGAGTTGTTGAAATTCTTAAATGTCATTTATTTTATTTAACATAAGGAGAGAAAATGTTACCAACAACAAATGACATGGTGCATTTTGTATAATCAGGTGCAATAAGAAATTTGCATTGTTTTTTATTTGAGATTACATAACATTTAAATGCAAATTTTTCCAGTAAAATATCGCTTAAGAATTTTTTAATGCAGTGCTTTCATAGCGTGATACCAATATCACAGGTAGTAATTGAAGGTGCATAAAGGGGTAAAACTGATATTGACTATGTACCATGTGTCAGTGTGCATACATTTTTGTATATCAAATTGTTTTTCACATTTCCAGTACATGAACTTATATGATGAGATTTTCTGTGTTCTGAGGAAAGATAGATTATGAATAGATGCATATAGTAATAATAATCTTTATTGTAAACCAGACAATATAGTAAGTAGGTATATGAATTGTTAAAAGTATAATTACATGCAAGGATGTATCACATATTACATAGGTACATGAAGTTCATTTACATCAAATCAAATATTATAAAAGTATTTTTAAAATACAGTTAATGTGTCAATATTCTTAATGTGCATCAGAAATTTATTGTAAAATGTTGTCCTCATGGCAAGAGGAACCTGTAATTTTCCTGCTACAATGCAACAGATGTATGTTTCTTTGTCCTCTAGTATAGGTACTAAGAAGTTGATAAAACTGTCCAAGGGGTACATGGAAAAACAATTTGAATGAGATTGTTTTCATGGATAAGCCATTAATATTATATGTCTTTCAATGGAAATATTCAGTACCACAAAAATCATTAGTAGTTGCTGAATGTTAGATTCAAATGTAATGTAAAAGAAGGAAATAGAAATTAGAATAAAACAAGACATTGTAGAATATAATGAAAGTTATGTAGAATAAGAATTTTGAAATATATTAATGCTTTTTAATTCCATAAAGAGTTTTATATTTAAAGGGATAAGATATTGACAGGATCATTTGATAAAACGGCTTGTCTTTGGTCAACTGAAACTGGACAGTGCTTCCATACCTTTTGGGGACACACTGCAGAGGTCATCACTGCACAATTTAACCAGCAGAGTACATTAGTTGGGACTACATCAATGGACAAAACAGCAAGATTATATGATTTAGTCACAGGTTCTAAATATATATATTATCTGAATTTA
The DNA here is from genome assembly GCA_028673005.1 of Tanypteryx hageni. Lineage (NCBI taxonomy): Eukaryota > Metazoa > Arthropoda > Insecta > Odonata > Petaluridae > Tanypteryx > Tanypteryx hageni. The sequence goes on from CM054113.1 coordinate 140,311,995, forward strand.
TTGCCATAACAAATTATGTTAAGCAAATAATATAAATAAATAAATTCAGGATGTTTTCAATGGTAATTTAAAATAACAGTTATTGGTAATTTTCTGGTTCTATTGAAAGTAAATCTAAGGAATTATGGTTTCATATTCTAAGCTCTATAGCAGGGGCCGGCAACATAAGGCCCGCAGGTCAGTTGAGGCCCCTGAGAGCGCTTTATGCCACCCTCGAAGCCATAATGAAAAAGTGATCGGTACAATTTAACCAAAAATTTCGTATTTTTTCAGTAAAATTTTAGCCTCAAAACTTTTTGTGATGAATATTTAATGCTAGTAAATAATCTAGATATGATTTTTACTAATATGAGACCACAGAATCCCCAGATAACTTTGGATGTAAACACTCATCCAGCCCGTCGAAACTCATGACTTTCAATGCGACCCTCCAAAGCATTCACATTACGAATGTGGCCCACCATGAAAAAAAGGTTGCCGACCCCTGCTCTATAACATACATAATTGATTTCCTTACTCCTAGAACAAATCAATTAATTTAAACTTATTTTGCCATTTATTCAAATGCTTTATCTAAATTAAAGATATCATATTTACAGTGGATTTCATCTATTCTTTTCCAATGTAATCATTAAATAGAATTGATTTGGTTATCGATGAATTACTCTCATTACAAAATGATAACCATCACCTCTCAATCTGTTTTGAATGATTTCTCATCTATTTTACTAAAACTCCTATTATATAAACTTGAGCAGCACACCACATTTAAATTAAAATAATTATGTGTAAAGCAGGCATCATAAGTTTCGTTTGGATCGTCTTGTTTTTCTATGAAATCATAGAGATATTCCAGTGAATTTTAAATTGAAACATTTAATATTTCTGAGATTATATGTATGAATATTTTTTCAGAGCCAATTACATTATTGGTCCCTGACGCAAGCCAAGTGTGACTCCCCTTAACTCCTCCATGCCAGAGGACATTTAAATGCATCCCTTTCCACAGAATGGAGGATATTTAAATTTAAATGGCAATTTGGAAGTAATATCATTGAAAAATATATCTTTTATACTATTTATTATATTTGCTTGAAATCTTTGGAAAATACATATAATATTATAATTATTTTCATAAAAATTTTACATAATTTTAGTTGTAATTGTTTTTGTACACTGGGATGAATTCACCAAAGTACTATCTGCAACATTATAATTAATCATTTTTATATGATAATGGTAACGTATGATAATAATGAGGAATAGCAACTAACTATCTCATAACCGTAACTAACATTGACACCTAATCATAACGTAACATGTACTGTGCAACATGCAAAGGTTTTTCTCAGACTCCATAGCATGCTAAGATTTTGCTCAGACTAGCTGCAGGGAGGCAGGAAGTGTTCCCATGCACTTCACTCATAGCATTGGTTTAGATTCGTCATCGTTTGTAACTTTGGAGTGAGTTTTTACAGACACGAGCTGCATTTTCTCTGTGATGATTCATTATAGGAAAGCTCATGATAAAAGGCCCTCTGTCTCTCTTGTGTGTCCAATATTGCTGGTGTACTGGTGAAGGAAAGATCCCAGGACCTCAAGACTAAACAAGAGTGACAGTGAAACCCTCATAAATTTCACTTGTATCTCCTCTCATTTCGCAGAACCTTCATGTCGAAAAAGAGTCCATCTTACTTATAGTATGTTTCTCGTCTTATGAAGCTTGACCTTCACATAGCAAGTAGCCAATGAGAACCTTTTCCCTCTCCCCCGTCACCCGCGGCTTTCGAAATGCATGGAAAAACCTAACAGCATTGCCAGATATCCGCTCTTGAAATGATCTGCTTGCGAATGAAAGGCGACGCGTCGCAGAAAAACTTACGGTCATTGTTTATTACTACCGGCCATTTTCCATTGCGTTAAAATTATAACAAGGTGCAAAGTGAAAGCGATAGAGAGATCGCAACGGAAGCGTCAACGCAGTAGATCTGGCAACATAGTCGAACTAAGAGCGATGTGAACAGCACGATGGCGAGAGAGAGACTGAGCTTCTCCCCTCTCCGTCGCCCGTTACTCGAGCGTTGATTGGATGCAGAAATAGTCACTCACAGAGGTTTTCAAGGTCAAGCTTCATAAGACGAGAAACATACTATAGTATTGGTTGAAGTTTTTGAAACTACCTACTTGAAAAAATCTATTATAAAATAACAACAATGTAAGTAAATGCTAATATAAGTAAAAAACAGCAGGATACTTACATAATTATTCATAAATGGTAAAGGCAGAGGTTCCCTTATTAAAACACACAAATATTACTTAGGTTTAACGAGTATTCAGGGAGGAAAAAATAAGGAAAGTTAGCACTTTTCCAAATGTACATAGTATGTCAGATGGCGACATATGAAGTTTTCTTTGGTCGTACATAGTATGTCGGACAGCAATGAGAGTTTAAAGCAGCCACTGCTCCCACATGTCCCTAAATATTGGACATTTTATTAGAATGAAATTTGTATTATTCTATCACCATGTTGAACTAAGAAAAATATTTGAAAAATATCTAACATGTTGAACATTGATAATTATTATAAATAATTTCTTGTAATTGATGGAAAAAATGGATCATAAGATCATATGCAGACAGCATCCGCAAAAATTTCTTCATGCGGGGGGAGCAAAAATCTTTGAAAGAGCGCCATTGCTAGTTTTTTAGATAATGGGTGTGGCTTCTTAGAATGCATTTAATCATATCTAGTGTCATTTTTATTAATTGTATTTGTTACAAAAACAAGAAGTCCAAACCAGGACTAATGCAGGCTGGTTTCCCAAAGTTGACGTCCCAAATTGATTACTTATGTATATTGACAGGAAGTGTTTCAATATGTGTTAGTCATTCTAAGGAATTCTCATACCATAAATACCATTTGTTGTTCATAGTTTATCAATGATAGAGAAAAATTGGAAAACAATAGACCAATATCAGGTTTAAAATACTAAAAGAAATGTCAAAATCTATTTCTGACATTATATTTTGGATGTTTTTTTAAAATAAATGAATATAATAAATGTTACTGTTTATACGCTAATATGTCTGTATCAACTGTCCATTGCTAAAGAGTAGTCGAGCGGAAAAGAAAATAACTCATTTGTTCACTTGTCTATGCTCAAGCCGAGTTCAGTAATTCATTCGTCTCCATGGCAACAGCCTGATAAAATGCTATTTAAAATGTAAATGTAAATTCCAGGTGGCATCTTCAGGTCTGTCCAGACCTGAAGATACCACCTGGAATGGAGGCGAAACAGTCGTCACTAGAAGAAACAACACGGTAGAATCCCGAAATTCTTGGAAGGAGTGCGAAAACACCGCGGAAGCCTTCGTATTAATGTAAAAACGCTGTTTTAATGGAAATTCAAGAAAATACGATCAATTATCAAAATTCTGCAATAAGAATTAGAATCTACATTCTTTTCCTCTTAGAACAGTACAAACCGGTATCACAATTTTACGATATTTTAAAGAATTAAAGAAAGCATCTCTGCACGATAGATTTGAAACTTCCTATGTAAAACAAATAGGGAAAAAACATTCCTGGAATCCAACCCAGGTCTTCAATCTTTGCCAAATAAAATATAGCCCGGAGGTGGGCCCTGGCAGCACGATCCTCATACCAAGTTTCATGAAAATCGGTCCATTGGTGCAAAAGTTGTTAGGGGACACACACACAGACAGGATCATTTCATAAGGCTATGTTTCCTTTGGAAACCAGCCGAAAAAATAGCAATTTTAGGCTTATAACTTTAAAAAAAATCACATTTCCAGGGGGAGGCAAGTGCCCCAATTGTCATTCCATGTGGACACCCATGGCAGACAGGTATAAGCTGAAAAGTTGAGAATGATTTTGAAACGAGAAAATTCTGCTATGACCAGGAATAAAACCTGAGTATTCCACTTGCTGGGTGGATATTCTACCACTGAACTATCATAGCAGATTAATTCTCCTGTTTCTGAATGCAGATGTTTTTTTTTAGTTGTTGTTGTTAATCAACTTATTTCATCAACTTATAATCTCAGCGTTTGGGAGGAAGGGATTTTTCTTCAATGTACCTCTTAGAGGAAATCCATTGGGGCTGGTTGATATTAGCTTGGCTAGCCCAGCCCTAACTAAGAGAAAAACATATTCGTTCTTATTTGCTTATATCTCAGTATTGCATAACATTTAAATGTGTCTAAACCTGTTTCATTTGGAAATATGCATAAAATCTAATTTGGGCTAAAATTTTTCTAAGAAAAACCATTTTCCTGATTTTTTAGTTTAACATTAATACTTACATGTATGAGGCTTTCATTCAAATAATCTTAACTTGAGTAATAAAACATGATTTTTTTTTAAATATTACATTCTTTCATATGACTAGAAAATTTTAATTTTTTGTTTCAGGACAACAAATGTCAATTTTGGAAGATCAAAAGGGCCAGTTTATTGCCTTACACTTTGATGCAGTTGGAAACCACATAATCACAGGCTCCTTTGATGGAACAATAACCATGTGGGATATAAGAATTAATAAGTAATATATTCCTATCTTATATCCCGTTATCATAGTTTTCATGGAGATTAAAATGCTCATATTAAGAATGTGTAATTAGCTAATTTTTATGTATGAGCATTCATATCTGTTATTCCAATCCAAAGATATTTGGAAATATTAGAATATAATACACAAAACAGAAAATATAATAAAATTATTTAACTTCATATTAGAGTTTTCTCTGTAGACCTATGGAACTAATAAAATTTATTATATTATTATGCTATTTAATTTTAGGTTTAATATAGGTTTTTCTGTATACATCGTACCTATAAAATCTTACAGATGGATATAAAATTATTCTGCAATTTAAATTATTACCAAAACCATTAACAAAAGGATAATTTCATTCAAATTCAGAAAAGTTGGAGTAATGAATGGTCATGAAAATGAGATGACAAGCTGTCTTTATAACCACAATTGTAGTCTTCTGGCAAGTGGTTCAACAGATGGAACAGCCAAGGTGTGGGAGATCAGAACATTTTCCTGCCTTGGATCTACCAATAAACTACCTTCTGAGGTACGATTGTCAGAAAACAAGTTAGATCCTTTAATTCAGGTGTGGAGAACCTGCAGCCCACAGAGTTTCATTTTCTTATTCAAATAATAAATATAACACACAAATTCATATATTTTTATTAAAATCTTGATGACAAATCCTTATAATACAGAAATTTTAACCCAAAAACCTTACTTATACTTCATTTTCACTAATATGACACTTCAGTCTCTTCCCTTAAAACTCTAATCTAACTCACTAATGCATTTGCAACTTCCGATGTGGCCGATCAACGAATTCACTACCACTAATGTGGCCCTCCATAGAGAAAATGTTATCCACTCCTGTTTTCATTCCATTAACTACATGACATTACTGCTCATCAATTCTAATGCAGGTTTTGGACTTGGCCTTTGACCCAAAGGACCTATATTTAGCAACAGCTAACAGTGATTCGTTTGCTCGAGTATGGGATGTTAAAACTCTAGAAATGACATCAGTTATGGAGGGCCATATGGATACAGTATCAAAGGTGATTGATTAATTTCAGTTATAATTGTAATTTAATTACTTTAGGTAAATAAAATTATTTGTATCATTTCTCTCCATATTTAAAGGTTTGTTTCAGCCCCAGTGGGCGTTGTCTTTTAACAGCTAGCTCTGACTGCACTGGACGATTGTGGAATGTAGCTACTGGAAACTGTCTACAGGTAACATAATATGATAGAAACTGAAGTCTTGATGTTGTGCCTCCAAAAATACAGGGTCACAACATCAAATTTCAGGGACAACAATGTTCATTTTCTTTCAATCCAAATTGTTATTATCCATATCTCATCTCTTCATTTATAAAATAATAATTAAAACACGTATACTGATCATGCATATTTGAAAAAATTAGCTTCTAAGGAATATGAATGTTCATAAAATATCCAAAATAATTTCTTTCCATGCTCATTCTCACCTTTTTACACAAGAATAAATTTGTGTGAAATTATTCCCATTATTCCTCAATGTTGCTGTGGGAAAATTCCTGAAATGTTTTAGTTTAAAATGGTTGCACAGGTGAAGGTTGCCCAAAAATTCTGCTAATTTATGATGAGTTAACACATTAACAAGTCTTTAGAAATTAGCAATAAATAGCATCAATAAACATCAAAGAATTATCAATACCATATTATGGCTAAACTGATGCATCAGAATTCTCAAAAAGCCATAAAATGGCTGTGAAATCCAAATACACATTTATTTGATCAATAAACAAGATCATATAGAAATTACATAATATTAATGTTCCTGGAGTAAATTAGTTAATCTGGGCTATTGCATATAAATCTGCTGCTTGAAGCATAAAGACAAAATGCCATCCCAGTTCATGACACATGGGTATAGATTGGCAGTGACGCTGCTATGTTGCTGCAGCTAGGAAGGTGCCACCTGAGCCCTCCTAAACTCCCACCACACAACAGCCTTATATTCAGTTCTTAATTTCTGAAACAAATACATCATTTATATTTAATTTTGTTTAAATTATAACAAATTAATAAATATTAATTCAGACCACCTATAATGTTTTGATCATAATATTCGCATCCTAGCTTAAATTTTGCTGAAAATTGAGGGGAGCTTCAATGCAATAAGTTGTCATGTCCACTGGCGGATTACCGCACAGGCGCATGAGGCGCTCGCCTGGGGCCTCAAAACGGTTAAAACTCAATTTGTTTTCAATATCTTATTTAGTAAAATATTTCACAATTGGTATAGTCTACTACTTATGTACATACTTATGTAAATATTGTTCCTATTGTATTTATTAATAGTTAATACCAAATATAATGTGATATTTGTTAAATACAGTAAGAAGAACATTTATTATTTTTATAATTTTTTTGTTTATTTTTCTACATATGTAAGTTTATGTAATAAATATTAAATTTTCTATTTATGCATGTCTGTAATTCAATTTATTTAACCTGCTGCATACATTTTTTTCATTCATAAGTTGTAAAAAGTTTTGTAGGTTGAGTAACCTCTCCCCCCTCATGGACAGTTGGGGGCCTTTTGTGCCTGGGGCCTTCAGGTACCTTAATCTACCACTGGTCATGTCAATTTTAATATCACATTGTAGATATTGAATGATTTTTTTCAGATTCTAAACATCAAATTTAGGTCATGTTTGAATTCTCTTTCAACAATTATAAATCATGGCTCAAGTTCTGAGTTTTATTAATTTGATTCAAACATATTCTTCCTTTAATTAGAACTGGTATATCTTATTAAATAATAAAACTAAATTTTAAAAAGATGTATTCTTATATTTTATATCCCCTTACTATTAAAAACCAGATTTATCAATTCATCTGAAAAGTTCTATCCTTATTTTACTTTGTCTATTGCAAGAAAGTACTAATGACCAATTTGAATGGTTGAAATCATTTAAATGCAATTTAAATTTTCAACATACAAAGTTATCTATATTTTATCCTCATGAAAGAGAAGCAGAATAGTAAAAGAAGTATTGTTTTTATCAAGAATGAGAGTTAGATTATGTTTACTTATATTCTGTTTCTGGCAGTTTTCACCAATAATTAACATGAAAAGTATTTATTTACAATCAGTTTTAAGAAAATGATTAAAAATTAACAACAAATGCTTATAAGTAAAAGCAGACTTTTATTCGCTCAAAATTAAGCAAATACTAAAAGCATTTGTATAGTTTATATTTACTCAGCCCATTGTGTTTAGATTGATTGGTATATGTATGAATCATATACTACTGATATAAGTAATAATGCAAATTTTAAATTTCAGACTTTTGATGGGCACCCAGACAATGTCTTTTACAACAGATTTAGTGGTGGTGGTGATTTTATTTTTACTGCTTCAAAGGATGGCACCTGTTACACCTGGAAATGAAGGAGGATTAATTAATTCCCAGGCTCTGAAATGGATCTTCACAATAGAAGAATATGCATATCAATGAGCCTTATGATAATTTCTCTTTCTATAATCAAGGCTTAATTTTTTAACTTTGCTAGGAGTGTCTTGTTTATAAAACATCTGTTACTGGCCATTGGCAACTCACTCTTTATAATATGAATTTAACCAAATATAAAAATTTTATGATACATTATTAAAAATTAACTCCAATAAAAATTATTGTGTATGGATGTTTCTCCTGATATTTATCTTGATTTGTTAGAATACACCACATAAATTCCAAATTTCCTAAACAAATTTATTCTCCAGGATGGATTAGGCACGTATATATTTCCAAATCCTAGCTTTCAATTATTTCAAAATACCTAGGTTATGAATTTAAAAATGAAATTTGACATAAAATAATTTTTTCTGTGATTATTGTTTGTATTAGTCGTATTAAGACTTCCCAAATGAATTCTCAATAACAAAAACGGGTCAAAAGGAAACTATTGATTCTCTTGTTATGCAACTTGCTGGACATTTGTTACCATTGATTAGTAAGGCGTAACAATTTACCTAAAAATCAAACGAAAAAATAAATCTTTATTTACGATAATTTACTCGTACATATCAAGTATTAGTAAGTCTTCCGCTCAAAGAGTCATCGGTATATTTGCATAGCGGAGGGAATAAAGTAACGCTTGGTGATGTGGAATTAGTATGGTGCATGTTGGACGAGAAGCATTTGATAAAATTACAACACAATCGGAATTTTCGATTTGTAAAACAGGAAATGGGGTGAAGCAGAAAAAATGGAAAGTTTTAGTAGGTTACCAAGGTAAGGGCAGATGTTTCATCTATTAAAATGAGTTTCTTGCTCCAATTACGCTTCAGTTATTCTATACTATAGTTTCTTCACGCTTATGCGAATTTAGTTAATGGTTTAGCCTCCTGCTCATATTTTATGACGTTTGCTCTTCGAAAGAGCCAAAGAAAAGCTTGCCATCATTTACTAGGTTTTTACCTCGAGATTTTCGTGGAGAACTGGTTCATGCTCTAACTCTCGTCAATTGCGCTACACTGCAAGAACTTAACCTATTCTACTTCTTTATAATTGTGAATTATCTAATTTATTGAATCCTTGCCTTCATCAGCCTATACGTTAATTCAAATATACCTTTTCCACAGCCTCCGTCCTAATCGTTTTTATCACCATTTCCGCTTTCTACTATCTCACATTTTATTTTTTTAATTTACTGATCTAATACACAAGGACATTTTCTAAAATTCCTCATAACTGTTTCTAACCTTCTAAATGATTTCTAAATCGTATTGTCACGTCTGGTTCATCTTGGATGCCCATTGAACTTATTACTGAAACGGTTCGAGATAGAATATGAAATCCAAAGACTAATACCCCTACGAGCTGTAGATACCAAGGAAACGCGCAAATTCTTTGAATTTTTAAACTTTTAAATTTCGAGATGCATATTGCAATATAAAATGTAAAATTATGAAACTAAGTTTTCTCATTCGAGCTGAGGAGACACTGTATTTTATTGATTTCATCCTTAACTATTCCGTTAAATCTTAAGTTAGTTCCCCTTTAGGATTGAAAATTGTTCTATTTACCCAGGCTTCCTTATTCCCTGCAATTTATATTCTAAAGCTATCTATAATAATTGATATGACCTCAGAATATTTCGAGAGTTCGATAAAAACCATGGTTTATTTTTCTATAATTAAAAAATAATATCAATAAACTCGGATCCTTTTCTTGCTGAATTTGCAGTCAATTTGCCCTAATAGACCTCAATAATTCATGCTCTACTTGATTAAGTGTCCTTAATTGGTCTGATATTTCGACTTCGCGTGCTGTTAACCATGAAGTACGACTCAAGAAGCCTCAGAAAGGTAAGTAAAACTGATGGCTGTAATGAGATATTAAACCTCCAGCATAGAATTTGACGTTACTTTACTATTAAAGGCTTAAAGCTCTTCTTTCGACGAGTATGTGCGCTAAAAATTTATCATGCATGATGACTTCTATTAATCAATCTTGCTATTTATTTACCCAATATTAAAAAATCTTTCTAAACATTAGAAAAACATGCTTTATAGAAATAAAAAGTGTAAGACCAACAAAATTCAACTACCAATATACCCATTGTACCCGTAGTTTTGGTTAACGCGAGCGCTATATCTTTAACAGAAAATTTATTCAATAACGTCATTGTGATTATATTAATTAATAATGCTCCTTAATGGGCTAAAGATTTTTTGTTAACCTACTATGCATTACAATTGCTAACTAGTATTTTAAATGTCAAATACATTTTGTAGTACTTTAAATATTTATATCGGCCTACAGTAGGTTTGAATCTGAGCATTCTCATGTATTTATAACCATAAATTATTCCAAATTTAATGTTCACTTTATAGTTAGGATACAAGAGGATTTACATAATAAATTAATTCGTTGGCCGAGTTTTTCGATATATCGAAGTGATCGAAATAATGTCATGAGGGTAATGGGCAACTTAACGCGTTTGATTAAAGAAAAAGAATTTGTTGCTTGGCTGGCGAATTGATTTAAAATTTTGTAGTAATGATACGTTTTGCTAATGGAAAAGTCATTTCTAGAATGTTCCGTTCAATTGTAAACCTGAAATATTATTAGTGGGCTATAGTGCCATGTTAATTCATTTGATTGCTTTTAGTTTTTCTGTTTCTCAAATGTCTTCGTTACCCACAATTTCACATTTAATTGTGAAAGGTGTTCACCCTTCCAAGGGGATTTTAACTTTGCAATGTAGTCCCAAAACTAAATACCTGCTGAATCGCGGCTGTTCTACGTCTAATTCATCTGGCAAGTTAATTTATTTTTTCTATTTTGCTTCGTAATTTATTCTCCTTTTTCTGTCAAGATTGTGTTCCATAGAAGTGGGTATATTATTTTTGCTGTAGTTATACTTACTATTGTCCTATTAAATTGTTACTTTTGTAAATCCTAATTTAAAAATCAAAGTATCTTGAACTCGATGAAACTACGGACTTCCACAGCAGTTTTTACGTTTTATTTTCCAAGTATTTATTTATAATCTGGCCGAAAAACACTCGGCACATGCATTCAAGAGGAAACTATAGCTAAATCCTTGAAATAATTGTAGATTTTTCAAAGAATACTGGCAGTATATCACGCAGTTTCATATTCTATCTTTTATTCCTTTCGTCCTGAACATTAATGAATTCCACTAAATTGCACCTCAACTTACAGATAGTACTATATCTACCAAGACAGGTGCTCACTGGATTATAAGTTAACACAAATGTCACCTATAGATGATAAAAGGAATTATGTTTTAAATGTTTAATTTTTGCATCAACGAATTAAAAACGATTAATAATGTCGCTTTTTATTGAAATTACCTCAATTAAAAACGTATTCGCCGTCAAAGTAACCCACCTTAAAATTTATTTCACAAATCCAAATCAACAGAAAATTCCCTACTTTAGTAATAAAATTTATTATGAATTTAATTTATATGGATTACAATATTAATGAATCAACATCACTCAATTAACTCTACAAGAAAACTAAGCCTTCATAAACCAGCTAATTTTTTCATTAGTAATGTGGAAGGCTACAGATTTCATTAATAAAATTAGTTGAGAGAAAAAATAAACTTAGTGAAATTTTTTTGGGTATTAGCAGTAATGTACTAATCAAGTAATTACAAATATAACAGAAAGATTTTCTGTTTTAATGGTTGTTTGAATGGAGACCATTGATTTTTTTCCTTAAAAAGCCAAAATTCGTCATCTATAGTGTTCTCTGTAATTGCAAGTCATCATTAAGATTTATGTATGTATTTCTCTTACCATCCAAAGGATTCATTAAATCTACTCTTTTTGCGAAAGATAGAATTTGGTCGCAGTTGGCAGCGAGTGAGAAATTCATCTGTTGTGCGTTATATTCGTGGCCTTGAATGGACACCATTACCTATTGGAGTAGGATTTGCTCTCCTTGCTGTCCTCCAGTGGCGGCACATACGAAACAGGTCACATAAAAGTCCTGAGTTAGCAGGTGACGTCAAGGAATGGGAGGTATGCTTTTCTGCTCATACATATTACATTTATCATTTTGTGGCTTTTTTCATAATGATCAAGTGATGTATTTATGTAAAAATAAGTGAAGGATTTACAGTTGTTCTAAATTATGTATTTACTCTTGCTTGAGGTTACAGAAATGGTGTGGAGGGAATAAGTGAATAAATTATCAATTCATTCACTGTATTGGCCTATACTTGGTGGTATTCCATCTTAAAAAATCACGAAAATGACACATTTTCTGTGGTATAGTACTATATGTCATTTTTGTGATTTTTTATTATCAATTCCTTGAATGGATCATTTTTCTTTAAATGGTTTCATATTATTACAGTAAAAGCTTTGTTATCCAGCACCTAAATATCCGGAAAACTCTATTAACCAGCGTATTTCCATATACTCCAATACAAGTCAGCATTCTAGAAACAGGAAATATTTCCAAATCCATCCAGAGTCATATAGAACCGGTTCTTAAACCGGGATCCGGGGGGCCCCGCAGCAAAGAAATTTGCATGAAAGGGGTCCTCAGATTACTAAAGCTTAAGAAACACTGATCTAGAACATTCTGAGAAGTTTTTGGAGATTTCTGCTTAGTGGTGCTTGAAACATAAACCGGAATATTTCCAAATACATCTGGAATCATCTAGAAAAGCGTTTCTCAACCGCTGGTCTGCGGCCCAGTATTGTCCAGTCCATGATATTCCATTTTTCTCAAAAAATTTTTAATGGCTAGCACTGGTTAATGAAAGACTTGTGTTTTCAGTTGTCAAAGTGTAACATTGTCAAATGATTGGTGGTTTTAAATTGATTTTACCAGTCCTTGGTGGATTATTCAGATAAAACACCGGTCTGCGGTAAACTTTCTGTTATTACACCGGTCTGCGATGAATTTTTGGTTGAGAACATCCTGGGAAGTTTTCAGAGCTTGCCGCTTGGTGGCACTTGAACATAAACAGTTCGTCATTGTCATTCGGCCATTCCACTTGGCTTCAAAGAGTTTAATATTTAACTGTTTTTTATCTGCTCATATTTTCCTCATCCAAGCAAAGTGTCTTCGAATAAACCCTCTACAAGTGCAGGACAGAAAAGAAAAAGAGTTGTGTTGACACTTATCCAAAAAATGGACATTATTAGGCATTTGGAAAACATGTGAAAATTAGAAAGTGTTGATGGATGAATTCAATATTGGTTCTTCCACTATTTATGATATTAAACACTAAAATTTTTTTGCTTGTCCTGTACATACTCAGTATGTTGGTTACAATATGGTTTATATTAGTCCATACCCAAATTTTTAGTTTTACTATTGTGATCAATTGGTGATTCCTAGATAGGTAGGCAGCTCAGATCAGTGGAAAAGGAACAGCTCCAGTATAAGTCACCCACGTCCGCATCACTGAGGTATGAGAAATTTGAAAGAACAAACTTGATATTGCTATGGATACAAACGTAAATAGTATTAATATGCATTATACTAAAACCGAAGCATATAAATGTACATTTTATTTTGCAATTTTGGGACTCTGCCCAAAACCCCCGCCTTCTTAAGACCGAGCAAAATGTTCCTTTGAGGAGGAACGAAAAACACTTCAACCAACACCCAACCCAGTGAGGATGAGCAAAATGTTACTCCATGCAAACAAACAATGACTGGTAACTAATAAACAAGTATCCTTCTATTTTTCATGGGTGACAACAAAAGAAGAATGAATTTTGCCATTCTGCCACGGGTGACTTATACTGAAGTTTAGCCCTAGAAAATTTAATCATCCGGCATCCCCAAATCCCCATTCATGCTGGATAACAAAGCTTTTACCGTACTACATATAAAAAAAATTCAATAGTCTCTACAGTAATTGCTTTTAATTTTCATTTTTGCTGAGTAACATCACTTATGTCTACCTAGTCTGATTTTCTACATTTTTTGTTTAAGTGGAGTTGAAAAATGAGAATGAGAGTGAAAAGTATAGCATGGGCATAATATTTAACAGTACTTTTGTATCAGCCCATTTTGTGAAGGTGAAAGTAAGTTCTTAGCTATTGGCAAATAGGAGGAATATTCAAGGAAAACAATGATTTTTTAAAATGGAATAACAGTTCTATTGGAAAACTCAAACTGTGATTTGGTTAGTGTTAGTTGTGAATCATTGCACTAAGCAGCAATATCTACTTTTAACAGCTCATGCTCAGACATGGTCTTTAACTATTAAAGTGGAACTTTTATACAAAGTTATACTTAGTTACACAAAAATAGTGGAAAATTACAGTGTTCTATTTCATATTATGGAATTATTCCACAAAATTACGCCATCAACAGTTGAGTTAAAGTTATACTTCTTTGTTTCATTTATGATGGAGTTCCACCAAATAACGGCTTCATCCATCGATGAATTAATCTTGTTTTTGAGTTGCTTCCCAAATTTGTTGTGGATATAAATACAGAACTAAGTGGTGCTATGAACAGGGCCGTCGTGTGGGGTGAGTTTGAGAGGTGACGGCTTCAGGTGACACTTTTCTAGGAGTGGCATTATAGCAGTATCGCCGCATATCTGCACCTATGTATCATGAAATGGAATGACATTTTGTCTTTTTGCCTCAGACTGAAGATTTCCACACAACAGCCATGGTTATGAAGTTTTGTATGTGATTAAAGAAAACTGCAATAGACTTAGTGATTGATTGATTGATCAGTTCATTGTTTGGGGCAAGATTGAGACTTTGAAGTTTCATCTGTCAGTGATAAATTATTGCCACAATCAACTTCTTTTTTTTTCAATACAAAGTTTAAAGAAGACTGATGATTGTTAGAGAAAAGTGGTAGGCATTTAGTGCAAAATCCATTACATTGGAGGAAATGATGAATGCAGCATCCATTACTGGAAGTGAATATTGATGGATATTGATAGACAATTGGTTGATGTGAAAATATCAGCCAATAGCACGTATCCAATTTTTAAAGGTTATTTGCATCTATTTTAACTCTCTGCCTGCTGAATCTCACTTGTCTTTGAACCAGATTAGGAAGCAACCCATATGGACAACTGCCTGGAGTGGAAAGCTTGAATGAAAGAACAGAGGAAGGTGTGGCTGCAGAAGATCATAACTAGAAATGAAACCTGGGCCTCATCTTTATAATGTGAAAACTATTTCACTCACTGTCCATCCTGCGCCATGTTATGTGTGATTAAATAATATTACCAAATGAATCAGTTCAATAGCATTTGGAGGTGCCAGTGGTGTAGTGGGTAGGATGCTGGCTGCTACTCGCCTGCTGCTTGAAAAGACAACGGGCATGAATCCTGTGCAAGTAGGATTTTTTTCTGAGGTCGCCTAGCCCCTTGTTTGTGCGGTTTGAGGAGACTGCAAATTCAGCATTCCGTCCTTCGGAAGGGACGTTAAGCAGTTGGCCCCCTTGGTGTTCTTCGTAAAGAGTAGGCTAATGTTGGCACTGGATTTCTCTCCTCCCTTCTGGTAGTACATATGTCTAGTTGATGACAGTGCAAAATGACCACAGCTGTCGAAGCACTTAAGAAATAAATTATTACTACTCAATAGCATTTTATTAGGGGAATAGGAATACAAGTGTGGTAGCCATGCCAAGGGCCTGAGATAGAATGCCTGGTGGAGATGTAATTCTTTCAATTCGATAGTTACTATCAATAGTAACAACTTTGTTATCCTGATCCAACAAGTAGGAAGCAAAAGCTCACAGTGAGCTAGAGACAATTTTGAATCAGGCGTCAAAGGATGACTTAAAGCACATCATAGAAGAATAGAAGATACATTGGAACAGGTGAATTAAGTTCACAGACAGACAGAAAAACGACTTTATTTAGGGTGAAATTGAGACTATATAGTCCCTTCTTACATTTACTTTGAAAAAGATCGGAGCAACATTGACTTTCAATACACATTATTTCTAAAAATCATTATCTTTCTTGAATAACCCTCTTATGTGCTGCCAATTAAATATCAAAGTAACCATTTAGTATTATGCATTTATAACAACAGCATTAAAAACATTCTAAAACATAATAGATAAAATTCAAATGCTGAAGAAATCCAGCATATGCTAATAACATTGCATATAATGTAACAAGATATTCTAAATGGAACTTATGATGCGAGCTATCCATTTAATCATTTATTTAATACTTATATTAGCTTTAATAGCTTTATAATCACTATGGATATGTTGCTCTTTGTGTTCCCAAATTTCATCATTTATTGTTGTAAAATATTACAAATACATTTGAACGGAAAACTAAATTGATTACGCATATTTTTGTGGCAAAAATAACGTGTGTATCTACTAGACTATACCGAATCCGAGTCCAACAATAGTTGTTGCTATGGCAACACTCTCGTAATGAGTGATAAAAACTGCAAAAATGCCAGTATTTATGCAAAATTCTAAGAAATACGATCTGTAAGCAAAATTCTATGATAAAAATTAGAATCTTCATTCCTTGACTCAGAGAATAGTACAAATCCCGCTCCAATATTACAATTATAAGATATTTTAATGTGCAAGAGAAATGGATTTCAGATTCCCTATGTAAATCAAATGGGAAGGATAGTTCCTGGAATTGAACCCAGGACTTACAGTCTTCGCAACAAAAACTATCCTCTGGAGCTCAGCCCCATTATCAAGAGATTTCCACCAAGTGTCATGAAAATCAGTGTATGGGTTCAAAAGTTAATAGGGGGACAGACAGACACAATGATGAAACTGCTATAAACCTATTTCCATTATGGAAAGTAGACTAAAAATGCTACATGTAGAAACATAAAGACAATTGAGAGCATGCTTCAAAGAATAAACAGAGCTCTTCTTACATGGCAACTTTGAAAAATTAAGTATGGACACACATTTGAGACATTAGTCCAATATGAAAATTATTCTTCCATGCTGTAGTTTCACTGTTACATTTGAATTAGTCCGCTGACAATTGCTGAAATCTTTATAGAAAAAATTAAATGCACTGAAAAGTCTGCCCATTTTTTTAAATCAAAACCAAGTTACGAATGTAAATTTGTCTCACTATGTATTCCTCTTTATCCTCACTCTCAAAGTGACATTTCTTAAGGGCAAATCATTAGGAATACCTCAAACTATATCCCTAAACATTTGCCTAACTCTCATATAGACCAACCTATTCTGAAAATTGGGCTTCTCAGAATGCAGGCTTCCAGAGATATTGCTCATACAGATGGATAGACATACGGAATGCATAAGCAGTTTTTTTTAGAAAAAAGCACAAAAAATGTTTTTCAGATTGTATAACAACATTAGAGCTTATTTTCAATATATTAAAAAGAACTCAGGGAATTTTTTAAAATTCTTTAGCCATACCTATATGCGAGTGCCAAGAATTTATCAAAATTGTGTCAAATTTAAAATTACCATACTCGACTGATACTGACTTGGTTAACAATCACCTACAGATTGATTATCTAATTGCCTCCAGTAGCCACAATAAGTTAAGAAAACCAGATGCACTGCTATAGGTTTCAATTAAACACTGATGACAATGCTGCCGTGTACCCGAAATGGGCATACTTAGTTTATGAATTGGAATCACCTGGTTGGGATATGATTTCTTGTTTTGATGATCTTAAATATCTCTTTAATCCAGATTACCTGTTACCGTATGTTCCCCTTGAGGGTTCTTTCAAGAGCATGGGGTTGGGCACTCGGTTGTCAACTGCCAATCTGGGCCCGTACTCCAGTGTTATCAGCTTATGCATCAACATTTGGGTGTAATCTCTCGGAGGCTGCCTATCCTGACCTCTGTTCATATAAATCTCTGGGGGAGTTCTTCACGCGCAGCTTAAAAGATGGATGCCGCCCAATTGATGCATCCCAGTCTCTAGTAAGGATGATTTTTCTTTTTTATAATGTGTAACAGTAATTAGAATATTTATTTAACCACTTACATGAAATGTAAGATACACTTAAACAGACATGTATGTGAAATAAACTCATACATGTGCTATAGTTTTTTTATAATGTGATTATTGAATTCCACTTGCTTGGAGCAACTTTTGTGCTATATCAGGCACTTGTATCATTTATTTGGTACTAACCAAAAACTGAACCTGCTTATTCAGCTCTGAATTTATGGGAAATATAATTGATTTTCATGCAGTTCTTAATTTTAAGTTATAAATTATAAGGGTGGTTCCAATAAAAACAGCAAAAGTTTAATAAGAAATTTATTGAAACCTAGGTTAAAGAACATATATATTTACTTTTCAACATAGTCTCCAGCTCTTTCTATACACTTCTTCCACCAATAAACTAACTAGTAGATTTCCAGCACTAAAGGTTATCAACTTCTAGCTCCTGCAGAGGGCTTGGAGGCTTTTGGCCCCAATTGGTTAGCGTTTTGTTTATAATTCCAATCTTTATGCAGTAGTAAAAGGATTGCAGAAATAATTTTACAATATTTCTTTATAGACCACATTATCCATGTATTTTCCATCTTTTCCATCTGAGCCAGAATCTTGATAACTTTTCCTAAGCCAAATTTTATTCTTAATATCTGACTTCATTAACATAATTATTTATTTAACATACAAAATAAATATCTTTATTTCTATTTATTGGCAACAATATTGTTTTCTTTCACTGTTATTCGTTGGTTGGCACTTCCAAGGCAACATAAATATTTATATTTATTTGAGATAATCGAAAGAAAATAATTATGTTGCGATTGATTCTGAATACAAATGTGGTTACATGACAATGTTCACCATAGGTATTCATGCTTTTTTATGCGTTCTTTGCACGAAGTGCATGCATATAGGGGAGGTCGTTTCTGTCCATCCGTATGTATGTTAAAACTCTGGAACTGCTGAACATATTTTGATGAAATTTTGTATTGGGGAGTTTTTCTAAAATTGGTCAACCATTTCCAATTTTGGTTAAAATCTGACAAAAATTACGACCACTTTACATGACCTACATATAGTTTACAATGTTCCTTTGTTTAGAGTTGGGAACTGCTCGGCATATTTTGATGAAATTTGGTATTGCAGAGTTTTGCTAAAATTGGTCTACTGATTCCAATTTTGGTTAAAATCGGACAACAATTACGATCACTTTACATGACCTACATGTACTTTAAAATGTTCCTTTGTTTCAAGTCGGGAACTCCTGAACGTACAGTGGAACTTCCGCAAGTCGAACTTCAAGGGAAACAAAAAAATTCAAGTTATAGAAAATTCGACTTATGGAAATATGTTTTTCCCATCTAGATTTTGCCTGGTAAAATTAATTCACTTCAAGTTATGAAAAATTCGAGGTATAGACATTCAAGTTATGGAAGTTCTACTGTATTTTGATGAAATTTGGTATTGGGGAGTTTTTCTAAAATTGGTCTACCGATTCCAATTTTTGGTTAAAATTGGACAACAATTACGAGCATTTTACATGAAGACCTACATGTAGTTTACAATGTTCCTTTGTTTCAATTCGGGAACCGCTGAGCATATTTTGATGAGATTTGATATTTGTTAGTTTTGCTGACATTTGTTGACCGATTCCAATTTTGGTTAAAATCGGAAATTACAACCCCTTTACATAAAGGCCTACAATGCTCCTTTGTTTCAACTTGGGAACCACAGGACATATTTTGATGAAAGTTTGTATTGGGGAGTTTTAGTAAAATTAGTAGACTGATTCCAATTCTGGTTAAAATCAGGCAACAATTAAGACTACTTTACATGAAGACCTACATGTATTTTACAATGTACCTCGCTTTCTTCTCGTTAAATACTCATCTGAGCGAAAAATATTGAGAACATTGTGAAATCTCAAAGAACGCATTTGGAAACTCTGTGTACTCCGACACGGAGTACACCTTTCCAATCTTGTTTCTATTGTGCATCGTTAAGTGTTATTTTCTAATGAGATGGCCTTTGGAATCCCTCCATAGCAGTAATTTTGATTCCTTCCCTCCAATCATACATTTTATCTTCAATTTTGCAAAGACTATGGTTCATAAGGATATATTGAGATAGTCATCTGACTTAGAAATTTACACAAAATTGGTGCAATTCCAAAACAAATACATCAAATTTTTATTTTAAAATTACAATTATGAAGTAGTTCAATTCCTTGTCACTTCTCATCAGTCAGTCAGAGTCCAGAGAGGCAAACCACACTTGCTCCATTATAGTATGATGCCTGAATTCTGTCCAAGTAGAATTTCTTTGGTAGCTTTCCGATCCACTCATGCACCATTGCATGAATCGCATTGGCAGGGTGGAAATGCCTTTCACTTAATGCTTCTTTGAGTGGTCCAATAAAGGTTACAGTCACTTCGATCCAAATGAGGAGAGTAATGGGAGTGTGGTAACACTTCACATTTCAGATGTTTAATCTTTAATAATCCTATGGCAGGCATGAAAATAAGGTTGGCTTGGCAGGCTCGAGTAGCACCTTCAATATTATCGACTCAATTTTTAAACTAATCAATCCATTCATACACTCCTTTGTGACACGTTTCTCACCATACACATTAACCACCATGCTATGTATTTCCTAGGTTTAACTCCTGCATTAAACAATCTTATAACTGCTCTCATCTCAATATTGGTATAACTTTCCAGATATATAGCCATTTTGAATCGTCAATGTTTTAATGATCAACTGTCCAAACAAATGACAATCATGCTTTGGAGGGCCAACTAAAGCAAATTAACTTTCCTATGTAAAACATTTAAACTAGTGTAATTGCCGGTCAACAGGGGAATATCTATGGAGGTCCCATGAGATTAATATGTATATAATAATAAACAAAATATTAATTTTTAATATAACATTTAATTAATGATACTAATTATTATAATTTATAATAATTGATATCTAAAAATTACAATATAAAAATAACAATAAACAAAGTATAATAATCACAATATCTCCAAACTTAGGGAGCTCCAAATATTTGAGGGCTTGGATGCCTCACATCCATCACACCCTCCCCGTTTGGCTCTCCCTGCCCATTAAAAATGACAGGTATACATGAATAACATTAAAATTAAGGCACTTTATTCTTCCTCCCTTCCATTCTCTTCCCTCTCTCCCTGTCATTCTCCCTCCCTCTCTCCCTCCTATTCTCCTTCCTTTATCCATTCTATTCACTCTCCCTTCCTCCTATTCTCCATCCATCCTCTCTCTCTCACCCCTTCTTCCTACCATTCTATCTCTCTCTTCTGCCCTCTCTCTCCCATTTTCCTATTTTCCCTTGTATTCTCCTCTCTCCCTCCCATTCTCCCTCTCATTCTCCCTCTCTCTCGTTTCCCTACCATTGTTTCTCTCCCCCTTCTCTCTTCCTCCCTCCCTTCCCTTCCTCTCTCCCATTCTCCATCTCTCCCTTCCAGTCTCCTTTGCTATCTCCTTCTCGCTCACTTTACATGTATGATTATACTAGTCATTATAAATAGCTGCATCTTACATATATATGATATAGGATATATCATATAAAACCAAAGGTACTTATAGAAGTGCTACAGAGCTGAAATTTGGCATGAATATAGATCATTGGGTACAACCTCTGAAAAATCCTAAATTCCAGAAAATGTTATATTTAAGGGGTGTTTTTAACCCCAATGTCCAATTCTAAATACCCATAAGAAAAGCATTGAAAACAGTGCAGGGCTATATAAAATTGCTTTTTAAAATTATTTACCATTAAGATACAAAGTCGGGACATGCATCATACTGTGGATGAAAGAATGAAGTTTATTTTTCTTGAAGACAATATTCAAATCCATGCTCAACTTGTGTAAATTTGATTTTAATCATAAAATTATGAAAAGTTTTTCGGTTTTCAACAATGAAAAATATTAACTACCCTAGCAATGATTCCAATGCCTTTCAATGGGAATTGATTTACCATGCTTAAAGAGCTATGACGTAAAATTATGATGTATTATACTAATGCACAAAATTTAGTAAAACATGAAAAATATTTTAATGTTGTTTCATAGTTTTTGCAAAATTTAACTCTCTTCAATTGTTAAATATAATGGCGTCATACCTATTTTGTGATTTTAATATCCAAATTTGTGCTAAAGGCACGGATGATGATGCCATAATCTTAACACAAAATATCCTAATTTTTCCAAAAATTTAGTGTATAGGGTATTGTCTTAATGATCATTATTCTTATTGCTCATGCAGGGTGATCTGAGTCATGAAACTTGAAATATGAAAACTTGGACATGAGCCTATTGCCAGAGAATTAGGAAATTGCGGATAGTTGCCTTAATTTTGCAGAAAATTATAAATATTCTGCTGGAAGTCATGTAATTTATTATCTAATACATATAGGCTCCACATGGCTGAAGCGCTCTTTCCCTGGAGATTGCCTTGGTTTATTTACTAGTTTAGATCTTGGTGTATAGTGATTTTTTAGTGCTTGCTGTATACAAGCATCGACAGCTCGTATATGCAAATAATTATTCACTTTTGCTGTTTTCATTTGAACCACCCTCTTAAATGAAGCATTCAAGACATTTTGGGAAAAAGGATTGACTGCCAGAAAGGTGAATTTTATTGTTATTTAACACATTCACAGATATTAGATTTTTGTTGAATTATTCTAGCAATGCACTAATATATCTTAAGTGGACCTATGAATGTTGAAGTGTTTATAATAACAGAAGTGTGTATTATGAATTAGTGAGTACACCAAAATCCTGTTTTTACACAGTACTGCTTTACCGGAAATGCCGGTTTTACAGAATGAAAAAATAAACTAGGTGGTAGAATTTGATTTTGGCTCCCTATAGTTTCAACAACAACACACCTTGACGCTTTCCCTTGCGGGGTAAGCCATGCCATATGTCTGCCAAATTACCAACCCATCACCACATGCTTCCTCTACGCACTTCTATCCTTGCACACTTCTTTAGCTTCACTTACACCCATACACTGAGTCACACATTTCCTTTTATTCCTCATACTTTTCACGTCCCTTTTTCTCAGAGTCTCACTAACCACATCCAACCAAGTCTTGCGCGGTCTGCCTCTCCCTCTCTCGCCATTCACTCTTCCTTCATATATTTGTTTGGCGATTCTACTCTCCTCCAGTCTTTCTACATGCCCGAACCACCTCAGCAGACCTCTCTCATACAAATCTGTCACACTAGCTTTCATACCACATTCGTTCATCACCCAATTTTTCTTACTTTGTCCCTCCTAGATTTACCACAAACTCTTCTCATGTATCCCATCCCAACCGCATTCAAACTACTTTTATGCTTCTCCTGACACACCCATGTTTCACTGCCATACAGCAAGGTAGGCATTAAAACACTTTTGTATACAGACATTTTCGCTTCTTTTGACAACCATTCATTCTTTGCAATCGACCACACACTCCCTGCCACCTTTCTACCAGCATTCACTCTCCTTTTGATTTACCCATCTACTCTACCGTTTTTACTAAACATTCTACCAAGGTATACAAATTCATCCACTACCTCAATCGTTCCACCATTTATGCTAAATTGACAGTCGTTCACCTCATTCTCCCGATCGAACACAACTACCTTGGTTTTGGCCACATTTATCCTTAAGTCCATTCTCACTGTCGTATCATACAGGCTATCTAACATTCTCTGCAATTCTTCTGGGTTCTCAGCCATTAAAATAGCATCATCAGCATACAAAAGTACACGAACATTCTCTCCACCAACCTTAACACCCACCATATCCATACATGCCTGTCTCACACATTTATCCATGAACACATTAAATAACCAAGGGGACATGACACATACTTGTCGTACACCTTGCTCAACTCTAAACCAATCACTCATCATGCCATTCACCCTTACACATGCCCTACTTCCAGTATACACTATCTTTATAGCATTCAGCAACCAACCATTCACTCCATACTCGCTCAGAACATTCCACAATTCATTACGATTCACTCTGTCATATGTTTTCTCTAGATCAACAAATGCACAGTAGACTTTCTTTCTTACATCCATGCACTTCTCAACCACTTGCTGTAGGGCAAATATTTGGTCGGTGCAACCCCTTCCAGGCATGAAGCCACATTGCACTCCTCACATTTTATCCATAGTTACCTTTTGTACTCTTTCAATCAAAACTTTCTCATATACCTTTCCAGGTATACTCAGCAAACTAATCGCTCTATAATTCTTACATTCAGTCCTATCTCCCTTACCCTTGTAGAACGGTACAATTACACCATCCTTCCATTCAGCAGGCACTCTCGAACTCCTTGCACACAGATTGCACAAATCCCACATCCAACACATAAGCAGATCACCTCCATACTTCAACATCTCTCCCGTTATGCCATCCACACCTGCAGCTTTTCCATTTTTCAACATATTCACTGTTTTAACTACCTCGTTCTTACTAATCCCCTCATATTCATTAATATTCACTCCAACAGATTCACTCGGATTTTTAGACCCATTCACAACATTTCCATACAACTCTTCAAAATACTTTTTCCAGCACTCCCTTACATCACTCTCATTCCACACCATATCACCATTCTTTCCTTGAATTCCGCTCACACCCTTACTCATTCCTTGCCTTGCTCTCTTCACCCATTTCCAGAACAACTTCTTATTCCCCTCAAAATCATTCTGCATTTTCTCAGCTTCATTCATCCGCAATTGTTACCTTCTCCCCTTTCCTCTTTCTCACCATCCATTTTCTCCCAAGATCTACTCTAGAGATAACTAAATAATGATCTGATCCACATTCCGCACCTCTCACAACTTGTATCATTCACAAGCTACCTCAACCGTTCGTCATACACAACAAAATCTATCACACTCTTCGCTTCCTCTCTTGTCCATGTATATAAGTGGATTGACTTGTGCTTGAACCATGTCTTCGAGACAAACAATCCCATTTCCATACATACATTCACCAAGCTTTCACCATTATCATTCACTCTTGGGTCACCAAATGGTCCAAGGACCCTTTCCGTGCCTTCTCGTTTTACTTCCACCCATCCATTCATATCTCCGAGCATAATTACCCTTTCTCCTGGTTCACACTCACTCAAAATATCTCTCAATTCTTCCCAAAATTTATTCTTATCATATTCATTCTCACCGTCAACCAGAGCATAACATGTAACAAGCATAATCCTGCGCACACCCACTTTCATCCGCACCCACAACAGCCTTGGTGACACTAATTCATGCTTTCTCACATGCATCTTAGCCCTTTCATTCAGTATCAATCCCACACCTTGATTACCGTGCACCCATTCATCTACTCCAGACCAAAAGGCCAAACTACCATTATTCATTTCTATCACATCCCTCCCTTTATGCTTAGTTTCACTCACACACAAAACATCTATCCTCCTTTTATCCATTTCATTCATCAATTCACTCTCTTTCCCATACACACCTCTTACATTCCATGTTGCAATCTTCCATACCAGGTCATCATCAGATGGGCCAACCTGCTTTGACCTACGCCGTAATCGTAATGCTGATGTCATCAGTGGCACATTTTAACGTGTTTTTAACAAACTTCCCGATTAGATGGAATGTTAAAATTTTGCAGGAATGTTTGATTCAGATATAAAGATTAAATGATGAAAAAAAATGAAAAAAGACCCGGGTTTGACTCGGTAAAATAACACGTAAAAAGCAACTTTTTAAAGTGCATGCTTTTATTCTTTTGGAAATTAAAATTAGAAAGAATTGACTTAAGTTCTTCGAATATGAACTATGTTTTAGGAATATTAATGAAGTTTCTTATTCTATTCATCTTTTGCCGCCTACCTTTCGAAATCTCTCATATTAAACATTTAAATCACATATTTTGGGAAAATATCGGCTATTAAACGGGATGTTGTCTTGCCGACCACGTCATTGTTAAACTTCGAGAAGTAATTATTGTCTCAACCTGCATACGTGTAATATATACAAGTGCATAGATCGCCTTAAATTATCGTAGGATTTTTCGCAAAATTATGTAGTAATCCTAATGGGACTGGGATTTAGTTTGGATTCTTTTGCTTATCTAAACGACTATATAGATGTAAGAGAGGGGGGATGGGGAGGGAGATAGGAGGGAAGGGATATAGAATGGAAGGTACATAGAAAGTAAGGGTGGTATTTCCAGAGAATAAGAGAGAAAGGAAAGGGAGGATGGGAGGGAGGGAGGATGGATGGGAGGGAGGATGAGAGGGAGGATAGAAGGGAGGATGGGAGGGAGGGAGAATGAGAGGGAGGGAGGAAGAATGAGAGGAAGGGAGGATGGGAGGGAGGGAGGATGGGAGGGAGAGAGAATGGGAGGGAGAGCGGATGGGAGGGAGAAGGATGGGAGCGAGGAAGAGAGAAAGGAGGAAGAATGGGAAGTTCCTTAAATTTAATATTTAATCCATGCATAACCATCATATTTGACGGGCAATTACACTAGTAATGTTATATTGTTTCATGTACTGTATTTTTAAAAATCGAGTATCAAAATTAAACTCATTACTTTCCAAGGTTATTCATATTTTCGCGTGTTTTGCTGAAAATTCTATGAGTACATTCAGTGCCGTAACTAGGGCGGGGCAAGTGGGGCATCTGCCCCAGGTGCAACTAAAGAAGGGGCACAAAAATTGTTGATGGCAAGTTGTCCGAGGTTGCATGGTACAATGATGGGCGATTTCACAACTATACTTGTTCCAGGCATTATGCATAGCAAAAACTACAAATTTATTGTTATATTGTTGAATTTGCTGCACTAAAATCATGTAAAATAACTCTTTGATATTAAATATTTATACTTTCTGTATTTAAACTATGTATGCATGTAATTATATTTTTAATTATGTATTTAACCTATGTACATTTATAGTGAGAAATTACATCATTTATGGTTTATTTTTATTTATTAATTGTTTGCCTAAAATCCATATTGTAAAAAATATAGGTATTAGAGAATTTTTTATGAAAGGGGCACATGATATGATATCTTTATTAGTTCCAAGTGGCCATCAAAACATTACATAGAACAGGTCAAATACAAAAAATTGCACAATGCAAAAATTATTATAAATCAAATACAAAAAAGAAACAAACTGGTACATATATAAAATTCTCAAACAAGAAACTCCTTAATACTATAATAATTTTTTAGAAGTAGGTTTTTTTAAAAACTAGATTTAAATTTAGCAGCAGGTAAATCTTTGATGCTAGCAGGTAATTTATTGAACACATAAGAAGCTGAGTGGTGGGGCCCACGCTGGCAGAGAGCCAGAGAATATTTATTGATATGTATATCCTTCCATCACCTAGTTTCATGGTTATGATATGTAGAATTATTAGGGAATAGAAAAGGGTTATTTTTAACAAATAAGGCACAACTCATAATATAAATAGAGGGTAGGGTTAATATTTTAAGTGTCCTAAAGATAGATCTGCCTGGCGTCCTACTAGACACACCAACCATAGCTTTGACTGCTTTCTTTTGCATCGAGAACACTTTTAAAGCTAATGTGGAGTTGCCCCAGAAGATTACACCATAAGACAAGTGGGAATGAATAATGGCATAATATGCCATTTGAAGAATCTGTGTTGAGACACAATTTATTAGTTTTCTATTTGGGAGTTTGCCCCGGGTGCTAAAATAGCTAGTTACGGTGCTGGGTACATTATCCAATACTGGTTTCTGGAAAATCCTTTTATACAGAATGAACTCAGTCCCAAACTACTTCGTAGTAACGGGATTTTGGTGTAATTATTTGCTATATGAAATTGTGACTGATACAGCTGTATTGACTTTATGCAACAACATAATGCTGATGGCTATAGCCATCTTGTCTGCAAAAGTGTTAATATACAGGGCAAGATTATTACCCATTATCAGATCTAGTACAACTTTTGATCCTGATATGAAATTACCATTTGAATAATGATACAGGTAAAATAACTGAAAACAAAAAAACCTTCAGCAATAAGTTGATTGGTGTCAATTGTGCCGGTCACATATGCAACAACTGCATTAGTATTGGTGTAGAATGCCTCCCAGTTGATATTGAAGTTGTGTTAGTGAAAATCTATTCATGCTTTTACATCTACACAATTAGAATTGAAAATTTTAAGGAAATATGTGATGATATACATGTTCAGTATAAAAAACTACTAGGTTACAGCAAAACTAGATGGTTGACTCTTCTACCAGCTTTAGAAAGGATTTTAAACTTTTTAAGCCGCTAAAATTGTATTTTTTGGAACAAGAAAGATGTCCCACAGTTCTCAATAACTTTTTTAATAATCCGTTAGCTGAATCATGCTTACTTTTCATTCACAGTCAAGCTTCAACCTTTCATAAACATATTCTAAAAATTGAATCTCAAAATATTTCTGTGTGTGAAACTTTTGTCAATTTAAATGAACTGAAATTAAAATTGAGTGAACGAAAACCAAGAATTTTTACCAATGAATGTTAAGAAAATCATTTCAGAATTAGAAGAAAAACAAAACAACATTGGTGTAGAATTATTTAAGGGATCAGTTCAATCATTTTACCAAACCTGCATTGAGTATTTGAATCAATGGGACTGTGCCTTCCTAAAAATGGAAGTATTTGAATGGATCCTTTTGAGAGAAATTCCATTATGGACGAAGGTTGAGGAGAGCATTTCTTTTATTTCAAATACAAGAAAACTGAATATTGACGATGGCGAGTTATTCGATGAAGTTTGTGGTGTTAAAAATTATGTTAATGAGGAAAAACTCGAAGAGTGGCGACAAAATGAGGAAATGACCTGCCATCATAAATGGGTTGAAATATTTAGATATTTTATTGATAAACAAATATCTTTTAAAAATATTTTTAAAACTGTAGAATTTTGCCTATGTCTCCCGGGATCAAATGCTCCTACTGAGAGAATATTTTCAGTAATATGTGGACCAGCGAAAAAACACAACTACAAGTTGAAACAGTGGAAGCATGCATTTATACTAAATGTAATTTTGATATGAGTTGTATGCAGTTTTATGACTATTTAAAAGATGAGCATGATATTTTAAAAAAAGGTACATTCATGCGAAAAATATGAAAATTGAGTTTAAAAAAATAAATTTACATATATTAAGTATTTGATGCTAGATATTTTTATTAGAATATGCGTTTTGTTAAATATTTTTGTCAAGTTTTTCTTAGTTTTGCTCTTGAACTTTCCTTTACAAAACAAAGTAATAAAACTATTTCTTTAATTTTTGTATCCTCATGACCCTATTTCAGATTTGCCCTTTATTCTTTCAGGTTTGTCCTTTATTTTCTTGGGTTTGCCCTTCATTTTCTCGGGTTTGTCCTTTATTTTCTCCAAGAAAATATGGTCACCGTACATATACCCCATACATACAATGTAAAAAATATTACCTACTTAGTAACTCCACTGCATTGGCAAAACATTACAGAAAAATAAAGTTGCCACTGCAATTTTATTTGTCAATAGCGACTGAGTGCCTGGGTTTGACCACTGTAGTCTTCCTTTTGTGGATGACTCTGGGGATGTTTGTTTAAACAGAATCTCAATACTCAAAGATGGCTCAAAAAACTTTTGGCGTAAACTGAAAGAAAGTTAAAACTCCAGCCAAAAACAAGTGGTATTAGCCCAATGCATTTCGCCCACTAAGTGGGCATTTTCAAGGGCGACGTTCCTTCGACAGCGACCAAAGTCGACTGTGCCGGAGTGGAGAGACCAAGGGTGGAGAAAGAACAAAAGGCAAAAGAAAGACGAAAACCACGGGTGGAGTGAGAACAAAAGAAAAACGAAAAAACAGAGGCGCGTGTGTATTATCTCTGGTCAGTGAGTCTGTAAAGTGTCTTGTTGAAGTCAGTGTCACTGTTCATCAATGTATCTCGATTCTTGTAAATGTGAAGGTTTTCTAGGGAATTTAAAGAGCTATTAGATGAGATTACCAGTTGTAAGTCCTTTAATTGAATGCTGTGGCCGGTTTCGAAAATGTGATTAGCGACACTGGATTTCTCAAATCGGTTGTATTTATAGTGGGCTAAGTGTTCCTTAAAGCGAGTGACCAGCTTTTTCCTAGTTTGGCCTAAGTACTGTTTGGGGCAATGCGAGCATTGAATTTTGTAAATTCCTGACTTGTCTAAAATTTCCGTTTTGTCTTTTGTGTTGCCCAGAGAATTTTTCAAACTGTGTTGACTCTTGTAAGCTATTGTAAAATCCTTTTTCCTGAAAATTCTGTCCAAACCCCTATTAAGTGAAGGAAAATAAGGCAATTTAATATATTTGTTTTCCTTTTTATTATCTTTTGTGTGGGTGGTGGAGTCTAAAATTAATTTTTTGGAGGCATGTTTTTGAACCAGCTTGTTGATGAGATTCTGGTGGTACCCTAATTTGGATGCTGTTTCCTTAATATATTTAAGTTCTTTCTCATATCTCGTTTTGTTAAGTGGAACATTATCAAGTCTGTGGGTTAAAAACTGGAAAACAGCTGTTTTATGGTTGGAAGGGTTTTTTTTTTTTCGTTTTTCTTTTGTTCTCACTCCACCCGTGCTTTTCATCTTTCTTTTGCCTTTCGTTCTTTCTCCACCCTTGGTCTCTCCACTCCGGCACAGTCGACTTTGGTCGCTGTCGAAGGAACGTCGCCCTTGAAAATGCCCACTTAGTGGGCGAAATGCATCGGGCTAATACCACTTGTTTTTGGCTGAGTTTTAACTTTCTTAAACAGAATCTGAAGAAATCTTATATAATATCACCCAGAATTGAAACTTTGTTGAAGTGAACCAAATCACACTACAGTGGCGAGTAGTTTATTCTTGTCAATTTTTTTAAAAAATATCAAATTTCGCAAGTATGTATATCTTCAAATATTTTGGTTAAAATTTACTCAGTTTTAGACCCTGTTCTCATAAACCATATAACATTAGCCATATGCCTCAAAATATTACTACATATCATCCAGTGACATTATAAGACATTGAATTTTTACATCCAGCCCACCATTCTTCTGATGTCATGCAGTGACACGCATGTTCTGAAACCATCTCCTTTCTACTCTATTCACTCCTGCCTCTCATTAACTTGTTGTGTAACTGCCTAGAAGTAGCACTGTTGCTTCAAGACAAACTGTTGGAAAATATTGTTTGATTAAATCATCATTCATGTAAATAGAAAAATTTTTGTATGGACTAGAAGCACGTGGGTCTGAAAGAGATCGTTTTTTTTTAATTGAAGGGGTAGTGGTGTTCGTATTAAGCATCTTCATATTTATTTGCATGTGTCCTATCTGCTATAAAATCAAGCATTGTATTACATTAAATTCTCTGAAAAACTTTATGATTTCCTAATTGATCCTAATTCATAATAATTTCATTATAATATGTATGAAGAATGGTACAAAATAAAATTTGACAAATATTAAAAATCAAATTTAAAAACTTTGTACCTTTTATTTTAAACATTAAAATTGTCAGTTACTGTAGTTATTTGCCATGATTTAACAATATTGTTCAATAGAAATACTCTGGAATTCTATTTCTATTTTTATGTAGGTTTCGCCAGCAGATGGAAAAGTTCTAAACTTTGGTCCAGTCAAAACTTGCCAAGTTGATCAAGTTAAAGGTGTAACTTACTCTTTAGAAACTTTTCTTGGGCCACCATTGTGGAAAAAGACTACTCCATCTGAGAAAGAAAGGCATTTTTTAGAGTCGGGAGAGAAGAGCAATGAATCTAAAATGCCTCAAAGTCTCCTTTATAACAAGGACTCTTGTCTTTATCAATGTGTTATTTACCTAGCTCCTGGTGATTACCATCGTTTTCACTCACCTGCTGATTGGAAAGTTACTTTTCGTCGCCATTTCCAAGGTATAGTTCAATATTTTTATTGCAATGCTTTTTTGCATGAAAATCTTGTTATTATGCAACTTTGATTTTTTACAATATATAGGCCATATATGAAAGTCACTTCACAGTATTTATTTAATTGGCTCACTCATGGATCTGATATAATTATGTGCAGTAATGTTTGGAGTAATGTAGATCCCTTTTAGCATCTTATTGAACAGCAATTAATAAGATACATATGTGTGATTATATTGTAAAAAATTGCCTAATTTGCATTTTTCTGTAAATTTGTGGTGCTTTATAAGATTTAGGGATATTTCTGCTTCAAAATGTTATCAATTTATAGTGTACAGGTATGCCTCATTTAATGCAAGAGATTTGTTCCGGAAGATTATGTGCTAATGAAATTTGCGCTAAACAAACAGTTTATGGCGTAGTACTTAACCCAATTGATGTTTATTAGTCAGAAATTTTATCATCCTTATATACCATTGTAAAGCTGTTTTAAAATTAAATATGCAAAAGATATGTAATACACATTAATATTATTGGAAATAATGTTAGTTTATTAATATTTACTTAATATTTGTTATTACAGTAGATGATCGTTTTCCCGAAGATTCAAATGATGAAAACATCCAAACAGAAAAAATATGATGCTAAGGAAATATGAAATTTTTGATAGTATACCGATTAATGAAAACAAGATTTTTAAAAAATTGTAAAAGTAGATTCCAAAAGCGCTTTTTTAGAATTTTCACCTAAAATTTCGGAATACTTAACTTTTATGCATATTTCAACAAACTTCAGATTTAGTTATCAAGCTGCATAATTATAATGTAACATTGTATTTTCATTCGAGGTAAGCATTTATAACAAACCGTAAAATCCAAAATCAATTAAAAGTTATTAAAAACATACCTCACCGTAGTTAAGCAATTTTAATGTGATCTTTATCTATTTTCTAAAGTAAACTGAATGCATTTGCGCTTTGCTTTTATTGTTGTAGCAATGTAAACAAATGAAACTTTACCATAGTACGGCCCCATATAGATAGTTTATAAGGGTTTTCTTGAAATCCTGTGCAAAGGCAAACAGACTGACGAACGCACTCTAAAATCAATAGGGCTCATTTCTGTCACTATCTAAAACTACCCTGAGAATCTTAGTTTCCCAGCTTTTCTCGATACTTAAATATTTTGTCCACGGATGGACGAAATGAAAACGCCGATTTTTTTAAAGCGCTAACAAAAACGAAACATGTCTATTATTACGTAAATGTAACATAGGTACCAACAGCAAAATTATATAAGAATAACAGATAAATATCGATTAAGAAGGTTAAAATTCAGTCATGAACCTAACCTAACCCACCTCAAAACAAAAACCCACCCAAATCGAATCTAACCCTAACCATCCCGTCAGTAACATTAACAAGTGTAAAATTTCCCATGTTTGCATCACTGCAAAAGACCTTAAGGTCTATATACATGTATATGACAAATCCAAATACAAGTATAAATTTTTTAAGCGTTCACATTTGGTTAGACAAGTCAGTAGACAATATGTCTACGAACTAGGAATATCTGCTCATTTGTGCTGCTGCAAGTTATGTAATTAACAACAAAGTAGTAAAAGGGAAGAAAAATCGATGGTGGATAAGAAATTTTTTGTGCGAAAGAATTAACCAAATTATTAATTTTTTTGACCTCTGCTTCATTGCGTCCCTCTATTTCAGATGCAATCTCCAAACGTGCTTCTTGCTTGAAATTTTTATTGGAGTGCTACGGACATCATGGATTCCATAAACATTCATGTTTTCTAAGTAGTTCAATCAATACTGTTGTTTCTTTTTTCGGCCAATCCACCACATTTAATTAAATGAAAAGGAACTAACAGAAACTAATAGTAGAGAAACAGTTTTAAGTCACACACGAACTCAATACTACTGCACCTAAACAATGTAGAGTCACAATGACATGATTTAGATCCTACAGTGCATGTGCGGGTTGGTGGATATATACAATTTTCCAATTCGGCATGGAAGCTTCAGATTTATATAAGATTTGTCTCATACAGTATAGGATATGAAGAAATCTTAGACTTGTCTTCTACAAAATCCATACTTTTCTAGATTTGTATTTATACATGTATAAGATTTGTATTTATCATACATGTATATAGTGTGAGTGCACCTTTAGAATCACAGCAAACCAATCTAACAACAGTACAAGTCGACAGGTGAGATAGGCAAATAAAGTGAATAAAGGTGTAAATAACAACAAATTTGGGATCTCTTCCTTTATAACACCGCCACTCTTATTTTGCCTTTGACCTATGTATGCAAAACAATTCCTCAATGCAGGGCTTTAACCACTCATCTGGGTATTTAATTTTTCGAAATCGGTGGTGGGCATTTAAATTCCAATTGGGGTGAATTTAATTTTTATCTTTTGCAAATAAATTTAAAAATACGTTAATTATTCAGTATTTGAGTTGTTTATTCTTAAAATTTGTGTCTTGAAGTATTTTTACCACAAGACGAATTAAAATGTTCATATATATTTATTATTACAATAAAAAATTAATTTTTTAATAGTATTTAATGAACACAAATTCCTAAAATATGGTATAAAGACATTAAAAATTTACACAATTACTCAGTGATTAAAAAATAAAAAAATAATCTAATATATAAAAATGAATGTGTGTATATATGTATGTTTGTATGCCCCGTATACGTTTTTGCACTGTTCAAAAGTTTCATGGGGCATCCTATAGACAAATGGAAGAACTTGGTCTAGGTTTGCAGACTGTGGGGTCTCTTATACCCCATGGGATCAACAAAATACTATTTCCATAAGAATGCATGGGAAATGGTGTGGAGAAACCCCAAAATGCCATGCAACCCTTCACTGATGTGGATATAAATATACCTAAATATTAACTTACGATCACAGGAAATGGCTTATTTTATGCACAAAAGACAATATTTTAATTCTGTTCATGTTTAGTCATATTACATGTTAAATTGCTCAAAACTATAATTTAAGCGCAAAATTTATTAACATTTTCCAGGCAGCAACAAAGCTGAATTTCTTAATTGTTGTCCTCCTCAAAGGGAGATAGCCACGTAAAGATTAATGCAAGGAAAGTCCACGCCATGGCGAGCCATAGAAGAAGAATAGCCAACACCAAGATAAAGGGTACAAATGGATTAAATATAGTCTATGAATACTTTTAAAGTGAGTCAAATGATTTTTAAGGAATATTAGAACATTGTTATCTTTTACCATTAACTTTGAAAGATTTATCACAACATAAATCGATACATCTATTTACATTTTTTCGGTAACCAAGATGTCGTTTATTGTTTACGTTTTAGCTAATAGTATTGACATAATCCACATAATTTTATTGCTGCTTTAAAGGCTTCGGTGCATCTATCCATGTGGGTATTAAGCAAGACGTTAATGCGTAAATATATTAATGGTAAAACTTTACAATACAATAGATAAAATATTAAATGTTAATGTAAACATCGCTTGTGTAATTAAGGAATGGGGAACGAAAATTCAGGGCTTATGGTGCACTTGGAGTAATTTCTATTTTAAGAAAACTGCTCGATTATGCCAAATATTCTTGGAAAAGCAGTCTGCCTTGATTATATGATGGATTTGCCTTTGAGATACACCCACGACCACAAGCCTGACTAAAATTTTTCAATGGTTTCTTTAGGTGGTAGTTAAAATTATGTGTGTGAACCTCTTCTCCGAATAACACATTTGAGAAATTTGGGGGCACCGACAACACGGGGTTCCGAGAAATAAAAATCATTTGCTACTTAAAAGAAAATTCTTTCCCGAGCGAAGCCGGGTAACTCCAGCTAGTAATATTATAAATGACAAATGTTGTTAATTTTTAAATTAGGATAATAGAAATGCAACCCACAAAGCAAAGTCAGGGTCTAGATGCGAGAAGCGTATCTTTTCCAAATAAAGAGGTGAAGCCCATTTACTGCCGAGATGGTAAACTAAAAGTATGCGGCTAGTTGCGGGAGAAGTTGCGTGACGGAATATTATGGCATAGCCATAGCAAACAGCCAAGAAAACAGCATGACATATATATACGGCATACCCAGATGAGTGGTTAAGGGGGCTGCAACAATGTAACAACTAACCATGGAACTATTTTTAACACAAATGTTCCTTTGACCAGTGTATGCAAAACAAAACAATAAGAATAGAAACAATAACAATAATGCTCACATTTGCATTCTCCATCGGGCTGGGTTGGTTTGGTTTTCCTTCCATGGTCACATTTGCACTCTACATCAAGTTGGATTGGTTTGGGGGTTGGTTTGGTTTTTCTATCCACGTTCACATTTGCACTCTCCATCGGGTTGGATTGGTCTTCTTTAATCGTATCCATCGCAAAATCACCTTCCACTTGATCTGGGTATCGCACCATTACACTCAAATCACAGGGAAACACGGATTTTCTAGGACCACCTAGTACATTCTCTCGCCGCTTTCTTGTCAATTGCAGTGCCACCTATCCTTCATGGTCCAATATCAGCTTTGTTCCAGAAATTGTTTGATAATTTGAAGTTATTGTTCATTTTGTTTGTTTGAATTTTGAAATTATATTATGACCTTAAGAAAAGAAATTGGAGGTGCTATAAAGGAAAAGATCCTGAATTTGTCTTTAACCCATTTCCCGCCAAGGTGAGAAAACATAATAAAGTTGTTTTTCTCTTTGCAATTTTTCCATACACTTGTTAGATGAGTTCGTGAAAAAATTTTAAATTTGAGAAAAAAATTGTGTTTTTGCACCTTTGGCCGAATCCAGTATCTAGGTAGGTCATGCCAAAACATAAAACACTTGAGAGAATATATTTTTATTAGATTTTTTCTATCTGTTACTATTCAAAATTTTTGATACACATCCTGAAATCATTTTAATGAATCTGCAAGGAAAATTTCACTTTACAAATGAAATTGTTCGAAACATTTTGGGTGTAGTGGCACGTCACACTTGAAGACCTTGTGACTTTTGCACTTTCTACACCTTCTTCTAGTGTCCACTTTCCGCAATAAATTACCAGCCTTGTCTTTCCTTATGTCTGAATTGTGCCAGTAGCAATAAACCCCTTTTCCTTTCAGATTTGAAACTATGCATAGGATGAGAAAAAATTGTCGAAAAATAAGCGGTACTTTGATGGATCAGGAACAACTTTTAGAAACTCCAGGATATCACAAGCACCTAAACCAAATTGGTTTTCTTCATTACTTCCTCTGGCCTCTCCGTATGGCAAAAACTGAAAGAGATGAGCAAAGGCACCAAATTTTAAATCTGAATTTGAGAGGCTCTTTTTTTATGAACATTCTTGCCGAGTGCCAACCAAAATAAGGAACCATTTGCTCATCAATGGAAAATTTATGTGAAAAAATTCTGAATCAGAGAAATTTTTCACTCAAAAGTGTGAATATTCGCAAACCGGTCAGTCTTATCTAATAATGGATTATCCAAAAAAATTTCTTTTATGGCCCTAAAACTATTGCTGCTTATAGAACGTCAAGCTAATTCCACCCCTTTATCTTCATCATTCAACCAATACATATCTTGTTGTGGAAGTATGTACTACCCAGAAAGGATTAAAATTCAGATGAATTTTCTCAAATCAGATATTTTTAGCTCAAAATCATGTCTATTATGGTCAACTGCATATTTCCCTTGGATGAACAAGTTATTCCTCAAAGGCAGCGTAAACTGATAGGTTCTTGTATGAAAAACCAACAAAAGTAGCTTCAATGAAACGAGAGTAATGCAGCTCACAAGAAAGAATAGATGCAAAAATTTGCAGTTTTCTCCTTCTGCAGTTCACAGAAAACTAAATGACTACCCAAGAGATGATGGAAAGTAATGAGAAAAAGCAATAAATAGACTACCATGGTTAGGAAAGGTGAAAACAGGACATGTGGCGGCAAGCTGTGCTGGGTCCCTGCAAGCCCCCATCCTGCCAAAGGTGCGAAAACGCACCATTATTTTCAATCTTGAAAATCTCCCAATAGAAGGCTTTCAAATTTGAAAACCCAATAGGCATTTTCAAAACAAGTATTGGTTTATTCTTGATCACTATCAAAATTTTTGTAATAATTTTCTCTGTACTTTTAAAAAAAATCTTTTTAGATAACCTTCATGACCTTAAAATTGGCCATATTCAAACAATTATAAAAAAATCACTACTGTTCGAAAAAAATGTTTTTTTTTTTAAATCAGATTGAAGTTTCAACTAAGGAATTAGGCATGAAGGCAATATTGAAAATGCACTAAACAAAGATGAGCTAAACAAGGTATTCCTGTCGTTTAATATTCAAAGTACATACTTATAAGATGGAAAAAACAGAATGGAAATTGTTTTGGTATATATTCAGGAAGCATCAAGCATTTTTTTCTGTCAGGATAAATCTGTAAATCTCTCTCACTCATTTTTAAGAGATTCCTCTGGATGGACCCAGAAACTTTCCAAGGAGGGAGGAATCATTCATCTCACCTCTTGCATCTGCTACTGCTAATGATCCTTTCTGAACATCCCTACTTCTGTAATTCTTTCTTTCCCATGTCCTATGCAAAACTGTTGAAGCTATTTGTAAGTTTGAGACCAAAGAAGCCCAGCATGATAAATTGATGGCTACATGTATGATTTTAAACAATTAGTATATCCTCTTAAATAACCAATATTTTAATAGTTCAATACAAACTCAAACTGTCTTGGAGAACATAGATAAATAGCCACCAACAGTGGAAAATGCTATTGATTGATTAAGGAACGTATTAAAAATATTGGAAATGTATTTGTATGAATAAAATCTTTGGATTTTCTTTGCTTGTTTATTTGTCTATAGTTAATTTTATCTTCTTCACTGTTAACATTTATACTTTCTGCTCTCATGCATTTTCTTCGTCATTTCCTTATTAAGCCATGGTTTTCTGATTTACTTCTTTTGTTTACCTATCTTTTTACTCATCTTTTCTTTGATATTGACTTTAATTTCCTCTCATTCTGTATCCACAGTTTTGGTTTGGTTTTCCAACTTCCTAAGACACTTCTAACTTCATGCTGAATGCATCCTGCTTTTCTTTCAATTTGTCAAGATCTCAGATGTCTCTCTTCTCATTTTCATTATTACTACATCTATTTGTAGAAGGTTGTAATCTAAATCTATTTCAGCTCCTGATAATATCTTTACATTGTTTAGGCTATTCCTGAATGTTTGTTTTACTAGCATGTAATATATTTGGAATCTCATTCTATCTCCTAGGCTCTTCCATCTATACGGTCTTCATTTATGGTTTTTGAGCTATGTATTAGTTATTGCCAGATTGTTGTTAATGCAGAATTCACCAATTTTTCTCCTCCATGATTTCTTTTCTCAAGTTCATATTGACTAACAACATTTTCTTCTTCTTCTCCAACTATGCTATTTCAATCGCCCATTATTATGCAGTTTACCTTTCCTCTTCTCTCTTTATAAATGTCATTAAGATGTTGACCAATTTTGTAAAAAATGGTCCCTGGGGCCAAAAGCATTTCACTACGTCATTTTATTTAACCCTTAAACAATAAAAAAGGCAAATATAAGCATCTCAAAGAGCTTAGTTCACAAAGCCATACATCCAACACACTGTTGAAAGTGTCTCCGATGAGTCACGAGGGCTCAAATACATATAGTTGCTGAGGGCTATATCTGACCCTCATGGCCCCATGGGAATGACAAGGTGAGGTTCAAATGTGACCCTCATGGCAGTCAATGTGTTAATATGTTCATGCATTCCCTCGATTTCTTCTTCATGGGTAGACATTGGTATATACACATGGATTATCAACATGTTATCTAGGAATACTTTCAGCTTTATTACCATCAATCTATTCTTCACTATTACCTTCAGTATTACCTTTGTCATGCTTCTCATCTTATCTCTCCTAAATACCAGAGAGATACCACTTGCACCACTATTTCCTCCAGAGTAAACTACCAACTATTCCAAGGAGAACTGCTCTTCTCCTTACTTTTCATAACTCCATGACGTCACTCCTGTTTCTTCTCATTTCTTCTTTCAGGTTCTCCAGCTTTCCTGCCTTTCTCATGGTTTTTACATTCCAAGTGCATATACATAAATTACCATCAACAAATGCTTTCCTCGAGGCAATCCTTACCTAGAGAGCCAGATGGGTGGCTTTTTTACCTCTGGAATGTTTTTCCTCAAGAGAATTCATATTTTCCAATCATACAGGATGATCATTTTAAATGAAAACCCATGGAAAATTTAATAACTTAAAGTAAAAGAGTGTTAGAGACTTGAAACTTTGAAGTAAAAATCTTTATTGTCTGCATGATGTCGCCATTTGTCGATAACCTGCGACACTACGAATGTGCATGCACAGTGCATGCAATAAACAAACATGGCATTCAATGTAGAGGTGTGAGTGTTTATGGTGGAATATCACCTCAAATCAGAGTCATTTAAAACTACTCGGGGTGATTTCTGTAGGCAATTTTGAATTTTGAAATCTATCATATAGAAGCTTGTGAAAATGTTCAGGAAGACTGGAAATGTGAATATTGTGAGTCGTGTTCACTCTTTGACTGTTCTGACTGAGGATCATTTAGCACAGGTTAGTGAGAGCCATCACATTTGTCTGATTTGTTGCTGTTAGACTTTCTGTGTGGTTTTATCAAAGGCAATGCCTACAACAGCAATCCACACAATCTTGATGAAGTAAAAACCAGTATATCCCACATCATCCAAAATCATACCCATCACACTGCAGGCAGTGTCTTTGAACATGCTTCATCATGCTCAGTTATGTATGCAACATTTTCAACATTATTTGTGACAATGTAAGTAATGCCAGACAATAAAGAATGTTACTTCTAAATTTCATGTCTCTAGCACTCATACTCTAAGTTATTAAAAATTTCATGGGTTCTCATTTAAAATGATCACCCTTTATAATCAATACCTTATAAAATACTAATACTTGTGCCTTCTATGAATTCATTAAATGGTTAAATTTTTCACAAATGTGGGAATGGCAAAATTTAATACCATTTAATCAGGTCTGAATTAACAGACATTGGTAAGTATACTTAAATTTATCTTCAACTTCCTTTTCGTTTAGGTGAACTGCTTAGTGTAAACCCCAGTGTGGCAAGTTGGATACCAAATTTGTTCAGCCTCAATGAACGCGCTGTATATGTGGGAAGTTGGGAACATGGTTTCTTCTCTCTCACTGCAGTCGGAGCAACCAATGTTGGTTCCATTAAAATTTACTGTGATAGAGTAAGTTATAAAATTAATTTTTAATTGTGGAAGATTTATTTATCGATCTTTTCCTGCAATAAATTTATTTCAAATGTTAAGGAAATGTAAAGATTTTTACAAAATTTAAATTCAAGCAGTGATGAATAAAGAATCGTACTGCTGCCACTTATGCTAAAGCATTACCTTATCAGGTTTGTGAATTTGAAGGGTTGTAGATGAGCTGATAACCTTTGAAGCCATTAGGAATGTATCATTTAATTTTTAATCAGAACACAAGTATTTTTGGCATGGGTCTGCCTCATAATATAGTTCCCTTCTTTTTCAAATAATAATCACCATCGTGACAACTAATATAGTTATACTTATTTTTGGTAAGCTAACATTAATATTATATGAAGTGACACAACATTCTCTGTAGTAACATCTCACAATTATGATACTATAACATTATGACCCTTCTTTGGTCTTAAAACATGGATAATGCAAGGTAAATTTTTGTCTTTATATATTTTCTTTTAATTTTGATATATATATATATATATATATATATATATATATATATATATATATATATATATATATATATATATATATATATATATACATATATATTATGAGACAGCAAATTATAACATAGGGCTTGAATTATTTCAGTCTCTCCATACAAATGAATGGAAATGGAAACTGAACCGTAGTGAAGACAAATTCCTAGATTCCGTAGGTGATGGTGGTGGTGTGTCCTTGAAGAAAGGTGACCCATTTGGAGAATTCAACCTAGGCTCAACTATTGTGCTTCTTTTTGAAGCACCTCATGACTTTACCTTTGATCTAGCTCCAGGTCAATTGATAAAAGTTGGGCAGCCTCTGCACTGTGGCTGTGAGTCTTCTGAGAAGAATCCTTAAGTCTACAATGTCCAGATTTTAGGAGGACCAAATGTTT
The DNA here is from genome assembly GCA_028673005.1 of Tanypteryx hageni. Classification (NCBI taxonomy): domain Eukaryota; kingdom Metazoa; phylum Arthropoda; class Insecta; order Odonata; family Petaluridae; genus Tanypteryx; species Tanypteryx hageni. The sequence continues at coordinate 140,354,218 of CM054113.1, forward strand.
ATATCATCCACCAGTTAAAGGATGAAAATAGTATATTTAACAAGATATATTCCATTAATCGATGGATAATTGTATTTTAATTCATTGCTTTTTTGTTTTTAAACAAAACAAGAATTTGTCATACTTTATTTGTATTAAAGCTGCAAATTCTTTGATCGTTTGAAGTTGTCTTAATAAAGTGCCTTGCAATTATGATAAAGAGAATACCTCATACTTTGTTATATTTGTGTTAAATGAAGATGAGTGATATAATGAAAAGTTAGAATAGATTTTTTACCATATTCAAACTTCTTTCTCTGTGGAGTATTGTCAACAGACGGAAGTGCTGGAAAATTATAACCTTTTTACAGTGTGAACAGTTTTTGATGATTTTTGTTGGTAATTTTATGCTTAGAAGCAATTTAGTTGTTTATAGTTACAAAATCTATATGACAATTATGAATTTGTTCGCTATGTGATAATAATTTTACTGTGCTGGAAATTGTACATTTCTCTTTGAAAATATATGAGATGGAAGCAAAATATATTGATTTCCTTTTTCCAATAAAATACATAGCTAATATTCATTTTATTCAATCATTCTAAAAAACCTTTCTTGAAACTAGGCCTTATATTCCATGTGTATGTTGCATTGACTTTGTTGAACTCTGTTAATCCTTTGCACTGTCCAGTGGGACTCAGCATTACTTGCTTGAGGTACTATTAATAGTAATACAATTTTCTGGACAGTACCTTGAAATAATCCTTTAGAGAGTTGAGAATTTGACATGTCAAGGAATGTATGAAGTCATTTTTCCATTACTGGCACTGCTCCATCTACTGCGTAGAGCACAGGCCTCAATTACAAAGATGGAATGGAGCCCATCATTTCTTTTAATGTGGCCCTCTCAGTAATTTTATTGAGGAGTCAGAGCATGAAACAACATAAATGTTTGATATTCAAGAATCATGCAATAGTTGAAGTTTTGAAAAAATAATTATCCTTATTATTGTTTAACCTCTGATGCCATGATGATATCTATTGGTAACATGAGTAAAGACACTGCATACCCAATAAATTGTTAGTGCATTTTTTTATTTTAATGAAATAATTAATTTAAAATAATGATATGCTCATGGAAAATGTTACAATGAATGAGCTCTATTACTATAGCCACAATGTACTATCAATGACTCCATAAATGAAGGCATAAAGGAATAAAATGAGATCCGGCTGTGTATATATTTTGAAGTCGTCTATTTGGTCCCCATGGAACTTAAATTTGGGAGTCCTGCTGTAAGCCTTGCTAATAGTTGCCAACTCCAACACTCACAGATTTGATGAACGAAAGCATGATGCCATTCCATTAAAGCCACCAAAAAATCATTTTATAAATGAAAATTTCAGTGAAGTAACTGGGTGTTCCAATCTTGAACAGCTGCACCTAAAATTAGAATCACCATAATGACTTGAAAGGGCTTGCCACCTCATTTGAGGTGCAATGGGAAAAGCTACCCTGCTTTCCATGCCGAAGATTTATCCCTGGAAAATTATATGGTGAATGTAACAAGCTCAAATCTTTTTAAAAATTATTTTAACTAGAGATTTCCCCATTGAAAATCAACTGGAGTGTTGTTACATGGAATTCAATTCACCCAGAAAGTGAAGCACTTGAAATTTATTACATTCGAATACTACTACTAATACTACTGAATATGTTCAATCAAGTCATTGTAATTGAAGTACAACAGATAGCAATGTCTCGCGTATCTCACTCCCCTCTTCCTCGCAGGGCTCTCCCCTCTTCCTCACAGGGCTCTCCCCTCTTCCTTACAGGGCTCTCCCCTCCTTACTGCCCCTTAAACCTCTCATTCATGCAACACACTCCCCTCTTCCGAGTAACTCACTCCTCTCCTTATCACCCCTACCAAAGTGCGCCGGGACGACAATGCACCAGAACATTGTACCAGAATCTTTTACCTTCAGCAAATTATATATGAAGGATTTTAATCATGAAATTACTTTTCGCCATTATTTCTCTAGGATGAACTGTGCTATGGTTTTTGAGTTTGAGGTAACTGAAGGGATTTTAGAGAACAGTATAGTGGCATTATATTATGTCCAAAAAAACATTGCCTTAGGCTTTGGGAGTGCCCTAATCTTGACTGTGAGTTGCAAGTACATAGATCGAGAGTTATGAGTTGATTAACTTTTCTTTTACATTCACTCTGATATTTGAGGTTGGTCAAAAATTTTCGATGATTCTCAGGCTTTTCATTTTGTCGTTCCAAACCTTCACTGAACCTTGCATTTAGCACATAAATGCACAATTTTCACATCTGCCATTCGAAAGCAAATCTCATTTAAGAGAAATTAAATTCTATTTACAAAAAATTATGCATTACATGGAGTCTTTTTGAACATTGTTAGAGGTATTAAGAATTTATTTTCAGAACCCTTAAGTTTTTTATCATAGTACATGTATCTTTTGTTTAGCACAATAGCAATATTCGCTTTAGCACGGTTATCATATCTTGTCAAATTGCCATTCAGTATAAAAATCAAAATGGTGAAACATTACCTCAACAGTGATGTACAATAAAAATCCATTGGCAAGTCTAAATACATGCAAATTATGCAGTCAAATAGAAATTAAAAGGAGAGATAAAGAAAAAATAACGTTATTCATTTTTCAACTTGTCACGGACTTTTCGAAATCAACATTAGAATGATTCCGCTGCACTTCTTTAATGTTTATCAACAAATTAAGTACAAAACACTAATTATACAATATGATGTGTAAAAATTTTGAGTCAGGAACACAACCCAGCAGTAGTATTCTTATGGATATTCAATTTTTGTTTAGCGTGTCTTCATTTAGCCCGTAATTTTTAGGAACACATTACCATGCTAAATGAGGAATAGGTGTATTAACAGTAGTCCCTCGCCAACCACGGGAGTTATGTCTCTGGAAAAACACTGCGATTGGCAAAACCGTGGTTGCAAAAACCCAGGGCTTATGGGAAATAGGGGGTGAGAGGAAACCACTTCCAAAGCTAGTATAGGGGAAGGTCTAGAAAGTGCCAAAGATTAAAAATTAACACCTATACCTCCCATAAGTATGTTCATTAATAAAACTAAATTTAAAAACAACAAACTAAATATAAATAAATTTGTCACAACAGCTCTCTGCCTGAGCCCACACTCCCTCCTACCAGTGGCGGATCCAAGGGAGGGGCGATCGTCCTCCCCTTGGACGACCCCATTGCCCTCCCCTGGGTGCATTCTTAAATTCATTTCGTGCAACATTAATTGTTTCTACACCGAAGATTAAGTCTGTATGACAAGGAAAAGAAAGGTTCTGATGGAGGTAGGGATTTTCAAAATGTATGGTTGTCGGCAGAGGCGGAATCAAGAGGGGGGAGGGGCAATTGGGGCGATCGCCCTCCCCTTGGGAAGTTTCTGGATTTGCCCCTGCCTCCTACTAATGCTGCTTGACCTGCTACCAATATCCTAGGGAGAAAAATGGAAGGATGGAGAAAATTCTTGGTGATCATATTTCCCAATTAATGTCTTAACTATGGATTTAACATATTACTGAATCACTATATCATGCGTAAAAAAATGAACAACCAAATGTACTAAACTTACTTGAGAATGATGATAGTATTGGAGAGGGGTTAACAGGATGTGGGCATGTCCCCCTCATGTGATGGTGGTGCCTGAGGGTGAGAACAAAACTTAAAGAGTATGTTATGAATAAGAAAATAAAACTGCTGAATTAAACAAATATAGTAAGTATAAATGTTCTTCTGTAAATATATCAAGGTTATTCAGATTTTAGAAAAATCATTGCAGTAAAAAATAATGATTATGTCTGAAACTGCAGATACTCAAAACTTCATACCTTGGTAAGCAAAACGGCATAAATTTTGCTAACCGCAGATACTTGAAACTGCGGTTGGTAAGGGACTACTCTATATTTTGTTTTGGACATCCCAATAGCTAAAAAACATCAAATTATTAATAAATTGCACCGACTTGCATTTTGGGATACCTTGGATAGGTATCACTGAAGCAACAATTACAGATTTTTAATTTTTCATCAGTAGTAGATTTGAAATAAGGCTAAAGTAGACAATGGTCTAGGGGCAGCAAGATTTTAGGTCAGTAATAAAAATGGGATTTCAGAGCGGGAATAAAAAAAATTAATATTACGCAGACTTTTGATGAATTAAACTATTATGATCTGCAGACAGATGGATGTACAGACAAACATATATGTACATGAGCGATTATATTTGGAAAAAAGCACCAAAAAAGGGGCAGAAAAATAATTTGGCCTAGGGGTGGGAAATTTCCAAATCTGCCATTGGCTTTCATTAATAGTAGGTTGAAATAAAAATATATGAGTAAGTTCATGAATTTGGTGTGAAGCAATAACATAGGTTGTATATTTTAAATGTGCTTGAATAAAGCTCTACTAAAGATACCTGCTGACACCCCCTAGAAAGGAAAACTTACAGGCTCCAGTGCCTTGGATGTTACCTGTGGTTCCTTAATGTGTGGCAAATCTGTTTACATATGTACATTTACAGTTATCATGAACTTAAACGATATCTAATATAACTTTAGAGTATTGAAAATACATATAATTGAGGAAAATGCAATTATTTTTATGGATGTCAATCTTTCTGATTTTTCTTCTGTTGCACATGGTAATATATCTCTTTTATGCAAGTCATCTGATATCCCTGTAAACAGGGATATGGCAATAGATGAGGTGGTGAAGCAACTGTTTCAGACACCTCTCAAAAGGGATGCCAAAATAAGACTACAATGAAAATCTTTCCATAAACATTCATAAATTTTCATATTGTTTATTAGTATAATATATTTTTTATGTTGGAAAGAACTGTCATTTGAACAATTAGTTTGAATTGACCTTAGGCTGCACAGTAGTATTATTAATAAATAAATAATGGTGGAGATTATGGTGAAATCAATAAGCCCGATAGGTTATGTTAGAGTTGTTGCATGAGTGTGAGTGATAATAGGTCTCTGGCAAGGAATAACAACATCTAAACCCGTGTGTATATTTGTTAATATTTTTTTGTTTATTTTTATTTTATTTTTTCAACCCTCCACCTTGACACTTTGTCCATTTATTTCTTTACTTTCTTTTTAGTGTATCTATAATTATTGAATTTTATGGCTTAGGAGTCATTTTTTAATTATTGTAGCAGAGTTCTTCAGTGTTAACATGCAGAGAAGAGGAACCGTGAAACTTCTATTAAACATTCTTATAAGTAGTGTAACAATGATGATATGACAGCTTATTTATTTATTTTAATATATTATACCTACTTTCTGTCTATTTATGTTTATTAAAAATTAAGTTTCATTTGACTTATTTTTATCTTTGGCAGCTGTAAAAAAATATAAAAAAATTAAAGGGGTGTCATATTTTATCTTTCCTCAGGCAGCAAAATGTCTGGGCACAGCCCTGTCTGCAACATGTAAATTCCACATAATTTGAGCTAAAAAATTACTATATGCTATCCTTATACTCCACCGTAGCTTTGAACCTTTAATTTGCTTAAGGTTTGGTCACAGACTGCTTCTTAAAATAAAAACACAAAAATAACTTAGCTATTCAAATGATAATTTTCAAAGATTGTCTATTTTATGACAGATTTTCCTAATTAATTTAAATGACTAAATATTAATTAAATGAGTTGCTAAATTTTATGACTCATCTTTTCTTCAAAACTGAATAGTTAATATCTGAAGCAAGATTTTAGTTATGTATGGTATTATCTGTTATTTGTTCTCATTGAAATTACCACAGTGATTTCCTGTAATTTAATTACCATTCTTAATTTGAGCATTGCTGATTTTTAAGTAGCTTATACACACACCTAGTAGTGATATTTAGAATGTTATGGAATACAGAAATTTTAAATGCTCCCATAATTGGAAAAGCATTTCAAAAGATGCATCAACTGAAAATAAATTTTAATTGCAGTCATAGCTTTTTTAAAAGGTTTATCTCAAAAATTTTAGGAAGTCTTCAGTTGGAGTAATTTGTCAATATTCCTTTAGTTTTTAAAGTTTACTATCTTAAGCATAAAATTGTATAGCAAGTGGTGAAGTTACTGCAGACTTCAAATAAATGCTAAAATACAAGATAATCGATCATGAACCAACATCATTTTTCAAGAAGAAAATTATTTGAAAATATCTGTGATTTGGTCAATAGCCTTATTGAAATGCATTAAAAAACTATGCTCAGACAATTTTGTTTTTTTAATACTCAAGCAGATATTCTTTCATTCGTACAATGAAATGGCAATATGTAATTGTCCATTAATAAAACCTTTGTCCTTGATTTCACACAATAATTGAAGCTTAACTTCACACATACACAGATCACATCTTTGGTTTTCTGCTGAAATATTATATGTAGCCAAGGCATATAAGTACAAGAACAGCATAAATTAGCATCATTTATATAATCGATAGAAAACAAACTGATAACTTGCAATGTACAACTCCTTGATTCAGCATTCACATTCTCATAGCAATGCAACACACGATAACATACCTTCAAGGCCTTGTGGCTAATATGGGAGTATAATGGATTGGAAGGCAGTGGGTGAGCAAGGAAACCAATGGGATTAACACTGTTCACAGAATAATGTTTGACATGAGACTGGCTTACAGGTGCAAGGTATATTGGTCAATGGAGAGGCAGGCTATGAGGAAAATAGAGCACTGCTTGACAACCTAGACCATTTGTTATCGTTAATGATGATTATCTCCCTGCTAAGGCTCTGAAGATATGAGTCATGAGAAGAGTCTACTCGCTCACAGCACATAGATTTTTCGTCTCCGCAGCCATCATTCACACCACAGTTTCCTCCAAATAAGAGGCCGTAAAAAAGTGGCCCTATGAAAAAGAGCTTGCACTTCTTCTTCCCATAGGACATTAAGGATGGCATTTAATTCTTGCCACCACAGTTTTCCTTTAGCCATTTGAGTAATCCATTGATATGATTAGTACCATAGCTCTGGCAAATCACATTGTACACAAAGCATGTCCTAAAAAACTCAACAATAAACAGCCATGTCATCCAAAGTGTGTGGATATGTAGTTGAAGCAACAACATATCACACACTTGTTAAAAATTCATCATCCCATTTTCTTTTCTATTCCAATCAGGAACGCCCATTTTAGCTGTGTAAAACAAACAATTATCTCTGAACATAACAATAGCAGGGATTCCTGAAATCTCTGATGCAGAGCATCAGAATACACTTGTTGACTAAGCACAATAAGTACACTCAAGGGAGGGTACTGACAGATGAAGGTTTTCCTGCACTACCACCCTCTTCACTGATTCCTCCGTCAGGATCCTCTTGAGGTACTGCAGTAGGCGTTGGGGGAAGCAAGACAACAGCTGCAGTGGACGGAGGGGAGGGTCCCGCACCGCCCCCAGTTGTAGCAGCATCACCTGTACCCCCACATCCCGCCATGCTGTCTCGCATTGGGGATTTTACATCAAATCCGGAGGTTTCACTCTCAATATCTGACTCCACCTAGAATAAGTATCCAAACAAATATAAAGTTGTAAGTTTTCCATTCATCCCAGATTTAAAATACCTTATCTATCAAAATAATTTTCTCATTCTTTATGCATTCAGTCCTATTTCTAAGTTAACAGGCAAGTAGCTGAAAATAATTTATTTACTGTCTTCAGATAAATATATCAAATTTGTTTAAATTAAAAGTGAAACAGACAGAAAAGTTATCATCAAAATCAGTTTTTTTAATGTATTAAAAAATTCAAACTAAGTCTACACTTTAAACTTTTTTGGAAATTATCTCCTATTCTTATATGAATTTAGTAGCTACAGAGCATAACAAAATGAACTGCTCTATTACTATTGGCAAAAAATGCATGAAAGTGCAGCCATAGGTCAGGTTCCTTCCTAATTTCGATTTCAAGTAGCATGACTAAAGAAAGCAATGTCGTAAAATATAGAGCTCGATTTACCATATTGACCTGAATAAAATGCTGCATTAAATATTACTCACCCTCCAATTTTTGAAATGCATTTAATACATTTTTTAAAAATTTGGTCAACTTTTGTTTCAAAATTGATTTGTTGGCTGCAGTTGATGCACATTTTTGCACAAGTTGGTTTCAATATAGTGTGCCAGATGCATTCATGCCAGGCTTTTATAGCAAATTTAACAAATTTATATATAAAAATAAAGAAGAATATTTAACAGAGAACTATTCTAAACTATAATCCTAAACTATAAGCATTGTTAAAATGCATTTTAAATTGGTATCAAAACACAGAGGTTCCACTGAGCCCACAAGAGCAAAAAAGTATTCAACACTAGGGAAAGATGCATGCCAATTATTTAGCAGTGAATATGATTAACACGTTGCAAATGGGTAAAATAAGCAGGAAAAGAAAAAAATATTTTAAACAAAGTGATTGATATCAAGACGTCACACTACTGTTATAGAAAGTGAAATCAATAGACCTTGAACATGACACAATCATAAATCTTTTTAATTTAAATTTTGAATCAAGTCATGCGATAGTTGGTTTGATATAGTGCTCTACAGGTTTAACTAAGTTACAGATACAGTTAGTTAAATTGTAGATACCTTCATTTCTGCCCACTAACCTGCCTTGTCCCAGGGTAAGGGGAGAGTCTGTCGGACGTATCAGAGCCACAGCTTGAGCTTTCGCTCAATTCAGCTGGGAACTTGCGTGTTGCTCTTGGAGAGGCAGGTGGCCCTCCCCGCCGCCCAGAATTGCAACTACACACCTGTGACTGAATGTGTTCACAAACTCTACGGAAGCGGCGAATATTACCTACAAAGAAATAAGCATGAAAGTTAATAAAACTATAATTTTATGAGTTAAATATCAAAATAGATGAAGGTTTTCTAGGTAAAATTAACAATTTATATCTCATTATCTGTCTGAGAATAAAATTCAGCAATTACTTCCCACTCACTTGTAATCGAAGTCTGCAATCAATTCTTAATTAATGTGTAGGTTTAACTGAACTCTGGCCATGAATGCCAAAGAAGATATTGCATTTGCAGATTAGAATATTGAAAATGGAATATTTTTTCTCCAAAATGCAGTATTATTTTGCATATTGTTCTCACAATTTGTCTAATCTAACAACATGGAAATTAAAACCCATTAAATGGTAATTTATCATTAAATAGATCAAATAGTAACTATTTCATATACCTGATAGTAGAGTAAAAGTGATGGCATATAAGTACTCCCTCGTGGAAGAACCATTGGATCCATGATTTCCAACATTATCTCCTTCACTTATAGGCAGTCCCATTCCATGGGTTAGTTGAATATTGGGAGACCCACCATCAGGTCTACTGACAGGTGAAATATCCACTTGGAACCTCACTTGTCGCTGAAACATAGCTGGAGCTGTGGTGCCTCGCTTGTACTCTACTCTAAATGACATAGGACTGGCTACACTATGGCTCAGCTCAGAAATCTGTCAGAAAGCGGGAAGTATATCAACTATAAATAAATACTGATAAACCAGAATATATCAAGTGCAAATCCAAGAGATATGAACATGAATGTTAAAATTCTTTGATATTAATTTTGGTTTCAATAAAGGTTAAAAATGAGTTTAAATATGTAACCGCAGCTTTTCAACATTCAGCAAAAGGTTTTCAAAGCAAACCCAAAGAGTGCCAAATTCTATGTAGATTTTTGCAATTCAAAATTTGTTAACTCATTTTCATTAAAATCCATTGTCTAGATATGGTAGGAAGTTATCCCAGCATTATTTCATCATTTATATTATTGATCATTTAGGAAGCATTTTCTGAAAACAAATAAAAAATAGAAAAAAATAAGTGCACTCATTAAACTTTGCATATTAACAAGCTATACTGCTCTCATACTTACAGAAAGGAAAGCATGGATTAGATCTGCTTTGACAGTTGCCAATGGTTTTCCTCTAACTAGCACTGTAAATGTCTCATCTCTCTCTGTAGTCATCAGACTCCCAAACCAAGATTTTTTGGTGAGCTCCGGAGATGACTCAGGAGTTAGGTGTACTTCTTCTGATGATACTAGAAAGTCAGTGAGAAAATGTTGGTAATACTATGCTTCTGGACTAAACTAATTTTATATAATTTTTGCAGTAAAAATATAATTATTAAGTTATACTTAATAGCAGAACAATGTATACAAACTATCTGGATATGGGAAACAGCTTTCAGTCTTTTTTAATGCCATTTTATCTGAAGAACTACAAAAACAATTTGTGTGTGTGTATTTTTGGCTAATCAACCTCTTGGATTATTATAGCTCCTTCTGCACTGAACACACTCACAAGGGAGGAGGGAAACCCAGTGCCGGCATTAGCCTACTCTTATCGAAGAGCACCAAGAGGGCCAATGGCTTAACGTCCTCTCTGAAGGACAGAACACTGACTTTGCACAGTCTCCTCAAACCACACAAACAGGGGGCTGGGCAACCTAAACAGTTAGTGTAACAGTGAGAACATGGTTGGGAAAATGATGTTTATGATAGCTTTATGCTGATATAATGAAAATCATATATTAAGAAAAATGTAATATGTCGGTCTAAAGAGCAAATATTTGGATTATATGACATATATATAGAGAGAGAAGGGTAATAAGGATTAAGTAATAATGAGTGGAGTGAAGCAGAGAAGATGCTAATTAAAGTAAATATGCGCTAAAATTATGTAGTGAGGGAGTCTTCAAAAATGGAAAAACAAATACAGGTAAAATCTCGTTATTGCAACTCCTGTTATTGCAAAAATTTCAGTATTATGAAAAATTTTCTATCCCCAGCCAAACGTTTGTAATTATAGAATAAAATAGATTTTGATATAACAAATTCAATATAATGAAAATTTTACTATAACGAACGTCTGGTTTGGACCTCACACAAACTTCGTTACTCGTATTAATGAAATTCAGATTGATACTGTTGAAATTTATCGAGTATGTATTGCCTCATGTTCTCGTGTCTGCCGAGTGTTTTGTGTTGAAGTGACACGATCACAGAAATCGACCAACCACATAAATATATCCTGTCGTATTTTTGGATTACCGTGTTGTATTAGCTGGGCTTGCCTTTTTTAAACCAGTATAGATCTTCTCTTTTGAAAGGGTTTTTATGTTACCATGTCTTGTGAATTATGGGAAGAGGAGCAAACGAGACAAGTGTAAATGTTGGGTTCTTTGGAGTTGCTGAATTCACCCATAGTTTAATGAACTTATTCAGTTAGTGTTTCGCTGTTGTTGTCAATGGTTGTCATTGAAACTTTTCTCCTGCAAATATGGCTAACAAGAGAAGCGAGAAATGCTGGTAATTTTCATTGGAAGAAAAAAAGAAAATTTTGGAAGCAGTAGATTCCGAGAAGAAAAAAGATGTCGCAAAAGAATTTGGAATCGCTCCTTCAATGTTATCTACATTTTTAAAAGATCATAATAAAATTGGAGACAAGATAAGCGAGTCACCTTGGGACCAAAACGAAAGAGAATTCATGGTGCACTGTATGACGGCATAGACGGCTGTTTTTCTTGGTTTCAAGACATTCCAGCAAGAAATATCCTCATTAGTGGTCCCATTGTTTGTGAAAAGGCATTGAATTACTTGGACATGATGATTTTTGGGCAAGTGTTGGCTGGCTCAATAGATTTCATGACCGATATATAATAACGTTGAAAGCTATCTGTGGAGAAGGAAGTGATGTTCCAGAGGACAAGGTAAATGAATGGTGTGAAGGAGAAATGAAGAAGTTACTTACCGATTATGATCCTGACAATGCTTTTAATGGGGATGAAATAGACATGCCTCTTTCATCAGTTGCTACTGCATCACACACTTGATGCAAAAGGAGATTGTTATAGAGAAGGGAAGAAATCAAACCAATGGTTGCCTGCGTTGTAATGCTTCGAGGACTAAAAGAATGAGACCATTGGTTATTGGAAAACCATCCAAACCACAATGTTTCAAAAATGATTGCTCTCTACCCTGTGATTATCGTGCCAGTCATCCGGCATGGATGGCCCAAACAACATTTAATGAATGGTTGACAAAATGACGAAATGAAAAAACAAAAAATTCTTTTGTTAATTGACAATTGTTCTGCCCACAATCTTACATTAACCTTAGAAAACATGCGAGTCGAATTCCTCCCACCAAATTGTACCACGATTTTACAATCTTTAGATTTAGGTATCATATATACAGTTAAAGTGCACTACAGAAGCCAAGTCTTAAAAAATACTTCCTGACATCAATTCCAAAGAAGACAAGAAAGTCAACATAAAAGAGTCAATTGACATGATTGTTGCAGCATGGTGGCCCATTAACTATTAGAAAGTGTTGGAAAAAATCTGGAATTTTTCCGAACTCTGACTCAGACCAAAAGACTGATGAAGTAGAAGATGTGGCAACAAATTATGAAAGCTTATGGAATTCAGTAGCTGCCACCACAGTTGTTCCAGCAATATAAAATTTGAAGATTACATAATGGCAGACAAAGAGTTACTCATTATTCATGAATTAACAGATGATATTGTAGAAACCATAAAAAATCTCAATATCTGAAGCCCTAGTAATTTGTTTATTTGAATAAACAACTTAATCTTACAAAATAATTTTGTCATTTGTATTTTGTAAGGTTTTATTTGAATAAAAGATGATTTTAAGTGTTTTTTGTACTGATTTCAATATAGCAAAATTTCAGCATAACAAAATGATTTGGCGAATCCTTGAAGTTTGTTATATATCACATCATACCATAATTTATTTGTCCAAAGACCGTACTGCAAAAGGAAAACACTCTTGGTATAGGACATGTCAGAATAATGAGATTTGACCTGTAATAATTATATTAAAGGATCATATGAAAAATAAACTGATAGAATTGAACTCGACAACAGAAACGTCTAATGTGTCGGAAAATATTTTCCTTGGTAAGTAAATGTCTTCTAATTACTATTGTGTTATATACCTTGAAGCTTCCTTCTATGGAAGCGGGGTGAACCAAGGAAGCTATTCTTGATTGTGGTGAGTCTAGTGCGCCAGTGGTGCACAGCAGCAGGTGATCCAGGGGGCGTGGGTACCCCATGATTACCTTCCTCATGGGCAGTTCCATGTTGTGCAACCTGGTGTTGTGGTGATCCTGGACCAAGTCCAACTATACCTCCACCAGATCCTGCTCTATGGTGGTGATGATGGTGGTGGTGATGGTGGTGGATGCTACCACCATGGTGCACTGGATGCAGGGTTTTTGGCTGTGGTCCAGGTGAAGAAGGTGTGCCAGAATGTAGTAGTAATGGAGTGCCAGCATTGGATACAACAGCACTATTTGAACTTCCATGATTGACATGATGCTGGTTATGGTTAGAAGAAGTCCCCCCAATGACAGCAACAGATGGTGTAGTGGAAGTGGATGTCGGATGCACCCCTGGTCCCCGCCTGTGCTGGCGACTACTATCAAGAATGGATACACCTCTGCAATATAAGAATCACAGTGTTTCACAAAAGCATGTAAACAACAATCCATTGTGAAACTTCATAAATGTGTATTAAAGTTACGGAGAATTTTTAAAATATAGATATTTTTATTATGCTATATGTTTTATATAAATCTTCAATTTCTTTGTATGCCATTTCACAATTACAAAATCAGTTGAGAAAAGTATATCTATTAGATAGTTTAATGTGCAGTTTCTAATGATTTAAAAAAACACTAAACTTTATAAGTTCTCATATATTTTATAAGTTCAGTTTTATTTTATTTTTGCAACTATTTTTGTTCAAGGTTAAAATTTATTCACAATGCCAAAAATGAATATGTAAAAAACCACAAGATATCATAATCATGTATAAAATTAATCTTTATTAAAAGTAAAGCATGAATTGCTATGGTCAATCAATTTATCACTCACTTCAATGAATGCTGCTGCGCTTGTTGCGGGGTTGGTTGGTGATGCCGTCTCCTTGGTGTAAGAGGGGAACCTTCACTAATCTGGCCAAAGTGATGAGCAGCTGTTCCATTTACACGGCAAGTGTCAATTCGCTTTCTAGGAGGGTCAAGTGTACCTTCAGTTCCAACACCAGCACCACTACTGCTACTACCAGACCTTGCTCTCCAAGCCATAGTATCTGTTTCATCTTCAAAAGCTGGCCGTCTTCGCTTTCGTTCTAGCAGGAGGTAATAAATTACCTTTTCCGTATTATGGCTATCAATAAAGGAGAGGTATTGACTTTAGGGCATATTTGATTGAAATTATACCACCACACAGGGCTTAAATTATAATACCTAAAATGTATATGAAGATTATGAAGAAAATTTGAATATTCATTTTCATTTTTCATTGAATAAAAATAGTCATCATAACATTATATCTCAATTCTGAACCATAATTTCAGCTGCATTTGATACATGAGTCTAGTTCATATTTAAATTCTAACCTTTGTTTAAAATGCAAATAAAAAGTATCCTTTTTTATTATTAAATCAAGGGAGGAAAATAAATGCTACTGGAATCAAACTTTAGCTCTTTTTATAGATGGTGACTCATCAAAAACATTTGAGGGTCAAGTTGAAAGGTTGACTGAGATCGGAGCAACTGTTCTTGACTTATTCACATCAAAAACAGAGAGTTCATATATGAAATTATAATTTCATTCTGATAAAGTTCCTAATTTCAAACCAACCTACCTTGGACTGAGAAGTTCCCGTATAAGTCCTTCTCTATCCTTAAAACATCCAAGAGATGAGATTGCTTGCAGAACATCTGTGTCCATTGCTTCTAATGAGGGGATGACATGGGTCTGAACCACTTCCATCATTGGTAGCTCGAGTTCCAACTCTCCTTTACCTCCAGCAGTCACCCATGGATGGCGATTTATGTCTGATAACTGTAAAAATATGAATTTTAATAATGTAGTAATAAAAAATTATATATATGATCATTAACTCATCCGCTGACCATTTTTTCTCATTAGCAGTTACTGCGAATGAATGTTTAATTTTGAAAAAATTAAGCAATTATGCACTCATGACACATTGCCTGCCATCTAATCATGGAATTATGGAATTGCTCAGAGATAAGAACAAAAAAGCAGTTGAGTCCATGAGATCATCGCAGAGATGGTACAGTCAGTCAAGGCCCAATATACCAATGCCGTCTCTCAGATGGTTAAGTCAGTAGATGGGTTAAATATGACTTTTTAATTTTCATAATCTTGTCTCTCTTGCCAATGCAAGTGTTTCACAGATCATGAATCACAAAAAATTAACAATCTTTAATATGAAGTATTTTTCCACAGAATCTTCTGAGCAAGGATATTTTCTCATCCCTCTATAAGGAAGCTGCCAATGAAATAAAAAGAATTTGTGAGGATGGCCATATGTCACAAAACTTTTCTAATGCAAATAATAAATTGGAAATGTAATGTAATTCTTTTTGTGCGATGCAGTAATTTTTTTGACTGATTTAATTGTGAAACAAAGATACTTTGTACAGAAACATAGATCTCGTGAAATTAATTTATACTTTAATAATTACAGTTGGTGCAGTGTTACTTCAGCTTTGAGAGCCAAGAAAAAAATTAGAGCAAGGAAGCTCTTAGAAAAGTTGCCAGCCAGTCACTCCCTGCCTTTCATCTTGGCTCCTTCTGGTATGATGTGATCATATTGCCCCCTTCCCCTCTAACCATCAGAGCTCACATCAGATAGTATCAATTATAGCAATTATACAATAATACATTTGAGACTATTATGTATTATACAAACACTATTTTGCTGTACAACATAAAAATGATTCCTGGAGACATACCCATAAACACTGTAGGCATTTCATGAACACTGACTAATGTATATACTAAAGCAAAAACAGTTCTAGAAAGGGTACTTTTTGAGATATCACAACCTGGAGTAAATATGAAGCAACTACAGATACCAACTATTTAAACTAGTGTTTCCCAAAGTGTGGTACATGATAGATTTCAAGGGGTAAGCATCAGAAAAATTAATAATAATCAGGAGATAAGAATAGTGTAGATGTAGAAATACATATAAATATAAGGATTTACGTTATTAGCAACCAATATGATGCATTCAGCGACATCTGGTGGCACTTGTATAAACAAATGTACAGCAGCGGCTGCCAGCCAAAGCAGTTTCAGTCCTCGCATTGAATAACTTTTTCATTTATAAATAAATATTTGAATTTAATGACTGTTACTTTACATTTAACTGACAATATTAATAAAGATCATAAACTTCTGTACATTTCTTAATTTATTTTTGTACATTATATGTATATAGGTGTTGAATTTTAAAATTTCTAAAAAAAAGCTAGATATGGTTATGGCACTGGAAGAGGGTGTATGCTGATAAGGCTGAAGTACCAAAAGGGGTATGCGGATGTTTTAAGTTAGGGAAACACTGATTTAAAAAATTAAAATTTAAATACACAATAATATAATAGTTGGTCATATAAAAATTAGATGTAATGGTGTAGAAAATGAAATTACTGTAATTTTTTTGTTTTCTAGGAAATTACATTTCTGTTATTTCAGTTATATCATTAAAGTGAGTCTCAATGTACTGAAGCTGTGTAAGTTTATGAATCTCTGCTTATGTTTAATAATGTTATTAAGATCTTTGCATATATTGCGCAGCTTCCAGATTTCTCAAGCATGATCTGCATTATTTCCATCAAATCTAAATAGTAAAAACTCACCGTTAACCTCTTTTCTGGGTTGACTTCGATCATGCCTCTAAGTAGATTCTGGCAATCTGGAGGTACAAAATGAGGTATATGGAAAACCCCACGTTTAACTTTCTCCAAGAGCTGACGTAAGTTGTCATCATCAAAAGGAAGAGCTCCCACCAGCAATGCATACAAAATAACTCCACAGGACCATACATCTGCCTTTCTGCCATCATATTTCTCTCCCTTTCAATACAATGAATCCAACCACATTAATTGTTCATTCAAACAATGACAAATTTTAACATTAAAACCAATAGTAAAAATGCACTACTGAATGATTATGAATCATCCCTTAATTAATTTTTAACCAAATTTTTTAATTTGGCCTAATATAGTATGTAAAGAAGTCATAGAAGGAAGAATGTTAGGAATGAGACAAAAAAGATAGGAAAAGGAAAGGTATATAAGATGCATTAAAAGAAGAAGAAATTGGGTATGAGAACTTGAATAGAAAGGCTTCAGATAGCACAGATTGGGTTGGGTGTGCCGAAAACCTATCAGAAGGTAGAATTATAATGTATGCATGTGTGTATACTAGTTAAGTTATTTATTAAAAGATCCTCCGAATTATTTAAAGAATGTTTTCCCTTATGCAAGTGCTAATATGATGACCTAGAACAGCGTTTTCCAACCAGTGGTTCGCGCACCCCTAGGGGTTCGTGAAATAAATCAGAGGGGTTGACAAGAAAAATTTGGTAATGGCATCTTTTTCACTTTTTTGGTTCTATAATTCTTACCAATATTTTAATTTCTTTCAAATTAGTTGCATGGTTTCATTTTCAATTTTTTCTTATGCTTCAAGAATTATATTTGAGTTTTACAAGGTACTAACTAGAAACTGATGACAATATCAGAGATTCTGATTTTATTGTGAACGTTTACATGCTATGTGCTATATAAACTTTTTATTTTTCATGAATTAAACATGATCAAAAAGATTTGTTTCTACAAAATTTACTTTCCACCAAAACTGTTACAACTCAAGGGTTTCACAAAGATCAAAGGTTAATCCAAGAGGTTTGCAATGAGAAATATGTTCACAATGTGAAAAAGGTTGGAAACCACTCACCTAGAATAACTTTATTATCTTATCTAAAACCTACATAAGTTATGAGGAAATTTGAATAAATATTTATATTGCTCTCAAACCAGCTAATATAACTATTGTTAAATTTATGAGTATTTAGCAAAAATAAAAACCATAACTTTTCTCTAACACGCTTATTTTTGCTCAGAATAAAAATTTGATGATATTTTTCTCCATGGGAGTTTTAGCTTTCATTTGAGGTAATCTTAAAAAATAACAATATCCTATGATAAATAAATAATCCAATTATTATATGACTGGGTGGTTAGAGGATTGAATTATGAAATTATTAAATGGATCAAACTCTTGATTGATATGTAAAAACTGAATTGGTCTAAATTTATAATTATGTTCTCATTTGATTATTTTGAGCCTGTACATAAGAATTTGTTTTTTTAGTATCATCAATCATTACCCACATTAACATACATAGATATTATATCAGAAATAGATCAAGGACAAAGTATATCTATTTGGATGTATAGTAATGTATGATACATAAACTCAATTTTTGTTTTCTCAAATATGGAGTATGTAGAGAAATTATTGTGATTTTGAAAAAATTCAAATCCAAGATTATATATAGGGATAAAAGGTTCAACAGAATTGGTTGAAATCTCACAATTATATTAGTACCGCCTGGAATAGAATCTCTGTTTAAATGAACCATATTGTGCAACAATTGAGGGTAGTTCATTCTTATCAATTTTTGCAAAATATCAATTTACTCAAAAATGGCTGCATGAGTTTTGATTAATATCATCTATTCACAGAGATTAATGTCATAAAAATAATACTAAAAAAATAAGTAAATGGTATCCAATGACGTTATAATGAATGAAGTTATCCAGCCAGCTACCTCAAAGTTCTCCTCACTTTAACATCAGCAACACTGTTGTTATTAGTCAAATTGCATGTAAATACATATTAATATAACCAGTTATATTACTGAGTGGGCTTGATCATGTATGTGCATTGTATGTTGCATCAATTTTTAGTTTCATGAAATATGTCTGTCCAAACTGGCTGAATGTTTTATTTGAGGAGTCCGGTATAAAAAATATGGTACTCAATACATATCTTAGTCCATTCATCCTGGTTTCCCAGGACTGTACCATTTTTTCATATGTAGTCCCACTGTCCTGACAAAAATTGAACCAAAAGGCAAAAAGTTCTGGTTCTTATGTTTAAGTTAGTGAACAACTTTTAAAGTCAATTTCTAAAGTTGTGACCTTGTTCCATATTAAAAATAACTACTTAATGAAAAACATTTTTTGATGGAAAATTATTTTCTTTATTTTCAGAAAAATACTGTGAATATTGTATTGTATTGTATGCAGTAAATATTGTGATTCTATATTTCAATTTTACTTTATCATTCTGTGGCTTGAAAACAATGTTTTTAACTGGATCAGATTAAACATTTAAAAAGCCAAGGTACCATAGCCTTTATATGAAGTAAAAAAGAATTGAAATATATTATTGTACAACTGAATATGCAAATATTTTCATATAGGAAAATAAAATCATAAATTTATTTGAATGAAACAATTTATATGCACTAAAAGGTCAAAAAAGTAAAATTCACATTATGTTTCAGAAAGTTAAAATAGTTTTGGGTTCATAAAAGTTGTCTGGCATAAAGTTCAAGAAATAAATATTAATTTTATAGGTGTGATTTTATATATCTCACACTAAGAGGGATAACTATATTTTTGAGCAGAGACTGAGAAGGTGAGGGCAAAGGAGAATGGTTGGGAGAAATGGAGGAGAATGGGAGGAAGGAAGAGAGAGAGGAAGGAGAATAGGAGGGAGATAGGATGGAGAATGGGAATGAGGAAGAGAGAATTGAAGGGAGAGAGGGAGGAGAATGGAAGGGAGAATGGGAGGGAGAGAGTAAGGAAAATGAGAGGGAGAAAGAAAGGGAGGAGGAATGAGAAGTGACTTAATTTTAATACTTTATTTATGTATACCCATCATTTTTTACGGGCAATTACACTAATATGATGATAAAAATGTATAACCTGAATTAGTTTTCGTTAAAATATTTCAGGTTTAAGTATGACTGAATTAATTAACTGAAAATCAATACTGTCCTAATCCCTCATTCTCTTTAGGTTTTCGATAAAAAATATGGGAATAAATGTGTATAAGCTCCTACAGTAGAACTCCGTTATAACGCGGCTATCGGGAGACGGAAGAACGCCCACAACCCACTATGTATAGGGAATTACGCATTGAAAGGTTGTGGAACTATTTATATTCTATCCTTAAGAAATTTAATCGCAAAATTATATAAAAATGCACAGCCAATCTTGAAGGCTGTGAGCACCGCGTGAAAGCGGCAAGTGAGCGGTGGAAGCGACCGAGCGGAAAATCAAGATAACGAATTGTCACGGCAGTGTCCCAAGCGGAGGGAACTAAGTACACGCAGGCAGCAGGAGCGCGCGCGACCAACGAAGTTTGTTTCCGAAGTGAGCGGCTAGAGCAGGGATGGGAAACATTAGCAGTTGCGGATCCTTAGGCGGACCACATTAACATATGCATATACTTCGGCGGGCCGCATTAGGATTCACATCGGAAGTTACTTGAGAGAATCCGAAAGATTCTATCAATGAAAATCGATAAATATTAATATTCTATCGTAAAAACTTCACAAGAAAAAGGTATTCCAGCCCTAATTTAAAAGCAACAAAAACGAAATTATCTGTAATAGACTTCAAAGGTTCTCTTTTATAATAGCATCGCGGCTGCATAAAATGCTCTCGCGGGCCGTAGTTTCCCCACCCCTTGGACTACAGCGACCATAGCGGGGTCTAGGAAAATTCACCACCAGCAACTCATCGCCATCAATTCATTGCCAGCAATTCAACGCCGCGGAAAATTCACCGACAGCAATTCGTCGCCAAGGAAAATTCAACGCCAGCAATTCACAGTCCACGGAAAATTCATTGCCATTGGAAATGTATCGCCTTGTATGGATCATGTTGTTAACAAAGGCTGTATTAAAAATGCGTGTGCGGACTCTACGCCAACAGAAGAGGGCAAATAATCCAACTATAGTGGTTTTAATAAATACTATGTTTCATTTTTGGACCGGGGACGAAATGGAAGTAATCCACATTTACAAGTAATATGCCAATTGTTTATGACAACCGAATGAGGATTTAAAAAATAATAATATGCAGAAAAAGTTAACAAAGAGTTAGGGAGGGGGAACGGGAGGAGGATGTAATAAGAAGTGTGTAGAGGGAGGAGGAAGGGGGGAGGACCTGTAAGAAATTATAATTAAACATAGGTAATATTGATATCAATCATCTAGGAATCAAATATAGGCAATATTGATATCTATCAACTAGGAAATTAACAACAATTAAGAGTATGAAGAAAAAAAAGGGAAAAAATATGGTGAGGGGGTCAGAGAAAGGAGGCAGGTGGGAGAGAAAGAAAGTAGGATCAAATATAGGCAATATTGATATCTATCAACTAGGAATTTAACAAAAATTAAGAGTCGGCAGGAAAAGATGGAAATAAAAGTGGTGTAGGGGATAGAGAGGAAAAGAAGGGGAATGTAATGAAGGAGGTTATTTTTGTAGGCTCAATTGTAACTAAACAACATTAGGAAATCTATATTTTGCTTTCCATGACCCTTATTTGAAAAATGTTAGAGGAACGGGCATTATAAATTCTGTCTAGATCTTCTTGTATTTAAATATCCACAAATAATTTTTTTAACATTTCCCGAATAAAATTTCGAGCACTTCCATTTGTTCACTTAAAAATCGAGAATTGCGAATACCGTTTTAAAACATTTTTTTTCTTTTTACTTTCTCCAGACGGAGTATAGAGAATGTATTCTTTCATGAAAAAATTTACTTCGAGATTTCAACGGAAATACACATTTTAGTATGTTTTGCAAACGAACAACGTTTGCTTAAAATAGTTTATAGTTTTGGCTGAATTTCATAACTTAAAGATTAATTATGCGTTAAATTTTAAATCAACAATTAACCGGCAAGAAAAATAGTTGGATTATTTGCCCTTACATTCTTCTGTCGGCGTAGAGTCCGCACACGCATTTTTAATACAGCCTATTTTAACAACATGATCCATACAAGGCGATAAATTTCCCATGGCGACGAATTTTCCGTGGCGGTGAATTTTCCGTGGCGGTGAATTTTCCCTGGCGGTGAATTTTACGTGGCGATGAATTGCTGGCGGTGAACTTTCCGGATACCACCATAGCGATATGGACGATTACAGGTGAATACACCAAATGCGCGTGGGAAAGTTTGGGAGAGATCTTATGACTGAAAAAAGTTTAGAATGAAGTAACTTACACTTGCCGAAGTGATAAATGGAGGGGAGGTTTTTGAAGACCAGCGTTTTGAAAGCAGACGCTGAAAAAGGTTTTTCAGAGGATGACGTTTTTATGTTTCGAAAATATTATTTTCCTTTTTCTTCATGACCACGATCTGTAGGACTTGATCCTTTTAAAAATATTCCCAATTCCTGAAGAAATAATTTTTTTACCATTTCCCGGAAATGTGGCAAAACGTTTTTGGAAAAACGAAAAACAAAAAAATCTTACATCAGACTGACCGTACACATTGTTGCTCTAATATTTGCAACTTTTAAAAATTTTTTGGGGAACATGACATGACCTGTAATATAGCAAGGGGTGTTATAACTGGGTTTTACTCTACCACATTTGAATTACTATCAACTGGGCATATTTACTCGCATAAACTTCATCTGCATAATCAAAATGAATAATTTATGTGGAAACTGAATGAACAAAAACTCACCCGTATAACTTCTGGACAAGCATAATGTGGAGATCCACAGCTAGTTTCTAGCATGCTCCCTTCAGGTTGTAAAGATGCCATACCAAAGTCAGCTATTTTAATATTATTCTTCTCATCAAGAAGAAGATTTTCTGGTTTTAGATCTCTGTGGCTGTAAACAGAGAGTGAATTTAAATGATATGCAACTGTAATATTCCTATAAAAATTCTCAGCAAAATAAATTATATAAAACAGTACAAATGCTATTAAAGTGTGGACTTTTCAGAGCCAGGTTGAAGGACAATATTTTTCATTGCAGTATCAGCATTAACAAAAGCTGACCATTTTCTTGTAATACTTTATACCCTAGGGTAATGATCAATTCACTTTTATTATATTATAGATTTTTTTATTTTTATTTTAAAAATTACTTGTTGTTTCTAATTGCACAAATTATGATGTTTTGATGATCTCAAAAATCAAACTAGCAATTGCAGACTATTGTAAAACTTCTTTGTTTTTATTTGTATTTTTAACTCCAGTTGAAAATCACAACAAACCAAATTTCATTGTAAAATATACAGATTTGTTCATTTTTTAAAATTTGACATCTTCAAAATCAATGAATGTGAGTGATATGAGTTTATAACAGTTTAATTCAATAAATGATGAGATGTTATTACTCATAAACTTGATTTTATTATTATTAAATAGTAAAAATCTAGATAATTGAATGACTTTTGAAAAAATTAATTTAACTAGCTCATCTTTAACATAAAGCAAAAATGTCTGAATTTCGCTTACCAAATGGAATGGCTATGGCAAAAGTCAAGAGCCGATATAATTTGTCTGAAAAACCGGCGAGCCTCTTTGGGTGTCAGTCTTCCTTTCTTCACTAGATAATCAAAAAGCTCTCCACCAGAAACATGTTCTAGAACCAGATACCTGAAAGAATATTAACAACTGAAAAAGGTTACTCAGTCTGATATTTATTTTTATATAATGAAGCAAACATTTATCAAAATGGATATTTCCTTTTTCATATTAATTAATGAGTAAATGTACAATTAAAGATTTTAGAACTCTGTAAATTTGGACTTGATATCAGTGTCAGAAAAATTCAGCCACTAAAATATTTTTTTCGTCATTTGAAAATTTATTCACTTTATTTTTGAATAAACATTCATGGATATAGCTTAATTATTAATTACATGACCAAACTGGCTATCATATTTTCATTTTATCTGAAAATAAAATAAAATAATGCATACAAATTTGTTGAAGTTTTCTATAACTACCTATGCACTTTGATTGAATTAGGTTAAAAATCATATTGGCTTGATTTTAATGGTTAGATTGAAGAGAGAAAATAAAGCTTACTAACATTATTGAAAACTATTCATTACACAATTTTGAATAATAGAAAATATAATCACCATGCTCCTCTAAGCATCAATATAAATGCCTACTTGAATTATTAAATTAAAGTACAGGAAATAATGATGCTCACCTTAGAAAAATAATTGTATAACATATAATTAATTCAATAAGATGTATTCATAATAAATCAAAATAACCACCCTACAGTTAAGAGGTTAGTAACATATGGGTCCATAGACTTGCTGTAGTAGGTCTTATTAGCAATTTTAAAATGATCTTAAGAGCCGAAAGTATTGATATTAATTAAGGCAATATACACAGTCCATTAGTGTTAGTATCTGGAAACCAGTAATAGCTGTCAACTACAGAAATATGATTGAAGGTGGTCTGTGGTTGTACCGTGTCGGTGGGCAATTTATGAATGCAATAGATTTCTGTAATCTGTTTGAAATTCTATCCAGCTCCTATTTTATTATGATATTTTGTCTTATCTTGTTTTTATGTCAATAATAATTCTATTCTATTCTAAAAAACATGGATCAGTGGAAGGAAAAATTAAATATTATTCTATTCAATATTTGAAGTTAATGGTTTTAAAATCACTTGATCCAATCATAAAAGTCATCTAAAACAGTTTCTTTTTCTGTTAAAAGAAATTCTAGAATAAGCATAAACATTTACAGCATACATGTAATATTCCTAAATACTGATTATTTTTTTATTAAAATGATATTTTTATTAGATATGTTAACTTTCTTTTTGTGTATAAAAAGATTTATTATGGTGTTCTTGCTTTAAATGAGAATTACTTTAGTCTTATTTTGAAACCAAATGATGGAGACTAAAAGTAAAAGAAATTACTAACAATGATCCTTTAAGCTAATGATTTGAAATTACTTGCCATCTCGTGGAAAGAAAATTAATATAAATAAAAAAGGATATTTTACCAATTTACATAACGGACACTTGATGAAGTTGAAAAAATGTCAAGTTAAGCGACTTAAAATCTTATAGGGTATTATCAGGACTATTTTTAATGATACTTATATTAAATTATCACATGAAAGGAGACAAATGATATTTCATTGAGAGAAAGCTTAAGTTTATTATGCTGACTACTGTGGTTGATAACAAAACTTCTTGTATATGAGTTCCAGACAAGTATGAAATATAAAATATGGTAGATCAGTCACTCCAAACCTTGGGTAATAACTTAAATCAGGGATCCTCAGTAGGATCACAAAGGGTCATCTGAAGAAACAATATTTTCCAAAGCACATCATATTTCATAAAGAATAATGTACTGTTTGCCATGGTTATAAGGGTTTTGATACAACTTGATGATTTGAAAGTGTATTTATATTTACATACATTAAAATTTTATCATAAACCTGAGGGTTGGGAATCAGTGTAGTAGATGGACAGAACAATGCTGAAATCTGCAACTCTGACTGAAGATAACTCATATTTCATTGTTGAAAAACTATATTTGATAGTTTAAACATCTTCTCAAATCACCCTTCCCCAACTTATATTAAATCTTATTGATTTTTAAGAATAGTTGCAGCAATTCTTTTTCTTAATTGCATTAATGTTATAAAATCTTAAGCTTATATCATATGCAATGTTGGATTTTGACAGATAAATAAGGTAATGAAGGATTCACTAGGAGGAGCCCTTACTTCTTGTAAGTGATCCATGCAAGATTGGTTAATAACAGATGCTCAGGTTAAGTGCTATTCACAGTTGTTGTTCATCATTTGAGTCAGCCATATTAGTGTTTGTGTCATTTTAAAAGCACTGAATCAAATGATAATGAAAACTCAAAGAAAATTATGAAAGAGTATTTTGATTTGAAGATTAAATATCTTATACTAATAATTCTATGGAGGAATTTCATTATTCCACAAGTATTCAAGATCAAGCCTACAGAAGTCAGTATCTTAATTTAAGGAAAAAAAATTTGAAGTGTGTGAAAGTGTGTAAAGACATCTTCATAATAGTCATATATAAAATGTAAGCAGGCACGCTTGTGTGCATGTGTGTACATACATTTTGAACATGACAATGATGAAGATGTTTATTTGAGTAATTAGAAAGATATAGGCTATTGATAAAGAATTTAGTTATGGATCTACCAGATGATGAACTATGAATTTTCCATAACAAAGTTTTATATTTAAGTTAATTCTCAAAATTGTTTTTCTGAATGAGAAAGGAAATCAAATATCTGATTTGATATATAATGGATCACAAAAATCTATCATCTCTAACATTTATTTATAAAAAGAGGGATAATGCAAGGTACCTTTCTAAAGATAGGGTCAAAAAGTACTAAATCTCTTAAGATGATATTGGGTTTGAAAAAATCAAATCCAACCAAGCTCATTTATAATTTTAGAATGAGGAAGAATATAATTAAAACTGACCTGTTAAAAGAGATATAGCACAGGCAATAATTTCCTTTTATATATTATCTTAAAAACATAAAATATTTCAATATTGAGGGATTATATCTTATGGAATAACCTATACATGTTCTCTGAAGCTATTTTTGAACTTATGGGTATTAATGTATCTACATCCACCTTAAAATATACGACCATGTTTACTTACAAGTATTTTTTGTTTTCATATACATCAGAGAGTCCCAAAACATGTGGATGATCAATTAGCTTCATTATGGCAATTTCTCTTTCCACCTATATGATGAAACATGAAAAAGTATAAGATTTTTAAGTTTTCGGTAAAACATACCATTAGAGCTCTATGAATTCAATATACAGCAATATCTTACCTTCATTAAAACAGATTCGCTCAGTTTTTCACGGTTAATAATTTTAATGGCAACCTTTTTTCCCAATACACAATGGACTCCAAGTTTCACCAAACCTACAATGCATGGAAATTCAATTTCAAATATATGACAATCTTCACCGTTATTTTGAAAGAATACATTAGCTTTAATAAAAATATTATGCAATAATTAATAATTTTAATTTTAAATTGGCATAATGCTGACAAATAATGAATAAGGTGTGGAAATTTCCAGAAGGGCCAAATACTTTTTAAATAATAAATCTATTGACAATTAAAATTAAGTTATTCTTTAAAAAATACTTCATTACAATAAGAAGGAATGAAATCCTTCACTAGTAATTAATTTTTGGAAAATGGCTTTAGTTTTGCCTTAAAAATAGTAATACTACAGTCGTAAATTGTTCTTATATTTCTCTCTTGCTGATTTTAGGAGTCATATCTCGTAAGTATATTGTTACTAATATTGTTTTAGATATAGTTTTTAACGAAATGTTTTCTTCTATTCTGTGACCAAAAGGATTTATATAGCATTTTTAAAACTTAGAACATGAAACGTGCGCAAATTTTGGAGCAGATAAATATAATAAATGCATGTTAAATTTCAAGTTGTTTTATCGTCACAATTAGCGTTTTTATTGTGATTTTTGGGTATACACATTTTTTAAAGATAAATGTTCCTTATCATATTAACATATCGAAATGTTTCCTACTCAAAGCGGACTTTTGTGTTTCAATTAAATTAAATTTTAAGCTTCTTTTGACGACAATGTAGGCTTTATGAAGGTCACTAATATCGCATGAATAACAGCTGTCTACTCCATCAAAGCCGAATATAAAATACAAATCAATATCTTTGAAATGCTAATATTATACAACCTAAAATTCTGAAAATAGACACGGATTTAAAACCATCGAAGAAAAATCGATCAATAGATGCGCGGCCTCTCATTATCCCCAAATACACTTATATGGTTTCGTGGGTCGGAAAACAGGGCTAATATTCCCATATTGGCCGACATAAGGGTACATCCTCGTGATATCACTCTTTAATGGCACACTTAAAATTTCACGAAGGCGAATCCAAAGGCACACGAAGATCAAAAAATACTCAGGGGGCACAAATAATCCTCATTTCACGGCGAAAGTGACTTCGATGAGAATGATCCGTCACCCCTCGGATTATCACTCGGCGAACGTCATTCGGAACATCCACCACGAGGATGTACCTCGTGCCGCCCCAAAGAGAGAGCGGAGCAGAGGGATGAGGGAATCCGAGAGCGCACCTGTCTGACCCTTGCCCAGGGTCTTCTCCAAACGATACGGTCCCACATATTGCTGATAGTCCGCCGCCGAGCCAGCGGACGTAGCGGAGGAAGAGCCGTTGTGTTCCTTTTGCATGATTCGAGGCGACTCGTTCAAAGGCGAGCCCTCCCTCCGCGACGCCTTCCAGCGCCCTCTCACGCCGGCCTCACCCGGTCGCCGTCGCTCTCCATGGCACTCGGGTGGGTCCCGACGCCCCTCGGGTCCTTCGCACCTCCCAAAGCAAGACCCCTCACTCGGTCTTCCTCGAGCCCAGAGGCCCTCTTCCTCGCCCGACGCCACCTCGCCGCTCGTCGGTGGCCGCCATCTTTCTCGGTGCTCCTCGGCCTCCCCCTCCCCTCCACGGAGGCAGGGGAAGCACTACTTCCGCAACACCCGTCCTCCTCACCTATGTGATCGGCTCTCGCCACCATCTAACCGAGCCCCCACCGTCGACACGGGGGTACCGCTACGGCGGAGACCCCGGTTCGAATCCGCACCGCCTTCGCGCACGGGCCTATCACTTCGGAAGCAGACACTAGGCTAGTAGCGCGGAGCGGCGCCTCTCCCCTCCGCACATCCCTCGACCTCCGCCGATTCTGCGCGTTCTCCCTCGTTCTCCTGCCTCCCCGACGACTGCCCCCACCCCGCCTCCGCCGCGCCCCACCCCCCACGCGCCCATCGAACACCTCGTGGCCTCCCCACGCCGAAGAGAGCGCCACCCCGTACGAAGGAAGGCGATCGCCCCGTCGGCGCCCTCCTCCGGCAAGCAGCGCAAGAAGAAGAGGGAGCACACGTAGAGCGAACCTCTCTCCCCACACCACCCTACCCTAGCGAAACGGACCTCTGGCCTCCCAATGCACGGCGTGCATTAAGCGATCGTCGCGAGGAACGGGCCCACGGGTACGCCCCTCTCTCCCCCTAGTCATACTCTCCCGTCCTCTATCTCTCTTTCTCTCTCCCCTTCCCCTCCTCCCCCCTCTCGCCCTCCGCCGCCCTCCCCGCTGGCCTCTCTATCGATCTGCAGCGGTGAGCCGAGAGGGAGGAGTGGGGGATAAGTTTGGGGGGTCGGGGCGTGGGCGGGGGACGCCCCACTCCCCTTCGGCGCATGGCTCCTGGGACTCCCTCATCCCTCGCTCTCCCTCCGCGTTGAAAGAGGGTACGGAGGAGGGTGAAAGGGAAGGAACGGAGGAGTCTGCACCTAAGGGGGTGTCCCTTGCTTCATTCTCCACCGTGACCCGGCAGTGCAGTGGTCGACCCTTCGCACCCATCGATCAATCGGTGCGATGAGAGGAAAAAGTACTCCAATCTAAGATTCCATGAGAGAGAGAGAAAAAAACGATTATCGGGGTAAACTCGGACTATTAGGTTGGATGCCATCCGCTGCGTCAAAATCCCCATCTGGAAAATCTGGCTTCGCAGTCGTGTTTCGTTTTTTTAACCGACTTCGCATCGACCCGGAGACAATAGACGGGTCGAGTGAAGAGAAATGAATGCAAAAAAGATACCAAAAATATATAGAATGCCTTCCTTGTTTCCTTGTGGTCGTAAGTGGGTTGGTTTTTCGAAGGTGGTTCTAACCTATTCGCGCAACAGACTTTGGAATAACGCGAAGGGGGAGGAAAGAGATAATAATGAGCAGGGAGAGATGACATAAATTGGGCCACATGGATTTACACTGCCTTTGATCCACCCCATTCACACCACCACGCCCATCCCTCTCTCCTTTTCACCCCCCCCCCCCCTCCCCCGCTTTCGCAATCCTCTTACTCCCCCATCGTGGACCTTTCCCTCACTCTCTCGAACACCCCATCACGCATCTCACTCCCTCTTCCTCCACCACCTCTCACAACCCTCCCACTTCATACGTTGTTCCTCCTTCCCTCTTCAACCCTCTTTCGTCTTACTCCTGTTTCCTTCCCCCTGCCACTCCACCACTCCTACACAACTTCCCTTTTCCTACTCATCCTCCCTCCTACGCCGACCCCTTCCCTTCCAGTGATGCTTACCTCGTCTCTCCCCCACTCCACCAGCCACCCTTCTCCCCTTTTCTCCCCCGCTCGCCTCCACCTTCCTTCCTCCGCTCCCTCGCTACCCTCGGCATCCACCTGTCCTTTTATCCTCCGCCCTCATCTTCTCCTACTCGCATACAAAGACGCGCTTTCCCTATTCACCCGGCGCCTCGTGACTCTTCGCTCTCCAGCGCACGCTTCACGACGGGCCACTGAACATCATTTAAAAATTCAGCTGCTCGAGACACGAGAATGTTTGCGCGAGAATGCGACGGTTCGGTAACCATCATCTCTCGAACAACGTGTTTTCAACGGAGGAATGGATATTGTCTGTGCCTCTCTCTCTCTCTCTCTCCGTGAACTATTTTTCTAAAAGCGGAACAGCTCGACTTTTTCGCGAGGCCAAATATGAGGTGCATATTTTGCATCGACTCCGGCGACCCGGTTCGAATCTCGGTCGCATTTACCGGGCGCATTATAGGTCGATCTTTCATCGCATCCTATTAAACGCGTTAGATAACACGTTAACGGATTCGCTGGAGAGATGCCAGTTGCGGTTGTGATAGATTTTCCGCTTCGACGCTGATTCTCCTTAGTATATTTGTTTACAGGCAAGGGAAAGTATTATTATTTCTAGTTTACGCAATTCGAAGCGAAAGACAGAAAGTTGGCGAGTCGATTACTTTCGATCGTATTTATGTTTCGACGTTGATGGAAGTAGATGAGGAGGATTTTTTAAATATTTCCTTTATGTTAGTATACCGTAAAACAAGCACTTGGTCGAATATACCACATAAAATTAGAACCGAAAAGAAATCATACAAAATTCGTGCTCAGACATTAAAAAAATAAAAGATGAACTATTGACCTCCACCATAGCTTGAAACTAGGCTTACCAACCATGCATATTACGATTCCGGAAGATTCTGCCTCGAGAGTAGTTCAATTCCGGATGATTTCGCTATGACAGCAGACAACGTCTAGTAAAATTCCGGGAGATTTAGCCGTGAACATTGCGATGAAATAAACAGTCGTGGGGCATCTCAGGCAACATTTACTATTTATTCGTGTATGTCGATTTGGGAAAACGACGATTAAGTCATTTTTCGTAAAGACGACTTTTATTAAAGATGGAGGAGACATACAAATGCTCATGTGTGTGGGAAAATTGGGTTTCTTTGAAATAAATAAAAATTATATATATATATCGTTCTTTTTTAGTACCCAGTCGAACATGTTCCGCCATAAGCAATAACGTTTATTTTCTTCAGTAAAATTCATTTGTATTGCTGTTGCTGATAAAAAGTTAGTTTAAATAATAACACTTAAATATCTTGATAATGGAAAACATTTTAGGCGCGAATATATTCAGCTTCGATATTATTTGTCTGTATGTTGTCAATAGTTTTCCTCTAATTAGCACTGTAAATCTCTCATCTCTCTCTGTAGTCATGAGACTCCCAAACCAAGATTTTTTGGTGAGTTCCGGAGATGACTCGGGGGTTAGGTGTACTTCTTCTGATGATACTAGAAATTCAGTGAGAAAATGTTGGTAATACTATGCTTCTGGACTAAACTAATTTTATAGATTTTTTTGCAGTAAAAATGTAATTCTTAAGTTACACTTGAAAGTAGAACCATGTATACAAACTATCTGGATATGGGAAACAGCTTTCAGTCATTTTTAATGCCATTTTATCTGAAGAACTACAAAAACAATTAGGTGTGGGTGTTTATTTTTGACTAATCAATCTCTTGGGTTATTATAGCTATTACTCCTTTCACACCGAACACACAAGGGAGGAGGGAAACCCAGTGCCGGCATTAGCCTACTCTTTACGAAGAGCACTAAGGGACGGAGCGCTGACTTGCACGGTCTCCTCAAATCACACAAGTAGGGAACGGGAAGATCCCATGTTGAAAAATCCTGGCCTCCGCCGGATTCGAACCTTGGACCGCTGCATGGAAGGCCATCACACTAACCACTCCGTCACCGCCACCCCCTCAACTTTGATATCATGCGCGGTGTACGCCATTAACAAAAGAATAGGTACCAGATATGTGTTTACTTTTTTAATTAAATGAGCTTCAAAATATTTTTTCATCTCCATCCCTGAGATGCAAAATATTTTTTAAAAGTTGAACAATAAAAGAGTTATTTATTTATGGAAACTGCTGGGACGGAAGACAGAAAAAATCCCAAAAATGGACTGGTAAACACCTAATGATGTGCTCGATAATCCTGGACGTATGAGAGAAGATAATTAATATTTGTAGTTTGTATAATTTCGCTTATGTAAGTTCTCAATAAAGTCATGCCAAGTAAAGTTATAGTTATATTCTCACAAGAAACTATGCCACGTAACTGCAAGACTTCCAAAGCGTCACATTTCTTACTATTACCATTACCTTCGCTACTAAATAGGTGCATTATAGAGGCTGGTTTATGCGTCTTCTTTTTTACTGTTGACACGGCTATTAATATCTCGTACGTCAACCAAAATCAAATCTTATTAAGTTTCGGACCCAGGAGCAAGAAATATTAGCGGGTCCGCTTTTTTTAACCGAAAACGGTAGAAAATTTTCTCATTCTGGGAGACGGAAAAAATCGGGAAATCTAGTCCAATTCCGATAGACTCCCGGCGAATCCGGGAGAGTTGGCAAGCCTACTTGAAACCCAATATGTTATCTGGTTGAATCTTGCAACCACAAAACGGTTGATAAAACCAGATGCACATTTCAGGTACAAAGTGGTCATCGCCATAAGTGACTTGCCGATCGTTATTTCCACAAAGAGCTTTATAGCCGAAGTGCGCATTTGATTTATTAAACCGTTTTATGGGTACAAGAGTTACCCAAATCTTCTATAAAGTTTTATCGCGAAAACAATTTCATCTAGAGTTCCCACTCGATATTTTCTATTAATTGTGTTCTATGAATATTTTTTATGTCAAGGGATGATTTGCTTGAAGATATCGAACACTTTAATTCCAACCAACATTAAAATCTTTATTCTTGCATTTATCACGTGGTTGCGGTTGAAGGTAGTTTATTCGCGAAAATGTATACTACACCTAGAAAATTGCAGCTTTATTAAATACGCAGTATTACAAGAAATAAAAATGTCTCATGCATTACAACGGAATAATTCTAAAACGGCGAATCTTAAACGAGTCTGCAACAAATAGAATCTAATATAAGAAATCCATAGCTAAGGTTTCCTCATAAATCATTTTCACGAGCCACGTAATTAAATAAAAAGCGAAAGAGGGACAGAACGTGAAACTGAACCTTAAAGGCGTTGAATATCGAATGACAATATAAGCGGCGAGAAAAGGATTAAAGAGAAGTGATGTCTGGGAAAGAAGAAGTATATCATAGCGGTTGTATCATAAAATAAACGATTTGAGGGTGGAGATGTATTGCAGTGGAGTGCTGAAAACATAGAGATAAGAAGGATTAGCATTGGTATAGCGGTCATAACAATAACCTGCACAGAAAGTTTAATAGAAAAAACAACGTGAAATGGAAATCTTCGGATATGATTACGGTTTTGTGGTAAAAATGCTTCAATATCGAAGTCCGTTCACCATTTTATTTCAAAATCCATTGCTATATATGTGCATGGAGTTGTTAAGTTTCTGCTTCTCCACATTCCCACCATTTTTTCCACTTGTATTCAATATAAGCCAGAAGTTTCAGCTTCCCAAGGAAATTTCAGTGTTTATGAAACGTCTGCTGAGAGATAAATATTGGAAATCTGCATTTGTGTTAGGTAAGAAGCACTTGAATATGGTTTAGCCAATAGCAAGGAAAAGTATGTATCATATTTATTCGAATTCTATGCATACTTCCAAAAAGAAACTGTTGCGTCTTAATTTCAGGATTTGTATCTTTGCATATTGACAATTTAGTATCTGCATTGATAAAGAGAGAGGCAATCAGTAGAGGGAGGAATAAGCATACTTGATTCGGATGCACAGTAATGTACGATTCATATATCCAAGACTTGTGGCGTATTTATCACTAGGAGCCAAAGGTGAGCGCCATTGGCACCAGATTCAGGGGGATCACAAACTCTAAATTAAAAACGTTCATTGAAATAAATATAAGTAGATCCTCTACAATTTACAATTTTTCATTTAACTCTTTTATTATATAGGTTATTTTGGAGTGCAAGTATCATGTTTGGTAAAATCTGTTTTAGCAATCCAAAGAAGTTGACTTAACCAAGTGCCTCGTTGTTTTGCATCTAATTTTCATCGTCTAATGAAGTTTTGCCCGAATAACTTTAACGTTATTGTCAAGATAGCAGCAGCTGAGCTTATTTAATAATTTTTTCTTTAGAGAATCTAGTTTAATTTTTTGTATCCGCCCTATATTACCACATATATTTTTATTAATATTATATTCGGTATCAATTTATTTTATTTTCTGTTAAGGAATTAATAGACAGTGCAGAGTGAATGTCAAATGCTTTACATCATGGTTAATCGAGTCCTTGGTTGATCCCCACTGATTTTAGATTAAAAATAGAGTAATTCGTAAGTAAAGGCTTATAAAATCAGTAAAATAGTAGAGGGCCAAAAATGTTTTATTGAACCATAACCACTGCATTTTCAACCGAAAGCGTGACGAAAGGGTTAGTCATCGTTAAATTATATTTTTATATTTCGCTCAAGTGATAAATATGCAAAATTTTACTAAAAAGGATGCAAAAGCATTGGGGAAATGGATATAACGAAATTAATGGATCCAATGGATGAAAGATCTGGTGTAAGGATAAAGAGAAAGACTACAGCTCTAAGCATTAGACGTTAGCCGGTGATGGGTTCTGCTCTGTTCTCATGTTAAATCTCTAAAGTAAGTTAAAATTTTAATTTATTTCATGCGAATAGAATATTACCAACATATAAACATGTTTCATCACAAGATCAGCGTTACTTAAAACATTTTTTCGGAAGGTAAAATATTTCGATCTTTTACTTATTAAAAGACATGCATTTGTAGCGTTGAGAGGGAGACTATTGCCCTTGTGAATAATTTCAAATGTAAACGTCTCTCAATCTAATTAAAAATTGCATTGACTCGACGCTTTCAATAATAATAAAGGAGGACATAATGAATTATTGATTTCGATCTAATCAACTCGCAAAAATGCTTTGATGCAGATTAAATGGTCTTCTAACCATTGGGTTTGTTTTTGTCGATGCTCCTAATTTTTCACACTCTTGACTTGTGAGTCTACTTTTCCGTTCGTTCTTCGTTTGCACCGTTGGGAGGTTTGGTGGGAGGGAGGGTGGGTGGGATATAGGGATGTAGAGAGGGAGGTAGAGAGAGAGGGATAGATAGATAGATAGATAATCGTCTTTATTCGGGCGAAATTTAGACCAGAAGGTCCATTCTTACATTTAACCCTATTCTTACATTTAACCCTGAAGGGGAGAGAGGGTGAGAGAGGTAGGGAGTAGGAGGAAGGGAGAGAGAAGCCCGAAAATAGGGCTAGATACAATTTTCTACCTTAAATATATGCAGAAAGGAGGAGTTTCAGGGTTGCACACGAGCAGCGGACGAATTCGCCTCGCGGAGCGAGGCACGGGGTTGACGCGCGTAGAGGCGGAGCCCCTAGTCCCATTACAAATTTCCTGGATAATTAAAAATTATAGCCGGAGAAGCGACTGTGTTTAACATACTCTATCCATGTTAATTATTCAAAATTTCGCCTTAAGATGAAAAATAATCTTTGAAAAGAACAGTACAGCAATACTTCGCTTTACTCAACAGGCAGGTTCCTGAAGATTTCGCGGTAAGCGAAACACGTGCGAAACGGAATCATTATGTCAATTAGGTTAGGTGCCATGGACGCGAAAACTAGTGTAATATTAATAAAAACACGTCGTTAACTTGAAAAAAACAGCTTCTTGTCGGATTCCATCCATCTACGCCAGATGATAATATTTACATTTTTTCAACTACTTATCTTCATCAGTAATTTTTTAATGGTATATAAAACTAAAAACTTATTATATTCAGGCAAAAATGTAATTATTTCCAGTATGAGGGAAATCCTAAATAAACCAGCGAGGAAGTTTTATTCGGAAAGTCACCTTTCTTTAAATATAATAACGCCAAAATAACCGTCGAGAGAGAGATAAAAACGGTGTGCCGTCCTCGGGTTTTCTGTTACAGTATCCTGACCCTAAATGGGAATCCATAGATGATATTACTAACTTCCACAAAATGGAATTTCTAATTCATACCTATATGGTTAGGCCGCCTCAATAATCGGCCGCCGTTGTTTTTTTTTAACCTGGTAGGCGCGGGCCTGTCTCGCGCTATAACGAATCCGCTTTAAACGGGGTCACGCAAAATGATGTATGCCTGTAGTGCCTCGCCAACCGCGGGGGTTACGTTCCTGACTTAACCCGCAGTTGCTGATAGCCAGGGCTTATGAGAAATTAGTGGTTAGGGGGAGTGACCCCTGAGAGACATACCCAAAGTCCTAAATTTACACCTCAACGTTAAGAAAGATATGTTATACTCCTAAAAAAATATTTATGTATGATATAAAATACTTAAAAAGCTTCGAAATGTGGGCATGGAGAAGAATGCTGAAAATAAAATAGATCGGAAGAAAAACGAGGAAGTACTATGAAGACTAGGAGAGAAGCAATGATTATACAGACTATAAGAAAGAGGAAGGCGAAATGGATCGGACATTACCTTAAGAGAGAGAGAGAGGGGATGATTTAAGACGTGTTAGAAGGAAAACTGGAAAGAAAAAGAGAAAGAGGTAGGAAAACGTTTCAGCTGATAGACGACTTGAAAGGGAAAAAGAGCAATCAAGACATGAATTACACTGCGGAAAATAGGAGTATGCGGAGAACCAGGTTTAACCAAGAATAATGTCCACGGACAGACCAGCTATGATGATGATGATTATAAACATACAAAAGAAAGTACTTCAAAGAACAAAGAACAACGGCAGAGCAGCCACTGTTGTCGCCGCCGCCCTCCTGGCATTACGCTTCAAAGAACGCTGGTAAAACCAACACTTCTATAAAATTCCTCCACCTCCACTCTCCCGACTAACTCGTGGTCTTATCAGACGCTGCAAATTTCTTCTCTACTATGCCTATCCTGGTAAAGAGTAGTTAGAACGTAGCTACTTCAATGACATAAATTTTAATGTTAGTAAAGTTAGTGAACTAGATACGGCCGCGGAGAGAGCCGCCGATATTCAAGGCCTGATTCCGTGGTTGGCAAAAGTAGATACAATTTTTCAACCGAGGTTACTCAAAACCGCGGTTGAGAAGGACTACTCTATAAGTGAAAAAAGAAAAAAACAAGTTAAACTTACAAAACATGAAATTAAATTAGCCAAGTAGACAGACGCGTCTTACTTTACCATGTAAGTATATATGGATTCCGCGTGGCTCAAATGCTGGAGATCGCCTTGATTTATTTACGAGGTGAGATCTTGGTGTTTGGAGTTTTTTTAAAGTGCTTGCAGAATGTAAGCATCGACCACTCGTACAAACACACACACAGGACTAATATATGATTAAATGTAGCAATAGGAAAAATCTTTTAGGAGCAGTCACCTATAATCCTTATTGTCTCCGAAAACCATAAGAATCATTTCCGTGATTCGTATAACAGAAATCGTTAACAAGTATAACTTAAGTATAAACTAATTTTTTTTGTAATTATTTTCTTACGCTACGGTCCCGTCTTTTAGTTAAGTGTCCCGATAAAGTTAAAACGGCACGCCAATTGTCCCGTTTTTCGAGAGTTCCGTTTAATATACAAAGTTACACCAAAAATTAATCCTACACATTATAATGAAGTTATAGACGAAGACGAGCTTTTCGATGAATACCACCATGCTACGAATATCAGTAAAAGCAAAATTGCCGAATGGAACACGACATAAACGGGAACTGTCGAACGATGGTTTGTGCAAAATGAAAGAATCTCGTTAACAATATTCAAATGATTTTGGAATTTGCTTTAGCTATTCCCGGCACAAGCTCAGCTATAGAAAGTGTTTTCTATCACAAATGCTCTGTGGGCAGACAAAAAGAACCTCTTCCTCGTTGGATACATCAAAGCAGTGATAGTGACAACAGCTCATTATCGGGAACTTTCGTGCAACGACTTTTACAATTTGCTTTTAAACAATCCCAAATTACTGCAAGAAATATCTTCGTCCGCGAAGTACAAAATATCTGCGCAAGAGCATGAATCATCAACTCTCATACCAGCTTCAGAACCAACACTTTCAACATCAGCTGCAAATTAATTGCAACTAAATATTAATAAATATTTAAAAAACAAATTAATTTGTTGTTCATCAACCTATATTTCAGGATTTCTATTTATCTCCAGTTCGGATTATGCTTTTGAAAGACTTGTTTCGTTGAATTAAAATTTACGTGTCGGCCGTTTTTTAATTTTTAAAATCTGGTCACCCTATTGTACAACAAAGTATGTAATGATAAAAATATGACATCAATGAATTGGAAAAGTGAGAATTTCCCCCGAAATTTCATGTTGTATTTTATTTCTTTAAAAGTCTAGAAAAACTCGCTGAACCGAGG
This sequence comes from Tanypteryx hageni, assembly GCA_028673005.1. Lineage (NCBI taxonomy): Eukaryota > Metazoa > Arthropoda > Insecta > Odonata > Petaluridae > Tanypteryx > Tanypteryx hageni. Next base: position 140,393,038 of record CM054113.1, read on the forward strand.
ACATTATACCGAGCCCGAATACAGATCCCTAGACTCGGAGTCTCCAGGTCAAAACGACACTGTTGGCAACCCTACTTGCATCCGTAGTTGGTAATAATTGAATGTATGGAATTTGACCAAGTAAATGCAATTCTTTTAACTCCACACATCATTACCTAAATATTTTTTTAATGTGTCGATGTTTTTCCTGCCTTCAGAATTGTTCCAATTCTTTCAAATGATGTATCGATTGAAATAAACCAAACTTCCCTTTTAAAAGATATTGCGAAAATTTTGTCGTTTTGTTGTGTAAATTTCGGGAAATGTCCCGTTTTCGCCTTTTAGAAATATGGTCACCCTATCTTACACCATCTTTTCATTTTTGTCTTGTTTGTAGTTACTTGGACAATCAATATTCTTGAAATCTGTAGATTTACTGCTTGCACAGTAGATACGCGATTAAACTCTTGAGAGCCGTCGTTGAAGGTGGAACTGAAAACCTTGCATTGCAGACGGCAAGAATGAGCAAGCGATCAAGAGCTTCTGTCAGGGATGCATGTGTCATACGATACATTGATGATAAAAGAAGTTGGATCGAAATCAGTAACATTGTTCCCATAAAGAATCTTTCTTTCAGCAGTTTATCATGCAGCTTCGCCATATGGTTGGCATTTGAAAGATGCTTAATTATGTATTACATGAGTGAAATGAAATGGTTATTCTGAATTTTTATTTCTACTGATCAGATGCCCAAAATTATTAATTAGTTACTAAGTTCAATACTATTTATATGAATTTACCTGATTTTGAGGAACTTCCATAAAATTGTTATTCCGACAAGTTTTTTTTTTCGTTCGTTTCGCGCGTCATGTTATTGCACGTCAGGCGTTAAATAACAACGAAGGAGCGAAAAACGACCACACCCGTTATTTACGAAGAATGTGTGAAATATTGTTGACTTGAATTTTGAAATATTTTAAAATTAATTTTGCTCATATGAACTACTTTTTAATGGTAGAATAAGTTCTGCCCAAGTTTTAATATATAATTTTCCACATCTAGTAATCAAGTCTTAAAGACAAGGTACAAACGGTAAGTATCATAAAAATGTTTTGCTTCAATCGTGTCCAAGTTTGGTGGTTAACCCCATTAATTTTATTATAAACGTACCTTGGATGCTATTAAATGTATATAGATTGTAAGTTAATGTAGCAACTGGCTTGCGACTCCCGCCACCCAGCAATGAAGCAACAGTGATACTACGTAGTTATTATACAGTTTACCGTAAATTTATTTTCAGAAATTTCACCATGAATTATGGAAAAAAGTCACCCAGTTTAGGAGGGGGATCTGTTTATTCTCATGTGACAAGATCATCTGCTAACTTGAAGTCTACTAGATCTATGAGATCTATACAAATACCTTGGTACAGAAAGCCCATCTTGCAAGATGCTGTTTTTTTGAACATACAGAGAGGTTCTCTTCTTGTTGGAGTATATTCTCTAGTAGGTTTTTTGTTTAATGTTATATTTTACAATAATTTTCACCAAAATTAAATAAAAAATGAAAATATATAAAAAGGTGAAATAATGTAAACTGTTGTATAATATTATTATAAAGTCGTTAACTGCTTCAATCAACTAGTATTTTAGTTTTACGCTTCTATATATTTAAATGCTCACATAATGTCGTAAATGAGAGGCTGTGAGTTTCCTCGGAATAAGAATAAGAGATTTTATAAATGTGGTATAGCTTTCCATTCTTTGTGTTTGTTTATTATGTTAAGTAGTTCTAGCAAAAGATTTCTATAGATATATTTACTGTATTATGTATGCTAGTTTTTGTACTGCAAAACCTTTTGCACAATATTTTTGTTTGTTTTCAAAAATAAAGACCTGGGCCATTATTTTTTCAATTGGTATAATTTATGAGTTCAGTGGTTGAAATTTATTATGGCATTGATTAATTATTCATCATGTTTTTCTTTCAGTTTCTCAGCTTATTCACTGTTGCTACAGCAATTTTTGACATTTATTGCCTTTCAATGGCAGCTCCAGGATCAACCCATTATGGCTACTACATAATTAGCTTTGAGTTTGTTTATGTTGGCAGTTTTCATGGTAAGTGTTTCTTGTTTTAAACAATTATTTTAAATTGTTTATGTTCAGCTGATAACTGTCTTTGAATGAAAAAATATCAACTACCAATTGCTGATATCTTATCAATATACTGATGAGATTACATTCAGAGAAAATCTTTTTAAGTTTGCAATGTAGCAAAGTTAGTATTTTGAAATGTTAACTGCAAAGTGTAATAGTATAGTTTATGTTCCTCTCTCAGTGTTAAAGCAGAGAGACATCTCAAAATGTTGAATGAAATTCCTTTGATTGAATTGTTATCATTCTCCATTCTTTCATTGTATTCTTTAATTCTAAATCCAAGCTAAGTTAATCCCATTGCAAGAAGTGATTTTTCCTAAGTTGCTTTTATTGCATTATAATCTATTTTTCTCACTCTCTCTTTTTCCTTGTTAAATATTTTGGTTCCCTATCATTCATACCTAATTTACCATAAGATATTATGCACTGTAAATGGAGAAATTTCGGTCTTGTCTGTTATCTGCCACCCACCCAGGTTAATATACATAGCGCCCTAATGGAATGAAGTGCTAAGATATGGAACTACATGGAGATTAGCTGCAGGAAAAAAGAATAAGCGTGCGGGATAATGAGGATCTATTCATTAAACATTATGCTACACAGCTCTTATATGTCCAAAAACTATTTTTACTTTATGATCATTTATGTGAATTTTTAGATTTATTTTCTACTTTTTAGTGCATACAAAATGTGATTTCACTAAAATAAATTTATATGAATTTTAATTTTTCTGTTTTAGTCAAAGATTAAATACTCAGCTTTCTCAGAAAATTTCCTCAAAGACCTTAAAAAATTCACCAATTTTAATCTCTATATCCAACTTCATTAAAACAATATCAATGAATAACTGAATATTTGTGTATTTTTGTAACCAAGGTATTGCTTAAACTCCAAAACAGCATTGAAATGTCTTGAATATGTTGACGGATGTGATGCAAATTTATAATCCCATTCCATCATACGCAATTACACAAAATCAGCAAAGATGCAAAGCGTCTTGACAATGAAAGATTTTCACCTAAAAATACATCAAATTTTGTTCTCTCAGGCATTCTTTGTACCAAGTCTCGAATTCCTGAGATGATTCTAAGTAATTTTAATATGCAATATGCAAATGGTTAATATGCTACACTCACACCAATATTGATCAAATTGAGAAAATTGAACTCTTGATCTTATGATTGACAATCGCTTGTTTAAAAGGTGCAAGAGGTAGATCCCAGTTTATCATAAAAATCGTCAAAATCATACTGACCTTTCTCGAGTTATTCCACTGAAGGTTCCACCAAAACCTTCCAGACTAATACAAAAACAAACATCTAGACTATTATTATAATAGATATGTATTATAAAAGGACTGCATTAGGATTATAGGTATTTAACGAGGACCACATTAGGAAGAGAAATAGATTTTATCTTCAAGAATTTTGATAGAAAACAATAATTGAGAAGATTTTTGTATAAAACATTCGTTTGAATTATTTATTGTATTCATTAAGTTGCAACTTAATGAATATGATGAAATCTTATCTCCATTTTTTTAAGAATAAAGTATTTTGAAAATTCAAACTATTCCATTCCTACAAAAATTTGAATTTAGGCTGCTCAAGGTATAGAATAAGGTCTCATAGTTTGACATTCTTGATGTTAGATATCATCTTACATATAGTTTTCCAGTTCTGTGTGTAACAATGATGTCATCAATGGCACTTCTTTTAACAAACTTCCCGATTAGGTAGAAGGTTGAAATTTTGCAAGAATGTTTGATTCTGATATAAAAATTAAATGACGAAAAAATATGAAAAAAGATCCAGGTTCGAATCCATTTCCCATAAGATAACACGTAAAAAGCGACTTTTCAAAGTGCAGACTTCTATTCTTTTGGAAATTAAAATTAGAAATAATTGACGTACGATCTTCAAATTTAAACTATGTTTTAGGAAAAATAATGAAGTTTCTTATTATATTCATCTTTTTCCACCTACCATTCGAAATCTCTCATATTAAACATTTAAATAACACATTTTGGGATAATATCGGCTTTTAAACGGGTTGTTGCCTTGCTGACCACGTCTTTGTTAAACTTCGAGAATCAATTGTTGTCTCAACCCGTGTAATATATACGAGTGCATAGATTGCCTTAAATTATCGTAGGATTTTTCACGAAATGAGGTAATTCTAATGGGTTCTGGGATTTAGTTTGGATTCTTTTGCTTATCTAAACGACTATATAGATATAGAGTAAGAGAGAGGGGGATGTGGGGAGGGTGATCGGATGGCAAGGGATAGAGAATGGAAGGTACATAGAGAGTAAGGGAGGTATAGAATTAGAAAAGGCTGGGAGGAAAGAGATAAAGATGGAGACGGAGAAAAAGAGGGAGAGATATGGATTGGGACAGAAGGGAATGAGAGAGGGGGAGGTGAGACAAAAGAGAGGCAGACAGAGAGGGAAGGAAAGAGAGAGGGAATATTATTATTTATGTATTATTATTACTTAATTTTTAACAAGGGGCTCATCATTTAGCATATCTTACTGATTTTTCATATTAAAAGCAAATATATTTGTAATACTTTTATCATAATCCCATCATATTTGATGGGAAATTACGCTAGTATGTGTATAATAACATTGCTATCACAGTCTCAAGTTTCTAGTATATATACAAGTAAATATTCATGATGGAAACAACTTTCTCAGTTTGATAAAAATTTAAAAAATAGTCCACTCATTTGCTTGATTTAAGCTTGAAATAAAAATAACATTTTTAAGTTAATAACTTTTATAAAGCGCCCAAAAAGTGGAAAAATAATAGTTTTTATTAATAACTTATGTAAAACGCACTTAAATGAAAAATATAAATTAAATAAAAACGTGTTTAGTTAACTTTTATAAAACAGTGAAATGAAAAAAAATGAATTGAATTAATAGATTTATTGAATATATAAAAGTTATGTTGCATTCTTTAAGACATCTGAACTAATTATTAAAATTGCAACATAACTTATATATATATTCAATATCTCTATTAAATAAATAATTTATTTTTTCATTTCACTCCTTTATAAAAGTTTACTATAAAGCTTTTTTTATTTAATTGATCTAGTTTCATTTCAGTGCGTTTTATATAAGTTATTAATAAAAATAATTTATTAAAATTTCATTTTTTCACTTTTTTGCTCTTTATAAAAGTTGTTAGCTTAAAACAAATTATTTTTATTAATTTTTTCTTTCTAGTGAAATATATTAGCATGTTTTTATATTCTTCAAAAATGAACTTTATTTACTAATAATTTGTATAAATACAGAATTTAAATTTTTAACTGATAATAAATTATTTAAATTACCACCATTTATATTGATTTTATTTCTCGCAGCAATCGACTGTCAAGATAAATGGATATGAGGTATGGGAGGGGAAAGCATTTAGCCTTGGGACAACAATAAGAGCTCGAGTTATGACAATTACGTTGTCCCCAAAGTAGTTGTCATTAAAATGGCTATATTTCCCCAAAATATGTTATTTAAACATTTAATATGAGCGATTTTGAGATGTAGGTGGAAAAAAATTCATTCATTCATTCAAATTGAATAATCATAGGTCAGTTTTTTCTAAGTTTAATATCCAAAAGAATAAAAACCTGCACGTAGAAAAGTCTTATTTTTACGTGTTACCTTATGAGAAATAAAAATAATTCTCTAGAGTCAAACCCAGGTCGATTTTCCAAATATTTTTTCGTCAATCACTTTTAATATGTGAATCAAGCATTCTTGCCAAATTTAGATTTTCTATTTCAATTTTTTATCGTTTTTGTAGAGGATGACCAACAAATATATAGATTTCTTGTTTTGTACATCATGCTCATCGTGGCATTGTCATTTATATATTATATATATATATATATATGTAACTCTCGTTCAATGAGCGTTTGTTGAACGAATGTTCACTTTAGTGAATGAATTGAATTTTATAGCTTTACTTTTCGCCGAAAATTCTGTTCACTTTATCAAACTAAATAACATGTATCAAACTCAGTTCAAAGAAACTCCGATGTTTACGATAGCTCTTGGGGTCACAAAGACTCTTATTTACCCATGGATTCTTCATGTGTCCACTTTACCACGCATTTTTCCTATCGCCTGCGTTTCTAGGTAGGCTTAATATGATGTCACTGAACACTGTTTGTTACTTAAAATATATTTACAAATACCCACTTAGATGTGAAGGACCTCTTGTATACTGATAAGGGGGAAGTGCACTACAGTGTTTCCCACAGCATCTGGAGTTTTAACGGGGAAGTCAACGGAAAAATCACGATCGTTCAAGAAATGTCCATTTTACGATCGCTTTTCAGGAACACATGTCGTTTGTTGAACGAGTTGCCTGTATACATATATATAGCATGTGAAGTTCATATAAAAGTTTTAAGAGAAACCAGTCACTTAAATTTAATTTCCATTTGAACTATCTGATTTAGTGTGTTTGTGTGGATATTTTAAGTAGTATTTTATAAACTCTTGATAAAACTATTATTTTTTACCATATAAATTAAGTCACTGCCTTTTTGATGACTAAAATTTCTTTTAATTGCCAAGTTACTTTTAAATATTATTTATTTTTTCTTTGCAGTTCGAAATGCTCTAATAGTGTTTGCCCTCTTCTCCCTCATTGGTGGAATGGCTCTCCTCATCACCAGCATCATCCTCATTGTGGCTCTAAGAATGGTAATTTTGGGTATTATTTTACCAGCAGCAAGCCTGTTAATAACAAATACATTTTCAATACTGTTCACATATCTGGGAATGCGAAACGTAAACAAAGCGAGACTAGTGCCACCGACAAGAAACCAGGAAGAAAGGAACTACTACGTGACGTGACATACTTGTACTCTGCCTGTGGTATACAATTGCTCGGCCCGCAACATACTCCAGCTCAACCCTCCAGGTTGGGTAGGTTAGGTGAAGGGTTTTTGGTTTCTTCCCATGTTCACTGTGCCCCCCCCCTCTCCCCCTCAGTTTGGGTCGCCCTCATTTTCCGTGGTATCACTCAACATACTATTTGCATTTGGGAATCATAGCCGAAGTGGATATGCGTTGGGTGGCCTCCACTACACTTCTGTTCTCTTGCAATAACTCTCCATTCCTGCAAAAACCTGATGCTTGCTTCTTCTCCCAGTGGCAATTGGTGGTACTTAAATGGAGGAATTTTACTTAATGCTAATACTACAACGAGTGATACCATGGAAGATGAGGGCTACTCAACCCTGGGGGCTGAGTTGGAGTAAGTTGCAGGCAGAATGAGTATGTTGTGCTGCTTAATATTTCCATTTCTCGTCGCTTTGTTAACCTTTTGCATCCCCAGTTATGAGAACAGGACCATATTTTCTGCAATTGCACTACATATTTTTTAATTGCTTTGGTTAAATTCAACTAATAAGATGAGGAAAATTGAGTCTTATCTTCACTTGAAAATTGTCTTAATAATTGCATACTTCCCCTTTAAGAAATGTTTACATACTTTAGGGGAGATTACGTGCTAGTTAAATGTCCATTTAAGAAGTTTACTAGCAAGAAAATTGTTAAGCAGAACAGAACAAACAAAAATTTTAATATGCCCAGTGATAAAATTACCACTTTTATTTTCAGGAATATGAGCACAAGATGTTGCCTTGGGTGTATTGCATGGGTGTATTCACCTTATGGCGCCTCTTGGCTTTTATATTTGCTGCTATTGTCAATGATTTGATCTTTGGCTATAATTTAGCCATGTGCCTCCTCTGGATTGTATTCACTTGTGCAAATGCATATGGATGGCTCCTGGTCTACTCTTTGTATTTGGAACTCTCTGATCTCACCAAACTTGAAGATCTTGCCCATCTTAGAGTAAGTTTCTTATTCTAATTATTTTTCCCTCTTGATTTTAGAAGTTTGTTGAAACATTGAAATTATTAATATGTAATTTATTGTTGGTTAGAATGCCTTGGTAGTTGTTATGAAACTGTTGCAATTCGGGGTGGTGAATGGTTAGAGCTTTGGCCTTTCATACAATGGCCTCAGGTCAAATCCGGCGAAGGCCGGATTTTTCAATCCCATCCCCTACTTGTGTGCTTTGAGTAGACCGTACAAGTCAGCACTCGATCCTTTGGAAGGGACCTTATTCAATTGGCCCCCTTGGTGCTCTTTGTTAAGAGTAGGCATATGCCGGCGTCAGGTTTTCCTTTTCCCTTATGAGTGTCTGGCATGTAAGGAGTTATGGCTATAATAATCCAAGGGGTTAATTAACCAGAAATACACCCATCTCTTGCACTTCCCCATTTTCTAGTAATATTTACTTATCTCATACTTGTAATTGATTATTATCATCATTAATTACTGTTAATTTTAATGCCTCAATTCAGATTAAAATAATTTGTTTTCTTTTTCTTCCCATTAGATGGGTACCATGACTTCATTGAATGCTTCCGTCACTCATTCAATTGCTGGTTCCCGCCCTACAACTCCTCACAGTACAGTATCTACAGCACCTGTAATGTAAAAGCAAGTTATGATAAGCATGCATATGCTACATTCCAAGAAAATCATTTTCATATTAAATCAAGAAACACATGTTCATATATATATATATATATATATATATATATATATATATATATATATATATATATATATATATATATATATACATACATACATACATACGAAGAAGGGTCTCAGAAAAGTAATTATTGCAGAATTATATAAAGATGTTTTTGTCACTTTTTACAAATAATTCATGGTAATATTTTACTTGTATTATTTTTATTTTATAGTGTTTGTTTTTATATTTACTTTCATCTTTTTAAGGTGGTTTTAACAATTTTAGTGTCATTTTACAAGTAATAAATATAGGTTTAGGAAGTTGATTTAGCCATGTTAAAAATGTATACCTTGAGAATACGTTACCTTATTGAAGCATGAAGCTGCATATTGCACATGTAAATATTTGCATCCGTCCATTCCTTAAGGAAGCTATCTCCATCCATAGAATCCATTTTTGATATCACTTTATGAAAGCAATGTTTTATGATTGCATTTATAGTATTTGTGTAATTTTCATTTACTACTATTTTTTAATAATTGAAAACTATTTTTCTGACAAGTGTACTGAGTCTATAACCAGTGACGGATTTACGCCTCCTGGGGCCCCTGGTGCTAAACATTTGGAGGCCCCTGGCGCTAAGCAGTCAGGGGCCCTGCAATATAAATATATGCATAGTAAAACCACTCCTAACAGCTACCCTCTTTTGTGGCACCTCTTAACGGTCGATTTTCTATGAAATCATAGAGAGAAGTTCCATTGATTTTGAAATTGAGATATTTAATATTTCCGAGTTTATATACACGAAGATTTTTTCTGGGTCACTTACTTCAAGGGGCCCCAGTCGTGCCATAAGTGCGACCACCCTTAAATCTGTCACCGAGTGTGAGGGAGAAATTCAAGATTTAGGGTAACTGAGCGGTAGGGAAATCTTGCCTTTTTCCCCCCATTTTTGCAGATCCACACGGAACCCCAATCTTTCGCGGAACCCTAGGGTTCTGCATAACCCAAGTTGAGAAGCACTGCCATACGTCACGGGGCCCCATACTTCATGGGGCCCCTGGCACGTGCCATGTGCAATCCCCCCTAAATCCGCCACTGTCTATAACTGCTAAGTTGAAAACTTTGTCTTTCAATCAAATGTGAAGATATATTTAAATTTGTACAAGAGAATCGAATGAATAAAAATGTTATATACAAACTCTGGATGTAAAATTTCTTTCAGCCATCTGTTACTCATTTAAGATTTCCTGACTACCAACATCTAGGTATTTTTTGTAGTTTATTAGCTAATAAAATTCGGTGAACATATTGGTTATACAAATTTTTTCTTATGCTCTCCTTTTGATATTCAGTAAATCTCATTTTTAATAGCGCTGGTTATTCTTCACTGATTTCAGCACTCTAAAGGCAGTATCAGTAAATTGTAATTATTTCTTATGTCATGAGATATATAAATAGTTTGTTTAAAAGTCTATATTGACACAGTGAGGGTAGTAGTACTGACGCTCCCTAACCGACAGGTTACGTTCCTGAAACCCCTTCGTATGTCAAAAAATCCATAAGTCAGAAGTGCCTCTTATAGACCAAGTTCTTATGTACAGTACAGGCTAGCATACTATGCATGCTTACTAGACAGTTTGTGCAAAAATTTTACGAGAAAAATGTGAAAAAATAAGATAAGCACAAACGGAAGTCAAGATATATCCATGAGGCGATGTGGAACAATACTGAGATGCCTGTTCTTCTGACAATCGGAATATGCACGATGAGGGTAACACTTTCTTCCGAACGCAATGCCAAGTAGTTACCAAACACTACTCACATTATGCACTAATGGAATATTTCAGGGTCTCGAAATTTTTTTAAATTCATGGAAATCAAATCCATAGTCGGAAATCTGTAAGTCGGACAACCTTAAGTCTGGGAGTGTCAGTATATCAGGGAACGCTAAGTCATAAGTTACCTGTAATTATCCTAAATTCCCATGTATAACGCGCATAATAATACAAGAGGATGTCAAAAAGTAAGGTAACATGAATGATGAAATTTGGTGTATTTGAAAAAAATGTATGACATACAGTTACAACATACCACGTTACTGAGATCTGGGTGGTCCAGACCCCCTCCCTCTCTCCCCCTGGTACATAGAAATTTGTGGAATCTGCGATAATCATGCTACGAACTTGCTATGCTTCCTCTTGTTATGCTGCCACTTGTTCATTGAGTTACAGGAACTAATAACGTTATAAAAGTTTATATTATTTGAATAGGACTTTATTTAATAAATTGCTGGAAATTGGGTTTTGGCCTCAAACCCCCCTGAAGTTAATTTCTGGGTACGTGCATGCATTTGCCCCATGTGGTGCTATCATAGAAATCCTCGTCATGTTCAAGTATCCATGAAGAGGGTTCCTGTTGCTATTCTTAATAATCTTTTAGTGAACTAGGGGCTCCCCCTGCTTTTGGCATAGGTAGAAAATTATATTTAGCCCAATTTTCAGGCTTTCTCTTAGTAGATGACATGCTTCAGATCACATCATTTCTCTGCCTATTAAGGGCTTCCTTCTGGGACCTTTAATATGAAATATGCTAATGCAAACATTCCCAAACAGTCACAACCGAATTTTTAAACAGATGAATGAGGAAAGAAGACATTCAGCATGGTGCTTTTTTCCTTAAAGAATTGCTTATGCATCCAGCTTGTCTGTCAGTCCATCCATCTGCAGATCATAGTAGTCTAATTCATAAAAAGTCCACGTAATGTTAATTTTTTTAAATTCCCACACACAAACCGTTTTTATTGCCACCCCGAAATTTCACTGTCTACTTTGGCCTTATTGCACATCCACTAATGATTGCTACATTATGTCACTTCTACATAGTGATATATGACGAATGAGCTATGTTAAAAATAGGATAGGAGAGTTTGCAAATTAATTTTCAAAACTAAAAAAAAACAAAAGGTAAAAAATTGATATTGTCTTTTAATATTCTTACTCGGAAATATGCCATGAGGAATAAATGACAAAAAAATTCAATTAGATACATGATCAAACATTTTAACTGCTAAACCAGTTTTTCTTCATTATATATTTGTAGTTAGTTAATTATATATATTTAACATTTGCATGTTTAAATTATTTTTATTACTTGATTTTTTTGCACTTACACAATAAAAAATACAGTACCATTCTTTCAACTTTCTGCAAGGGGGTGATTTGAATATTTAGATAATTTTTGTGTAATGTAATTAAGGTAACGTGATGAAATTTTCTCTATTCGATCTTTCCAAGTTGAACGTTGATGCTCTAATATATATTGTTTTGTATACAACTAAGTTGCAAGAATTAAGGGATCAACACATTCTTCTTTTTATTTACATTGTTTTCTACCTTTAACTAATAAAATATGGCATTTAATACTAGCTAAATTTAAAATTTGAAAAGTGAAGTTTATTTAGGATTAAGAGTCTTGTCAAACATATCTTAAGACAACTATTTTCAATAGCAATACCTATTTCTTGAAATGTCACACTTGAATTGCACAACTCATGATACCAACACCACACTAAAATTGTTAATTCCTATGAAGAATCGTAATTTACTGACTATAACATGCAAATAGAAGTTACCTTAATTTTTACGAACAATGATATTTTTTGTACAGCCATATAATGAACTACGAGCGCAACGCTTTAGCTTTAACTTGTTATTGTAATGATTGATGTTTAGATGAGTGAAATCATTAATTTACAACAAACTAACAATGTTTTTGAACATTCTTATAAATAAACCAAGCAGTTCTTTATTTATATAAAACTTTTTTAGTGTCCACCAGGGGCAGTTTATGCCCAATTGGGACAATAACACCTCTCCAACATAGGCACAAATATATTCATTATAATCATGAATGAATGTCCTTAAAAGAAATTAGTACAAAGGAAATATAAAAAAGACTACTGAAGCAATTTGAGCAAATTCCTCAAAGGAATAAAATTAATAAATTGCACTTAAAAAATAACACTGTTCACTTAAACTGAACAAAGGTCATGTTATGTAAATGGACGAATTAACTGCACTCTGCATTATGTCAGCTTGTCATATTCCATTATAAAAATAATAAGTATCAGCCTTTTAATTAACAATGTGCTGATTTTTATTAAATAGTATAAAACTTCTGAAGGATTGTCATACCTGAAAAAAGGCACTTTCTTTGGTATGCTTAGCCTAGGGTGACCAAATTTAAAAAAATACCAGGATGCGAGATGTTTTGAAGGAGTAAACAAGACCAGTTCACTATTTTTAGTCTTTATGTTACTTGTGTATGTTTCATTTTAATATAATGTGTATTATTTCATAAATAAGTGGCATAGAATTTCAGTTCCACCAAGTACAAATTTGATCAACTCATTGGGACACTGGAAAAGTCTGTCAAAATCATGGATGGACAATGGAAATATGATCACCCTAGCTTAGGCAGTACATTTGAGACCATAGCTGCTATAGTTAATGGACGTTTTCATCCATGCAAACTCTTTGCATGAGTCACTTGCTTATTATATGAAAAGATAAGCAAACTAGGTTATCACTTCATTCATTCATTCATGGTTCAAAAATTAACTTGTTAACACATAAAATGTATATCACTGACACCAAAAAGTCAAATTATAGCATCCCCTAAAACTAATTAATTTTGTTCGATTACCTTATTGTTCACATATTGCCACTCAAGAAGTCTCCAATTTGCACTAGCCTTTTATGCACCACTCATCTAAATTTTGATTTTTCTCATCATTCCTATCATCAATCATTTACTCAATAAAATGAAAAAAATAGTATCTCCTGTCACTTTCGGATTTATGCCTGCATGCCAAATAAAAGTCAAACACTAAACAATTACAGTACTGACGTACATGTACACATAATCAGACCTCTGTCTGAGGCACTGCAGACCTAGGCCTTGGCTGTGGTTGTCTGCTAACTTTTCCCTCACCACCCTTGTTGCCATTATAAGTAGTTTCTTTTAGGGACAAAGCACTTCCTGTCTTCAATGATGGATTGCTGGCTGTGCGACGACTGGGTGCTTCCTTCCCTCCTCCTCCTCCAGGGTTTCCAGACACAGGTGGAGGGGGTGTCATAGAGCGTGCTTTTGGAGGTCCACTAGCCAAATGCAAAGGGGTAGATGTGGCATCCCTATATTCATATGCATTATGATTGTCCAGGGTTCCCATGTCACCGTCATCTTGATCCATTACTAAATCACCACTATAATAACGATCTGATTGCCTATAAAACAAAAAATGAAACAAAATCCATGTAACATAAGCATATATCGACATGCATTCTTACCATTTACAGGGAAAATGTTCTGAAAAATTTGTTTACCAAAAATCATAAGTGTAATAGAGAAATACAATTTTTTTTCACAAACAGAACCATAACTTGATTAAAAATGCATGAAGTTCTTTGGAGCAAAATTATTAATAATAACATGAATAATATCAAATGAATGAAAATGCGAAAATAAAAACATTTTCTTAAAAATTAATGATAAGAAAGAAATACTTACTATGATGGGAATTTATAAACTCCTTTGCAAGTCGATATGAAATTAAAAATTCATTATTTCAAAAAAAGCTATTCAGCATAATGAGGTTTTTATTTCATATTTCTAATTAATGATTCTTTAGCAATAAATTGATTTTGCCACATGTACAACATCCTAGCTGAGGCATGAAAAAACACACGGCAAAATAATCTTATGTCCATCACCTACCTTTTAGCATTCTTCCATAAAATGCAGCAAACCACTACCATAACTATGAGGATGAGACATGCCCCAGACATACTCCAAAAGGCGATTTGAAGTGGCTCATTTGGCTCCCACCAATACTATTGTCAAAAGAAAAAGCAAATAGAAATGAGATACTTCAATTTAGTTTATTTAAATAAATTAAGCAAAATGTTTCACAACATAAATTGGTCTGATAAGACTTATTAAATTATAAAATTTTATAAATAAATATTCTATAGCAATATTCCATTGAAAGCTGCCCCATTGAATGCTGATTCACTATTAATCTCTTAGCTTATTGCAAATTCGAATGAACTGCACGTGCATGTCATTTTTGTATACGCTTGAACTGAGTGACAATAGGTGGCATCTTAGCACTCAGAGCCAGTCAGCTCTTAGCTGCTTCAATTGAAACATTTACGTGTACGATCTACCTTGCACTTCAAGAAATACTGCAAGAAAAACTAACTCCAACCTAGAGCCATGATAATTCATGAGAACATCCCAGGCCACCCAGTAAACCTTAATATGCTCCGTACCTGCCTACCTACCACCCACCCAACACAACATCCATCTTGCAAATTATGGATCAGGGTGTTATCTCCAACTTCAAAGCCTATTACCTCTGACATACCTTTAAGCAGCTAGTTGAGGCAACATGATAAGCAAGATAAGTTTTGAGGAGGTGCAGCCAAAGATTAAGAGTGACATCGTCCAGATTGCCAACCAAACTGGACTCGAGAAAGTTGACAATGATAATGTCTTATGGGGAAAGCTTTAAGCAATGAGGAACTGGAACGGCAGTTTGTTCATGAGAAAGGTGATGATGCTGGTGCAGACAACATTGAAGCTCAACTTCAGCACAACCCAACCACTGCAATTTTGAGTAAAGGTATCGCCAAGATCACCGAGGCACTGGAGCTCTTTTCTGAGAACAACCCTCAATGAGACCGCAGCAGCACAGTCAAGAGAGATGTTTTCAACAGCATCTCCTGCTACAGGGAAATGCTCCAAGAAAAGAAGAAACAAGCGAAGCAGTCAACTCTGGATGCATTCTTTAAGTAGCAGCCTACAACTCCTAAGGAGAAGGATGTACAGCCTGCAGCTCCTGCACAGGATGATTCACAGCCAGAAATATGTAATGGATGATCATGACTAAATATAATTTTTTTCATTAATATTATCATTTTACATTGTGCTATCTATATATAATTTGCCGAAGGTGATAGATTCCGGTTCAATGTCCCGGCACACCTGGTATATTCTTTAATCAACTGCCTATACGTACCAGTAGCCAGATTAAGTCATCATGTATCACTCATAGGTAACACTTAGGAACATATCTCCATATCAAGTATGTTATAATTATCCCATTGAAAACTGGTTCGCTGAAAGCTTTCTTCTCCAGGAATGCATCCTGAGCATTTAACAGAGTATTCATATTCCACAATATTCCTAGATTACATTCTCTCATGCATTTAAAAATGCATTTCTAGCACTCTTTATGTAGTTCATATAAATTTCATATTTTTTTACCTCAGTGGAAGGGGGATAGGTTGGTACCAAAGTGCCAATCACAGTTGGAAGATATTCAGTCCAAAAAGCACATTCAGTTTGACGATAGTTCATCATCACACTAGAATTAAATGTTGTGTTTATGTTGAGATATTTGAGAGATCCAGGGCGTGCCATCTCAAAGTGAATACCCAGTATCTGAGTGAAAGAAGGATTCCTGAAATAGTGAAAAGTTTGGGTTCAACTGCATTAATTTGTATAAAATACAGGCCTTTTTCAAAATCAATTGTTGAAATTTAATAAATGGAGTTCGTTTAACAAAATAATTCCAGTAGTGAAGAGACAAATTCCAAGTAAATTTTCAATATCACTCACCCATAGCGTGCAAAGTTGCTGTATGCCTTCATGAAGAAATAACTCATATTGCGATCATTGTCTGTCCACATGTGCTTATCTACTCGAGACCTCTTGGGGAAGAACTCTGAAATCATAAAGATATTATCCTATAATAACTTTTGTGATGACATATGATAGGACATGGTTTAATTAAATATAGGTGATTAAAGATTCCATGCTTTAGTCAAAATTTCTATATACATACCAGGATCCATGAAAGGAGATCCAGTAAGGAAATAGTGTTCTATGTCATGAGGTACCTTTCTCCAGTGCGGAAATCTAAGTGCTTCAACAGTGGTGTTTAACACATACAGATATACTGGTACATTTTGCTCTACTAAAAGCTTTGCCATTTTATCACTTGGAGCACGAAAGAAGAAATCTGAAAGCATCTACAAATAAAGAACATCGATTATAATAAATCAATTAATTTCAGTATGCCACTATCATATTGAAAGCTACAACAATAAACAAACCATATCCCTGGTATATCTAGTATAAATAGTATATTTAATATGAAGTGAGTTTTGGCCATTTCTATAAATCCAAAATGATGGGTGGCATCATATTGAGCTATAAAAGTTTTACATTCTCAACAATTGAAATCAAAGTAAGTAAAAGTAAATTTACAACTTTTGGTAATTGAGAATCTTCAGAAGATAATAAAGAATTTTTTCAGGGAAGAATTGTTAGTAATGAGTTATATTTAAAATACCTCATAAGTTTTTTCAATACTTACATTAATATACTGCTCTCTGATAAGGGTGATATTCTGGGGATCAGGCCAATGAGTATACATGTATTTGATAGCATTGTAGATTCCCTCTGGATTCAATGTGTAATTATATTTGAGGACAAATTCTCTGACTTTATTGTCAAAAAATGCCTCATTTACATCATAATATGGAGCAAGTGAATCATTATTATCTGAAATATATGCATATCAATCTTATGAAAAACTACAGAGGAATTTGAAAACAACTAAGAGCCCTTTTTCTATGACTACTTAAAGAATAAAAAGCTGTATTTAAATAAATGTGCTTTTTAACAAATTTTCTTCAAGTTTCCACATCTGAAAATTATATTTTATAAATTATTTGCAACAAATGCTGATACTTACAAATCATGTATGCAGATTCATCATGCGTGACACCACTCATGTAAGCAAAGCCAGTTTGTCTAATTACACCCTTCTTGATAAGATATTCTGGAGTCTCAGAGAGAAATTGCCAATCTTCCTCTCTCCATCCCTCATACCAACCATCAGGAGGCATGGTAAAATTTGCATCCAATATAGGTGCCCATGGAAACGTTCCCACCTGAGGCTGCAAATTTTGTATTAAACATTAGCAATTAATCAAACTCCAATAATTGATCACTGTTAGCATAAAGACTGCCAGAGCAATAAAGAAAGGTAGAAAAAAGCAAGTCGGAAAAATGCAATAGACCACAGTTGATGGGCTTGCAAACTCCTTAATTGATTTTAGTGAAAAATATTCCATCTTCATAATCTGATATAATGAAAACGTAATGGGATTCAAGTGAGAGGGGTGAGAATTGCATCACTTAGGAGTGATAGTGAGTGCACACACATACTGATAACTATGTAGTGGTAATTGTTACAATTGACTTTATCAAATGATTGTTGGAGGAGAGGATCTAGAGGCAAAGCCAGAAGGTGAGCCAGGATGCAAACTTTCAATACTTCACATGGCATGGAGTTGGATGACAAACGCATCAGGGGCAGAGCCCCTAATTATTTTTCATAAATAATTACCGTATTTACCTGAATACAAGACGAGGTTTTTTCCAAATTTCAGCTTGCAAAAATCAAGTACAAAGTGTTACACTGTCAATTCCTTGCGTGTCAACTCGTCAGAAGACAAATTCATAGTGCACCAATATATCGCACGACAAACACATCAAGTGTCAATTCATCACTCAACAAATTCGTTATGAGACATAAGCTAAGATGCTTGTATCTACTAAAATATTTATTATAAACTTACGATCTGGATTTCAATTAATCTGCGATAACACGCACCTATGGGGAATCCCCGCGCTTTTTAGATTGATTCAAATATTTGGCTCCCGGCAGTAAGATTAGTTAGTGGCATCGTCTACCTTCCTGTTTACATCTAAGGAATTAGTCGACATCGTGCTAGTGACGCGATAGTACATGTCTTTGTGAAACGTCTTTTTTACCAACTTTTATATTAACTTTGCTAATAAATATATATATATATATATATATATATATATATATATATATATATATATATATATATATATATATATATATATATTGGACTATGTCTAATCCGAAAAAATTCAAAGCTGCTTGCAGGGTTCAAACCACCTCACCTGAAATAATCATCGCATAAGACGAATGATTTAGTCACCTCGGCCACCAGATCTAAGCATTGGTGCTGTGATAAATGTTAATTTGAATTTGCCTGGGAAGATATATAGTATTACTGGCATTTTCATATTTATTTTTTTTAACTGTTTTCTTTTTAGATGTTTTTATAATTCCATTATTTTGACAACAGTTATCACATTATTTGTACTATATAACCTTAGGTTTCCTTTTCTGTATTTATATTGTTGAAGCGAATCTGAACAAATTACAAGTGTCCATAATAGCAACGAGATTAAACTATTGTCATTGTTCGTGGTGTAATAGAATTCTCTTTATTATAATGTGGATTTGTATTGATACGAGCATTCCTACATTTTTGAAGGGATATTTCTACTAATAATTGTGTTTTTAGTTATCGTAATTATTATTGATAGTAAGTTTTTATTTATCTTAAAAACTTTTTATCTTTATTCATTTAAGATTATTCTGAAAACTTTTCTCTATGAAAAGGCCATTGAAAACCTCGTTGGTGATCAACAGTTTCACTCCTACTAGTATCTAAACCTGAATTACTCTGAACTAGCAGTATATTTTCATTGATTTTAAGCAATATGAATGGATGTCAGTATTTTCATTAATGAAACAAAAGATACTATCAAACTTCTTAGTACTTATATACCAAACATTCTTATGTTTGCCATTGAGTTCTCTACTTCTGTCTGCCATTCTCTCAACTGTAAAAAGGTAAAAGGTTAAATATAGAGACCTCCACATCACTCAACAGCTGGTAGACACTTTTGCAACTTTTTACACCCATGCAAGCAGAAAGGTTATCATAATTATATTATAGAGTTTATTCATAATAAGTATTAACTATATAATAGTTTGTTATAAAAATTCATTTTTATATCTTCTCTTCTTCTTTCTTTGTAGTTGATTCTCCATCATATGTGTTACCACATCATTGAATTTTAGTGAATTTCTACGAATGTATAAGTGATTTATTTGTTCTTTTTTGTTCTTGTTTACATGTTTATTATCCTATAAAGTTTTTAAATTCTATTATCCTTAGTTTCAACATGGACGAAAATGAAAGAATGTATTTTGGATGTTTATTAACATTACTGAGTAGGAAATGCCAAATCTGGAAGAGAGTGATGATGACATCGCAGATATATGAACATCTTTATTTCCTTATTAAATATGTTATTACTAGTTTTTCCGTAAACATGTTTGTACAAATACAATTTTTGCATTAATAAATTTCGATAAGCAAACTTGGGTCTTTTCCCTACCATCCATGCTATGGTGTTAAAAAGGTGTTGTCGCGGGTTAAGACTAATAATTTTTAAATACATTTAAAAAATTGTTTTTTTTTCTCAAACAAAAATTTGCAACAAATCATTTCAATGAATGAACGAACTAGAATACTTATAATGAATAAATGTGTTCAAAATATACACCAAATATATTTAATGAGAAATGTCTCGCCTATCAAAAACGTAATTGGACTTAGAAAAACCAACAATTACCTTTTGAGTCAAATATGCAATGCTGATGATACTCCAGTTCTCTTTGACATGCCATTTATTTACACTGTCAATGTAAAAGGTGCAAAATCTGTGATAATAATGACACGTAACGAAAAAATGTGAGTTGCAGTAATATTGGCTGTTTCATAGGTCACATAACTCCTAAGGTTAAAGATTCATTAACTTAGTAATATGTAATACCTGGAGGAATGACATCACAGCTTCAAGTTCTGTCAACAATCTTTTTAAAGATAATTTAAAGAGTTTATATTCCAAGTGAAAAAGAAACCTATTGTTGTAATGTTCTGCCAATGGATCAAAGCATCATAGCAACAAATAAATCCAGAAGTGATAGCGAATGCATTTAAGAAGTGCTGCTTATCCAATGCCATGGATGAAAGTGTACATTATATTTTGTGGGAGTCTATGGACAAAGTTGGGAGTGATAAAGATAGGGAGAGTGAGGACAGTGGTGAAGAGAGTGATGATGACTGATATAATACCTATTATATGCAAGAAAATTATGGGACCAAATAAAAATTTCTGCTAGTTTTGTAATGTTTTTTAATTTTTGCAGGAATCATATGTATCATAATAAGGTCATAAAATCTTTATTCTGTTTTGACTATCTGCTAAAAGGGGGATTGTCTTAGATTTGGGGTTGTCTTGGATTCGGGTAAATACAGTATTCACTAATTGATTTTAAAATGTATGCAACCGTAAAACTATCAATAAAAATAAAAAATACAACAAATATATCATTAACATTCATATAAAAGTTAAATTGTACATTAGTAAGAGCAGTAAGATACAAACCAAAAATTCTGTATTTCCAATTTCATGGAAGTTACGGCCTTGCTTCAGACACGACACCAATTTCCAGGATGATTCAGTAGGGCAACCAAGAAGCTGAGCAAATACAATACTAGTATTCTGGGCTCTGTATTTATCCACAGTTAGAGCCCAGTCGGCTAATGCTGAGCCACTCTGGAATTAAAAAACATAATTTAAACTTAGAAACCACCCAACAAATAAGATATTTTTGTTAAATATCTTCCTGCCCATATTCCAATTAGGATGAAAAACAAATGAAAAGCAAAATTTGGCACTGGTATTCAATTATTTACCAAATGCAATGAAGAGTAACTATAATGCTTGAAATTCTTTCCAAAGAAGAAATTTTCCAACAGCACATAAAACAGGCCAGAGCCTAACTACTGCATCTAATCCATGATTGATTGTTATTCCAAATGACAAATATTACCCAATTAGAGAAATTAAATTTCATATGATGATCAGTCTTTAAATTTAAATAAAATTAGTAATAAGTAAAATATGCCAGAAACTAAATTTTTTTAAATCATGACACAAAACGAAAAGATAACTTATGCCTACCTGAGCTATAACTCTTGCCACAAGATGACGAGACTTCGGTGCTACCATGAGCAAGCCAGCTGAAGCTGCACCAGCACCTGGTCCGAAGAGTGTGATAAGCTTCTGATCTCCATTGAAGAACTCAATGTTACTATGGATCCAATTCAGAGCCATTGACTGATCCAGTATACCATAGTTACCAGGGGAATTTTCATCAGCTGTACTTAGGAAACCTATACAGTAAACAATAAAATGGATTTTTAAAAATAAATAACCATCCAAATGATCAATTAGAACAAAGACATTAAGATATTAAAAAAATACACACCAAGAGCACCCAACCTGTAGTTAATAGTGACAACAACAACGTCATAAAAAGCTGCAAGCATATGGCCAGGGAAGAGGTTAGAAGCACCATGCACAAATTCTCCCCCGTGGATGTAAACCATCACAGGATATTTTGAGGCCAAACCAGCAGACGTCTTCAAAACGACAGGAGAAAATATACATAATAAAATGCTGATAATAAGATTGCAATTTCCTATGTCAAGAGAATAAAATCCACTGATGATGTAAGGCTTGTTTATAATTATTATACTTTCAGTTAGCTATCCAAAAATAAAAATTTCAGCTAATTCAGTAATTTTGAACTTTGAAGAGTCTACATGAACCTGAAAAGTTTATAATAAATGAAAAGACTTTAACGATATTATTGTATTATAAAAAATTTGAATTATAGTTGAATTTGAAAATATAGAAATCATAATTTACTTCAGAAAACATCCATTTAACTACAAATGGATGCTGCCAAAACAAAATGACTGAGAGCTTCCTAACATAGTTTATTTTGAGGATGTTTGAAAAAGATTCTGCATTGTAATTCTAAATTTTATTTAAAATATTGAATTAATTTGATACTTACTGATGGTGAAAATATGTTCAGGTATAAGCAATCTTCATCCATGTCTCGCACACCTTTGGTGGCACCAGTGTAACGAATGGGTTGTGGACATGCTGGCCCAAAATCCACAGCCTGCCAAACTTGCCATCCACGGTGGGCTCGTGGTGGCTGAAAATGGTGATTGAAATGAAAAAATTAATTGTGAGATAAAAAAATGATAAAGCAATTGCAACAAACATTTTACTTAACTGTTTAAAAATCTTATTATCCTATTCCAGCGACTTTTTATCGCTATCCACCCAAAAAATGGAAATGTATACTGTCAGGTGAACACAACTGCACTATCTATTATATTATTTGCTTAAAATATCCGCATTTTTCGCACTTTTAAATATAATATTTTCGTCTAACAAAACGCTTTTGAGTCGAGAATGATATTTCCAATTTGAATCTTACTTGCAGGATTTACATATCCTTAACTCTCTTAAATTTTAAACTGTTCAAAGTCTAAAGTAACGTCATGGGTTCGATTCCAGGAGCGTTTCTTCTCTCCATTTGAATAACATCGGAAGAGCTGAAACGTAGCATGAAAGCGTTCTTTGTTACTATTTTAAAATTATTAATAATCATCGTGTAAACTCGGGACTTGAACCAAAGAACGCCTAAAAGAATAAAAATTTATTTTCCTATCGTCGATTTTCAAATTCGTCTTTAACGCCAAAATTTAACGTATTTTGACGGGAAAATAATTCGCCGTCAAGGCAACTCGATTGTTGGATTTTTCGCGAAATTACGTAATCTTAATGGTATGGATTCTTTGGCTTATCTAAACGACATAGATATAGAGAAAGAGAGAGTGGAGAGGGAGAGAGACAGTTAAAGGTAAAATTAGAAAAGGACAGGAGGAAATAGACAAAGAGGGAGACGGAGAGAAAGAGGGATAGTGATGATTGGGAGCGGATGGAAGGAGAGAGGAGAAGGAATGGTGGGATAAAAGAGAGGAAGAAAAAAGGGGTGGAGAGAGAGGGAAAGAGAAAAAGGGGGAGAGAGGAGAAGGAATGATGGGATAAAAGAGAGGAAGAGAAAAAGGGGGGGAGAGAGACGAAGAGAGGATGGGAGAGAGAGGGATAGGGCGTTATTTGTTGAAAATTTGTGTACGTGTTACGTTACTAACGTTTTAATGGCAAAAGAAATTACCCTACTTAACGTTTGCATCAAAATACATAGCTTTGTGATTGGCTAATATATCGAAGTGAAGGCAATTTTTTCTCCCAGGCCGTCTTTTCTCTCTTAAATTCATACTATAAATTCCTCCAACCTGACAAAATTCCCCTTGGTTACCAAATCGCTTTTCATCCTTTACTACTGCTTGGTAAATTCTAACTACAAATTAATGGCGAGTGTAGCTGCAACGGTCATGCTAGTTTATATTAACCTTGAAAATTGAGAACTTATCTCCTAAGTAACTGGATTCAATTCATTGCTCCGAAACGAACTGCAATTACTGCTGTTCGGTCAACATTCACGATGTCAAAAAAGTCCCACTGTGCGGCTCCGGAGGTCTCGGGCGATTCTAAAGTACATGAAAAATGCCTCTACAAATATTAATATATAGAACAGGGGCGGCAAAAGAGTGGCTCGCGAGACGCATGCGGCTCTTTTAACTTAATGTGCGGCTCTGATTTTTATTGAAGGACGTTTATACGCTTTTCACTTGAGAACACAATAGCGCATTGTGAATGATGCATGCTATGGATGCCTAAGGGACACACATTCTCTCTGTATTGCTTCGAGTACAGGTTATGTTTACTTTTCACAAATTTACAATCTCAGAATATTTGACTTGCGACTCTCGAACCTCTGAAGATTATCGTATACGGCTCCGAGAGCAAGTAGGTCTGGCCACTTCTGATATAGAACATTGTAAAAATTTTTGGCGTATTAATTTTTCATTTAAAAATTGATATTTTCGCCATCCTAGGCTAATAGTTTTTTCTCTATGGCAAACCTGCTATTGAATCTTCCCAAGAGTTAGCGAGTCGAAATTTAATTTTTTTAAATACTAAATTGGCAGATGTCTGAGCGAAATTCAAAACTTCCGCACTTTAAGCTGTTTGATAAACATTATACATACATACTCTTAATAAAATCTGCCGAAGGGCTAGTCCGTCATGGATTTCTCTTCGATTATCCTAAGGGACGTCAAATTAAAACAGATGCTGGACAAGTTTGAACGCGGGGAAGGAAAGAATTTGAATGACATTGTGAGCGTTTCCATGGAATCGACAAGTTTACATAGACGGTTAGATAGTTTTTGGGGATGAGAATCATGTTTAGGTACCTTGTAGAGTTCCATGCTCAGCAGAAAATATTTGAGGAGAATATTTTATGTGGATTGCCCTGAGATAAATTTCACGGATCGGAATTTCAGCCAAGCTTCAGACCTAAGAAATTATTTTGCCCACTGGTGACTTAAGGAAACATTTTCAAGATGCTATGGTGGTGTATTTCTTTGAATCTTTTCATTTAATTTAGCAAAATCACTGAAAAATCATAACAATATAATTTCACCGAAACTTATTAAAACTTGACATATGCATAAATACGTATAACCCACCATATTGATATCAAAGGTGCCCAAGTAAGTGGCGACATAGGCGAGCTGAGAGAAGACCAGGAAACGCTATATAAACAGGAAAATATACGTGAATTTGATCGATAAGAAGTTTTTTTCACCCTCGACCACAACACCAGGTAAATTTCAAATTCCCTTTACCTACCTCTTCCCAGTGGCGTAACAATAGGGTGGCGTGGGTGGTCAAACGCCACGGGCCCAAAGGCCCTTGGACTTTTCCGAATATAGAAAAAAATGAAGATTTTTTAGCAATTTCGCTTTTTTATCCTTATTTCTGAATGACTTTCCAATTACGTATTTATCCGAATAGAGGCCGATCCCTAACTTTTTATATGCCTTTCTAGTGAAAATTCAGGTAAAAATAGTATCAAATGCCGATTCAAATCACACCCATTTTCTTAGTATGCGATTCTAGGCCGAGGTACAATTTTCAAGCTCTATTCGGATAAATACAGTACTAATCATTCTTCCATGAAAGAGTAATTTAAAAAGTCTAACCTTTTCAGCAAAATTCCGGTAATTGATTAATAAGGGCAACGTGGTAGGTTCCAAGAAAGAAATTATGTATTTGTTGGGAGGGGGGGGGAGGAGAAGAGGGACCATCGGTAATATTTTGCCGCGGGCCCTTCCGCTCCCAGTTACGCCACTGCCTCTTCCAGGGGGGGATTTACAATCAATATAATATCTGAGTAAAATACCATACAATACAATAATACAAAATTCCAGCGTAAGATTTGACAATCGCCATGAACCTTCAAAACCCTCCGACGGAGATAAATATTCGAGAGAAGGCAGTTGAATACTAAACGACAAGTTGTAGTTTTGGATCTCTTTCTTCGTAAAATTTTTATCTTGGCTTTGGTTACCAAAAAAGAAAGAAAAGGAAAGAAAAGACGGTGATGTCGGTCGATATAAGGGATTGTTCGGAGAGTGACGTATGGTGGGAACTTCTTGGATCCCACGACTGCTTCAGTAGCCAAAACTCAAAAATTCGATACAACTTCCACATAGCTACATCATACGAAGGACAACCAGACGGTTTCCACTTCCTTCGTTGGTCGCATTGTAACTAAATCTGTATAAATGAAAATGATAAAACAAATTGCACTAATCTTCGGATTGTGTTCATTTGGGATGTTACCGCTAAGCCGACGATAAATCCGGCCGTCTCCAAGCTATCCGCTGGTATGAAAGCCTTGCATACAACGATTGAATATGTCGTTATGTTAGTTCGTTTCCGGAATGATCGTCCTTCTTTTAGTCTACAGATACTTGGCAAATAATTCCACTATCAATCGTCCACATTTGAGAGGAGAGTCCAAGCTGCAAATTATTCCAGAATATAAAAATAATTTTTATGGAGTGTTACAGAAGTCTCTAGCTAATGATGGTCCAATAGCAAAACCGTTTAATATACACGAGTTAAACTGCATGTCTACCACGTTGCTGCGAAAATGTAATAAATAACGCAATACTAATCGATTTATAATTTATTTCTGGCCTCATGAAACTACAATTCGTTTCATGGAAAAGTTTACGTTTTGCCATTTTCCCCTCAAGCTTACATGTTACACATTCTTGAAGCCACAAGTAAAGCAAAGTCAGAATTATGAACTATATTTTAGGAAACTAATCTAATCACTTTTGAGAAATCATATATTCCGAAAAACAATACTGAACGAGCCACGTTTCTCACAAATGCCTTTCTTTCGTTTCGAAATCGCGATATTAAAACATCTATAAGAGGAAATTATTTACATGATTAATGCCAAATCTGAAAGCTTCGGATTCTTTATCCGTTGTAATATTTTTCCATGCCAGAAGGATTATTTAGAACAAAATTGTTTAAAACACGACGAGAAATCGCAAGCTGCGATAAGACAACGAGAAACCTACCTTATCGTTATCAGCGACCAATTCAGATTGATAGAAGTTCTGAGTCAACTGATAGGCTTTCTATTCTCCGAATGTGTGTACATTAAGATAGGTGGCTGGGCATGACGCGCTTCCATGACACATTCAACGAAGAACTCGAATCATTGTCAGATTTGGATACATAATTGATATAAAATTCGTTTTCTTTCTTCAAAATAAAAAGTGGAGGGGAATTATATACAAAAACCACTCAGTAATAAAATACCTAATACTAGTAGACAGCCCGCAGTTCTACTGCAGGAAATTTTGAGAAACGCCAAAAAATATTATAATAAACGAAGAACGAACAGAATAATCAAACGACGGGATCCAATATGAAAAATAACGCTACAAACTGAGAAAATTAGGCTTTCAGTGTCAACGCATACTTTCGAAACTAAACAAATTTACATTCGTAGTTTGCAACAGACGTAACAATTTGTATAAAATGTCATTAAAATACAGGGTGGTCCAGATGTCCTGTCATCCATATAACCTTCCGGTGCAAGGCAAAGGGCTGGTCTGTTGAAACTTATAAACGTATTAATTTTTTATCGATTAGTCATTCTTTTCCATCATAAAATTTTTTCTCCATTATATTATGTACATGATTTTAAATAATATTTCATCCACTCTTCACTAATAGTGCGATGGGAGGGGGGCTGACCGCCGTTTTACGGCTCCCAGTCCGCCCCTTGTCACCCACTATCATTTTTTCAATAATACTTACTTATTTGTTCCAGATGGGTGATAAAAGTTTATATAGTATTGAAGAACAGCTTGTAGCGAGCGTATTGGCTCATGAAAGATCACAGATCGGAAAACTATGAATGATGTTTAAAATGACTTTGTGAAAGATTCAACAAAGAAGCACCTCAAAAACGGACAACACTTAGATGGGAGCTGTTTTTACCGGGTCAATTTTGGACAAAAATGGACTAGAAGACCGTCTAAGCGAGGGGGGCAATGCGGAGAGATTGCTGTATCAGTTGAAAGCTCGCCCAAAAAGTCGTTACGAAAAAGATCAGCTGAACTTGGTATTCCGAAAATCACGATGCTAAGATACAATAAAAATGACCTTATATGGAAATATTTCAAGTCTATGTTTGTCAACGAGCTAAGAAGCCGTTCTTCAATACTATATGAACTTGTAGCAGCCATCTAGAACAAATAACTAAGTATTATTAAAAACAGAAAAAAATGATAGATAAGACATCTGGACCACCCTGTACATTACAAACATCTATCGGTATTAAAGCTATTATATATCCTCTACATAAAAAAGTTTCAATATAAACAACTAAATATAGCACTGAATATAGCCTGAAGAAATTAATGAAGTGGTTTAACTTACATTAAAACGACAGGGAATTTGTATGCCTCATCGAAACTGCGACATAACTACAGGGTCACTTGATATCGGGAACCTTTCCAAGGTTCAACCAAAGGCCTCCTTCGAACTGATGCGTCGCCGTTCAGGATATTAATGGACGAATGCGTGTAATTTCCAAGTATTACATCGGGTTCCCGAGGGTTTCTTCTTCAAATAGTCTAACAATGCTGCTTGAAGCTAGAAAAGTCACTTCACCATTTTTCACTTGGGCGATTAAGAGCAATTGACGAAAGAAAATTCGTAAAATAATTGGAAAAACATTCAAATTTATGAAAAGACAATGTAAATGAGTAAGCTATTCCTGAATGTTATAATAACATTCGATTAATGTTGAAAATATTTTTTTAGCGATAAAGAAGGTTGAATTTTACCTTTAGATTATTTAAAATTAAAAAAAGAGCTAAGCACTATCAATAATGTAAAAAGTATAGCGCGTAGACAATAATTTACGTAAAACCAGTCTTTATTTGCTCGTTTTGAAAAAGTGTTCTCTTAGTCGACAATTTTATACAATTTTTAATAATTTGAAATGGTATGTTAAGCCATCGATCAAAAAGGGTAAAATATGTCATTTGAAACCAAACTGTTTTATTTTATTTATTCATTTTTCCGCTATCCCAAATCACGTCCCACGCAACAAGCAATTTATACTCGAAATTTGTGGGTCCATTATACCCTGCTGGCATTCTGCCAACATAGCTATGACCGGCAAATAAAAATATCAAGTGACTTGAATGACTCATTTCACCTTTACTTAAGATTATTTAAAAAGGTCAATTGTCAATGACACACTGTAACCACTTTTCAGCGTCATTTCTCTGGCAGTTCGAAATTTCTACCAACATAAATAAAATTATTCTATCTTCACAATGATATAACTCGGCTACAACCCAAATTAATATCTTTCGCGAATATACGGACGATTCATTCAATAAATTATAATCAATCCAATTTGTCCAGTAGAACTCAAATTCAAGAACTATACGCATAAATTGATCCTACCTTTTGGGAGTCATTATACTAGTTGTAACATTTGAAGTTTATAAAATTTAAAGTTATTAAAAAATGACAGGCAGATATGGCATGACGAAAACAACTTTTTTGGGCCCGGAGACACCTAAAACATGTATTTGTGTGTGTCAAAATCTCGAAGTGGATTTTTTCGCGATTACAATACTTACTCTATATACATACTACGCATATGAGAAAGTAAAAAGTCTTTTATTAATCTTTATGACACACTCAAACTTAATTGTATTTATTTAAAAATAGTTCGGAGAGTAGTTAAAAATGAATGTTTATAAAGGTGTCAAACGATTTCTCACATTATTTATCTACATAATACTCTGAAATTCATCAGATAAGTAAGCGGCAGAGAGTGCAGCGCACCAGATTATCTAAAAAATGTCTTCAAATATATACACAACGCTTGAATCCTAACTTTTTAACTAATTGTAAGTATAAAAGTTGTCGAATAGTATAGCTCTAATCGTTGCCTGACAATAATCAATGGGGCAATCTGGAATATATTTCAAACGTAATTAGCAGTCTTTCCTTCAGTTCGCGTATCTATTAAGATTTGAAGTATATAAAAATAATTTACTTAACCGAAAGGAAGGCGAGCCCTTACCTATAAAAACGCCTGCAAAGAAATGGTTATTTTTAATTTCTTGTCCTTATTATCTCCAACTTTGCAGCGCAACATCTGCTTTATTTTATCTCCCACTTGCAACAATAAATAGCAGCGGTTCGCAGATTTGATTTTTTATGATTACCCTTTCAGTGAGTAATTTCGACGATAACGCATCAAATTCCATCTATTCGCAATTTAAAGTCGACCGAAATCGATATTCCCGGAATTGAAAATCTAAAAACACAAACTTCTAAAGTCAGCCATGTTCAGATTGATTTACCAATAACACAACTTCAAAATATCTCTCCGCGATATGGAAATATTACGTACCACCCAAGCTCATTACCTGGACTAGGAAAGCGTGAAAATCTTTAGAACATAGAAATACGGGAACGAACTACTTTTGAACATAATTTTCTACAAATAAGTAAATAATAGAATCATTATAACAAAGAATAATTCATGCTATAAGTATAAGATATTACGCATGTGTTAAAGAACTGTGCCACTGACAAAACTTGACAGAACAATCGACGCGAGTAAACGGCAATTAAAATTTACCAATTAATGGGAATGCTATTCGCGAGTCTCATTTGTAAAGCTCTGCGGAACCAAAAATGTAGGTTCCGTTTCATTTCATTTATCGTTTATCACGTTCCTACCACTTGACCCTGAATCTGACGTTAGCTGCTTGCACAAATCCAGGTGATGAATTATCATTACTTTCTCTCTGTCCTATAAGGCAACAGGAGAGAAGTGTCAGCCTAAAAAAGTGGGTCATTGCGCACTTTCTCTAGTCAAATGGAATCAATGCCTCGTTAACAACAATTGAATTCCACAGGTAAACATAACATATTATCTGTCAAACTGGCGTACAAAATATGGCAATCCAACTTTACTAGAAGAAGAAGTCTTATCAGGTCATATTCGTATAATCACACGATAATGAATCATTAAACAAAAAATGTGTCAAAAAAGATCAAATTTCAGTGACGCATTTCTGAAACATAATTTTTATATTTTAAATTGGTTATACACACGTAAAATATTTAAATATGCGATGGCTTGATACTGCTGGAACGTACAAATAGACTCAAACGATTCATAAGAAGTTCCTCAAAACAATGGAATAATACACAGCATGGACGTAGCAAATTTTCAACTTTATTACTGATGGAATATAAAGTGAAATCCTCAACGTGCTTTACGATTTCACTTGCAATAAAAGTGCGTGCGCGCGACCTCGCACACACGCATACAAATTTAGAAACGGAGGAAAAGGGGTTCAAGAGGAGAGGGGGGGGGAGGGTGGAGAATTTACTGCATAACTCTGTGGGGAGTGGGGAGAGAAAGGTAGGTAGGTGAGGAAAGAGGCGGAGCCAGGTAAAATCCTAAAGACAAAGCAGATGAACAGGATGGAAGAAGACAAAAGGACAAAAGAAAGGGAAAGAGGTAGGAGGATGAGAAAGAAGCGACAATTAGGTGACAAGGCTTGGGACTGAATGGAGTAACGGACGGTAGGGGAAGAGACTTTCATTTGAGAGCATCTCCTTGCAAATAAACAATCTCCGTTCGCTCCAACGCATGCCTCTATTGGAGGATTCGTGGAAAAGCGAGGGAGAAAAATTCCTCCGATGATTGGAAAGGATTAGGTTTGACAAAATGCCAAGTTAGGTTCTTTTTCTTAAAACATCTCCTGCGTTCTATTCTTTTCTTGAAGTTTGACTCGGGATGACCTAGGTAGATATCATCGCAACCGTAACACTAATTTATACTCTGCTGAATTCAGCAGATTAGGCGAGAAAACTTCCCCCGATACATGCTCAATTTCCTAGGAATATACCCATTATCTCTCTCGAGGGAAAACCTGTACCTTTTAAATTAACTCATCCGCCCCTACAAGTTGGACTCGCTCAGTGTATAAACCCGAGAAAAATTAATTAATTTTACGCTAACACCCACAATAACCGAGTTTACGATTATATTTTATAGTAATTCACAAGTGTTATTTTATAAAGGCCTAAAATGTTGATAAAACGTGTCTTGATTCTAAAACTCTATTCATTATATGGAATCTAAATCGGAAAAACCTGAAGAAAACAACCTGAACAAACCTGCCTTGGAACGAATACGATTTGGTTCCCATAGACAAAAAGATATCTATCATGTCTTGAAATTTGAACTGTTTTGCCCGGAAAAGTAATGGGAAAAAGGCTGAAGATTTCAGAAATAAGGGAATGAAAATTGACATCTACAAGTTACCCTGCAATTCACCAAGTTGGTGGGTGGCAGGGGGTGCAATGCACCAAATCCTACCTAAAGATTGTCTAACGCAATTCGAAATTTCCTATTGTGATCTCTTATTGTCCTCGGAAAGAACGAGCCTAGATAACGCTCCGTCCTACAATCGATCTCACGTATTTTATCATCTCGATCATTTCTACCTATATACGTCGGTGCCACAATTATTCCCACTACCTCCTCTTTTAGACATTCTGACCTATATTTCTCTAGAAGTTTCAACCTTGAGTGCAATCTACGGTCCTCCAGTGATACCCAGTTCAAATCGCTCAAAAAAGAGGTGACGCTTTCCTTATGTTCGTACTTTTGTTTTACAAATCTGGCTGCTCTGCGCTGTACTCTTTCTAGTTGAATTATGTGTCCCTTCTCGTACGGATCCCATATGCTCGCTGCGTATTCCACTTGTGGTCTTACCAGTGATAAGTAGCATGTTTCGCGTACTTTCTCTGTAGTGTTCCGTACTATTCTACCTATGAATGCCAGTTTCTTGTTGGCCGCGCCTATAACTCGACGAATGTGCATGTCCCACGAAAGATCTCGACAAATGGTTACTCCTAAATATTTTACATACTCAGCTTGTCGAATACTCATTTCATCTATTTTATATTCGAAACCTAAATCTTTGTTCTTACTTTTCCAGAACGTGACTGCGGCACATTTAGTATAATTAATTTCGATTTGCCATTCTTTGCACCACGCTGAAATGGCTCTTAAGTCTTCACGCAGAGACTGATGGTCCTCCTGATTTTTTATTTCTTTATATAGAACGGTGTCATCGGCGAAAAGCCTAATTTTACTACGAACAACCGAGCACATATCATTTACATAGATTAAGAAGAGCAGAGGGCCCAATACACTTCCCTGAGGAACACCCGAAGCAACTTTAACGGGGGACGAGTATTTCCCATCGATGACAACTATCTGTTCCCTATTCGAGAGGAAGTCTCTCACCCAACCGACAACTTTCGAATTGATACCACATTGTCCTAACTTCGCAATTAATTTCCTATGAGATACTTTATCGAACGCCTTCCTGAAATCAATGAATATGGCATCGACCTGAGTATTTTTCTCTCCGCATCGCAACAAATCGTCCACGAACAGGCCGAGCTGCGTTTCGCATGATCTACCTCTCCGGAATCCGTGTTGGCATCCGCTAAGCAATGAATGACTATCTAAATAGCGCATTACAGAGCTAAAGACTATGTGCTCAAGTATCTTGCACGATAATGAAGTTAAGGATATCGGCCTATAATTTTCGGGGTTCTCTCTGTCGCCACTCTTATGGATGGGCGTAACATGTGCCACCTTCCAATCTTTAGGAACTACTCCTTCTCTAATGGATTTCTCGAATATAATTTTCAAATACGGCGCGATTTCAGCAGCTAATTCTTTCATTACACGCGCGGGAATTTCCTCCGGTCCAGGAGATTTATTTGGCTTAATTGAATGAAGTTGGAGCGCGATGCCATTTTCCGAAAATACCAAATCTTCCATCGAATCGCCCTGACGCATAGGAATAGGGGTTTCACATTCATCGTCATCACGAGTAAAAGCTTTCTGAAAGTGATGATTTAATAGGTTTGCTTTATCCATACTATCGTGAACTACGTTTCCCGTTTCCGACCGCAGTGACGCAATAGTGGGGCCCCTACCTTGAACTTCCCTGACGTAAGACCAAAATGCTTTTGGGTTCTCTTTCAAGTTCTCCTGTAAAACCTTCTTTTTATAATTGTTAAACGCATTACGCATTGCTACTCTGGCTATGGAGCGCGCCTCCTTGTATTGCTGCCTTATTATTGCAATCTGTTCGACCGTAGCTGTTGAGGATGTGTTATTTACGCGAGAGTGGAGTTTTCTTTGACGTCGGAGAGCGCTTCTTACTTCCTGATTGTACCATCTAGGTTCTGCACTATCACGCTTCAGTTTGCTCGGAATAAATTTATCTGTACACTCTCGCATCATATCTCTGAGATTGAAGAGAATTACAAGCAATTCTCATTTTCTGAGTCAGAAAATTCCATTTAGATGTGTGCCAGTCGTAGAAAACAAAAATTGGAAAGTGACACATTAAAATCATTTCTTTTTAGCGCTTATGTATGCGGTTCATCCGTCATACAAAATGTACAAAATAAATAAAAAATGACGTATGTTACAAACTCCAAAATTCCAAGATAGATGGTTCTGCATTAGGACAACATATAGTATAAAATTGGTCCATCTAGGATCACTTGCTAAAGATTAACCGGAAAATATCGCTAAAAAGTACATTCTGCTACAAATGTAGGCAACTAAAAATATTTGGAATCTGCAATTCTTTACTCCGAAGGAAAGATAGCAGTCGGTGAACAAAAGCGCCTTTTGTAATTTGCTCTGCAATTCTCCCTTCGCTTGTTTACCTTTGTCGTCGCTGATATGCATGAAACATATTGATATAATTTTCCATACTAAGTACATTTAAACATTTCTTCATATATTCCCTTCGGTTAAAAGTCAGATACAAATTTAGCATATTCCAGCGAATCTTTATACAGTACGAAAATTACCATATATATACAGTCAAACTCGGCTATAACGAGCGCCACGGGACCGTTTAGTTTTGCTCGTTATAGCCGTTAAACTTAATATCCGTGAAGGCAAAAGCATGCATGCGTATGGTGAAATAAGACATAAGAAGTAAAAGTGAATATATAAACAGAAAGGTTATTTAGTAAATTTATGAAAAAACCTAAAAATGAGAATAAACTAGAAAATTTAAAGTAAATATACGTACATATAAAATTTACTCACAGCTGCATCCTTAATCACTACCCAAGTCGCACTTCCTCATTTTCTTGTTCGTTGTTAGGTTGTTCTCTAGTTCATATAAAATCGCTTCTTTGTTTTTCCATAAGGTTGAAACCGTAGACGATGATAAATTAAATTTTTTTACACACTTCAACATTTTTTTACCACGTTCTAATTCTCGAATAATATCAACCTTTTCGCAAATAGACAAACACTTCCTTTTATGTACGGACATGTTACTCGTTCAAGGGCAAAATCTCAACTGATTTTTGTGATCAACGCTACGAACTTTCTTTGCAAACTGTGAGCATACTAATTCCAGGAAGAGTTAATGAGGAGACGGATTAAACTTTGGATTTCCCATCTTTACGTGGGAAAGGGTGTTGGGTGCATTCGGCTGAGCGACGGGGGTGGGCGCCATTGTACATGCCCTCAGCCCCTTACCCCCTTCCAAACACAACCTCCTGGCTGTAAAAGAGCTGGGGGTTGGGAGGAGAGGACAGAGGACCTCCGCGAGTGCCACTGTACCTGCAAGTTGGGAATTCTTGGTTTGGACGAAGGGATTATTTTTTAACAACAACCGCGGTCTTTAACCTCCTCGATGGATAGGGTGTAGAGGCTGGACTCAAGAACACAAGGTTACATATTTTGGGTCACTATGAGAATTTAAGGGGGTGACCGCCACCGCGTTTGAGACAGTGAGAAGTGGTCAAATTTGCTCGATATATCCGTGAAGCGTGCTCGTTATATACGTGAAATATTTGTATGTAAATGCTCGTAAACTTATCTTGGAGGTAGCATTTGCTCACTATAGCCGTGAACTCGTTACAACCGTGCTCGTTATAAACGAGTTTGACTGTATATATATATAATTCGGACTGCGACGACGCGTCACTCACGCAATATCGTCAACTTTTTCACCCAAGCACGGAAATATCATTAAACGTCTCACCTTAAACCTCCCCTCTCTAATGGGAGGCATGGCATAAGGGATACCAAGGAAGACTGCGGCGGTGCCCTGCACCCTGTCCACGGGTGACGCCCCAGGCCGGAAACCGGAACTCGGATCCGGATTGTCGTAGACGTAGACTTTGAACCCCTGCACCTGCCCGTAACTAGTCGAGACGATCACCTCCCTCTCTAGGGTCAAGTAGTCCGGCCTTTGGCGACCCTGCAAATCCGGGCGCCAGCCGGACATAACCCCACGCATAGGCAGTTCCGTGCTCGTGGTCACCATGTACTTGTACCTGCGGAAATACAAAAACGGGTCAATGACCTCCGCGCGGGTGCCTTCGAAGCGACGCACCTCTGCGACGATACGACTGCTATGCGAGGTCACATATAGAGCAGGCCGATCTACTTCAAATTCAGTAACTTGGTTACGATTCCTTTGATGCAAAGGTTAAATAGAAGGAAAGGTTGTATGAGAGCATGTGTGTGTATGTTATTACGTAAACTCAGAAATAATCCGAACTCTACTTTTCTCTTGTAAGAAGGGATTATTCTCTAAATACTTTAATGATCTTAGAGTAATATTAATTTGTCTCATTCCTTGACTATGAATTTAGACAGAAATGACTTCCAAATTAACAAATGTGTATATAGATACACGCGAACAAATTAAGCGATCCATCAGGGGAAATATTTTCTCCAATCGTGGCTACCCTTTTCAAGTCATAATTTGAAAATCGATGTACATGGATGACACATGCGTAGCATTAACAAACTATGTCTCTTCAAATGCCATAAAATGGCCGAGAAAAAAGAATTTTATGTAGCAGAAATGCACATTTGGTTTTCTAACTTTTGTATAGTTATAGGAGAAATTTTGTTTTTCAATTTTATTTAGCTACAAGGTTTGCTCGATAATACTCC
This sequence comes from Tanypteryx hageni, assembly GCA_028673005.1. NCBI lineage: Eukaryota > Metazoa > Arthropoda > Insecta > Odonata > Petaluridae > Tanypteryx > Tanypteryx hageni. Next base: position 140,430,165 of record CM054113.1, read on the forward strand.
TTTGGATGTGCGTTGTTTGCCGCAACATCAAACAGACGATTTCATCGAAGATATGAATAATCAATGCCTCATGACAAAGCCTACGTATGAGATCGAAAATGACAACTTGCCATTGTTGACTAACTTATAATAGTTAGCAACAATAAAATAGAATTAAACATTACCAGGTAAAATGATATCGCTAAATTAAACAGACTATAACAAAGACAGGGTATGAGATAAATCGCCTCGGAATACAGATATAATAGGCAAACACATAAGCTGCGACACATTCAAAACCGAAGTTGGTGCGACATATTTTGCACATAATATGTCATATTCGTACGCTTCTATTGCCACTGCTTGCATTAATACCTATTTACGAGGAGTATGATTGGCAGCAGAAATGATACAGATATAACTGGGGATCGATCGGCGGTAGTTGAACGTGAGACACGGTATTGTATGTCACTGGATTTTATATGCAGTAATATCCTGATTTAAGAGTATCCAATTTTTACTTTCTCCATATACGAAGTATAGAGAAAGTATTGTTTTCATGAAAAAAATCGAATTCGAGATTTCAACGGAAATACGTGTTTTAAGATCCCCGAACACGTTTTGACTATTTTCTCGATGATGTCTGTGTGTCAGTCTGTCTGTATGTGATAGATTTTTGTGGGCGCTCTAACTCAAAAACTATTAATCAGGTCAACGAAAAATTTTATATTTAACATTTTTATAAAGGTTAGAAGATCTGATTAGTTTTTGGTAAAAATCGATCGACCGGAAGTGGGTGTTTACTCTTGTCACATCCGTTATTTTGAAATATTTGCTTTAATATTTGATAAATGTAAAAATGTATTGGAATAAAAGTTGTAGTAAATTTTATTTTATACCTTTCTTTGAAACATTTTTCCATATAATGCATTGTTTAAGAGATATCTTATATTTTTAGCTGCACACACCACGCCACCTATTGAAGACTATTGTTAACAATTGACAGTTACGTCTTAGTAACGCTCCTTTTTATTTTCTTAATTGTAAATATTGACAACGATCCCAGAGCTAACAACATGTAATTTGCCATATAAATATGGAGAAAGTTATGTGTTGCCCACATCAGTTTATTTTACTGTAAAATATGCTATACACCTATATTAAAAGTACATTGCATCCACGTACTCAAAAAACATTAAAATTTCAGAAACGACGACATCTCCTAACGGCAAATATACAAGTCTGAAAAACCGATGAGATAATATAATTCGAGATTTTGATGAATATGACGTTTAGATGTCCTTAAGTCCGAAAATGTGGTTTTTGCAATATTAGAGAGAGAGATTGAGACTAGCCAGTCTCTTCTTCCATCTTACCCATATGGGCCACGGGCCGTAGTTCGTGGACCCCTGTCCTGTATAAACACGATATTTCATCATATTTTCCTAAACCACTTACTTAGCCCAAAGATAATAACACAGACAACAGATAGACAAAATTGCAAAAAAAAAACATTTTCGGGCTCATTGACACCAATATATCGAATTATATTTCTTCACGAACACAGCACTTAGTCTACATATATACTTAGCACGTAATAAAGTAAAAAATCTGATGTGGTCACCACATAACTTTCTCCATATCTGTAATATTTCTAAAAATACTAAATAGGTTACATAATAATAAATATTTTAAGAAACTGCGAGAAAATTTACAAAGAACAGAAATAAACCCAAACCATAGCCTTCTGATATTAGACATAGCCACAAAGCTCCAACAATTAAGAAAAGAAAAAGGAGCGTTACTAATTGTAAGACGTAACTGTCAATTGTTAACAATAGTCGTCGGTAGGAGGCGTGGTGGTGGCAGCTAAAAATATAAGATAGCTCTTAAATCATGCATTATATGGGAAAATGATTCAAACAAAAGTTGTAGAAAATTAAATTTCCTACAATTTTTACTCCAACACATTTTTACATATATCAAGTATTAAAGCAAATATTTCAAAATAACGGATAGGTGACAAGAGTAAACACCCACTTCCGATTGACCGATTTTTAGCGAAAACTAGTCAGTTCTTCGGACTTTTATAAAAATGTTAAATATAGAATTTCGCGTTGCCACCTACCGACGATTATTGTTAACTATTGACAGTTACGTCTTAGTAACGCTCCTTTTTATTTTCTTAATTGTTGGAGCTTTGTGGCTGTCCAATATCAGAAGGCTATGGTTTGAGTTTATTTCTGTTCTTTGTAAAGTCTAAAATTTTCTCGCAGTTTCTTAAAATATTTATTATTATGTAACCTATTTGGAATTTTTAGAAACATTACAGGTATGGAGAAAGTGTGGTGGCCACATCAGATTTTCTAAAATTCCCTGATAAAAATTTATTATTCGTGGAACTTTTATTCTTTGGCATTTCACCTTACATCCAAAATAATTTTGAGGCCCCTAATTTGAGAAACGCTGCACTACACAGCAATACTGCTACCATTCATATAATGTAATAGGGATATTATACGGGTTATTTCATTAACACATAGTAGCCATATTCTATCGAGTAATTATTCCCACTTAAAAGATAAAAACGATACGACAGGCAAGTCTGCAATGAAAGGGTCCTATATTAACTCCAGCTGACTCTTGTCCGTTATTTTTGCTTCTTTTCCACTGTGTATCTAATAATTTATGCATTGATAAATCTAAGTAGGCGCGAACAAAATTGTGCGCTCCAGTCGCCGTCTGAATCTAAATGATCAAAATTTGCGAAGCTTTCGGTTGTTTTGGAGCGTGTTTTAACGATTACCAACTCAATAAGCAAAAAGCACGTTGCAACACTAATTTTGTATTCAGTCTTTCTTAAAGAACAAACCACGTTGAAATTTTCATGCCACCAGTCTGAATATCTGCCGAAGGATACTATACTATACTATATAAAGTCCGAGCTCGAACTTTGAGGGGAGAAAAATTAATTCAAGTCATGGAAAATTAAAGTTATAGACATCCACATCAATGACGGATAATATAAACTGGGAGAAGAAATTCTTTGGAGTGATAAGAAATACGAATTATAGACGTTGGAGCGTTAGAAGTTCCAGTGCGTATGCCCTGTGACAACCTTTTCAAAATGGAAATTACTTCAACTGCTTAATGTCGAATAGCGTTTGGTACAAATTCTCATCGACTTTAAATCTATGAACTATGAATCTATGACTTACGGAAAGAAAAGTCGTTTAGCTTATGGATTAGGGAATTCTATAGCAAATCTATATGATTTTTAGAGAAAACTGGGCAGTGTTAATAATATCTTCCACCCAATATAACAATGACGGCTTTCAATTCAACGGAAAATTAAAAAAATTCATAAAAGTGCACGGTAGTGATTATGCGTCTCAACTGACTTCGTGGATATTTACCTAGATTGTGTGCACCAAATTTCTCATTAATTTTCTTCGATATAATTTTTAATTACGTTCTAGTATGTTAAATTGTGTCTCTAATTTTGAATTTTACGGTTAAGGAGTTAATTTCTATTTAACATCAATTTTGCCGTAGTCTCTATCTTTACTTATTTATTTACGTTCTAGTATTACAAATATTCCAAGACAAAATTGTCTTTTCTCGGGAATTCACAGAATAACAGTCCAGTTACATATTTAACAGTACCTTCATTCACCTTGGTGACCCAAGATAGAACTGCTGAGAACATGATTTCCAGCTCAAGGACTTAACGTGATTCTCGGACTAAGATTAAGGCACGTTCGCACGAAGCATTCTAAAAGAAAAATTCGCACAACAGTGCAGTGCACGCGGGTCACGATGAACACGACGGTGCATTCCACCATAGCCTGCTTTTTACCCAAGAGAATGTTGCATTTCTACAAGTGAACTACATCCTGGACTTCTAAATAAAAGGAAATGAAGTCATGATAATAAGGAATAAAAATATTTCCTGTTGATCCCGATACTGACTTTTCTGTTACAAAATACATTTTAGCTGATATATATCAACTCTTTAAAATGAACTTAGAAAGTATATCGAGAATTAGAAAAATTAGCAGGAATTGTTTCAATCGGATCAAGTACGGTACTGTGAAAATTTGCTGGCCTGCATTAAAATAAATTTTAAATTCATCAATAAATTTTAACCTTTGAAATTAATGAGTTAAACCGTCTAAAAATAGAGATCAAAAGAGTAAAATATATAGATACTCCACGAGGGAGGGACGGATCTAGTACTTCTCAAGAGAGGCAATAAATTATTATGCGTTCTTTGCACGAAGTGAACGCATATAGGGGAGGTCGTTTCCGTCCGTCCGTCCGCATGTTAAAACTCGGAAACCCCTGGACGTATTATGATGAAATTTGATATTGGGGAGTTTTGCTAAAATTGGTTGATCGATTTCAATTTTGGTCAAAATCGGACAACAATCATGACCACTTTACATAAAGACCTACAATGTTCCTTTGTTCCAACTCGGGAACTGCTAGACGTATTTTGATGAAATTTGGTATTGGGGAGTTTTGCTAAAATTGGTCGAGCGATTCCAATTTTGGTTAAAATCGGACAACAATTACGACCACTTTACATGAAGACCTACATGTAGTTTACAACGTTCCTTTGTTTGAACTCGGGAACCGCTGGACGTATTTTGATGAAATTTGGTATTGGAGAGTTTTTCTAAAATTGTTCGACTGATTCCAATTTTGGTTAAAATCGGACAACAATGACGACCACTATACATGAAGACCTACATGTAGTTTACAACGTTCCTTTGAACTCGGGAACCGCTGGACGTATTTTGATGAAATTTGGTACCGGGGAGTTATTTCCCATTCCAGCAACTATCCAACTTATACACTTTGAAGATACATCTTTACGAGAGTGAAAACATACGGAAGGCTATTGGATAGGTTTTATTTGCAGTCGAATATTAGTCCTTTCGAAATGCACCTAAGATGGTAGTCAACCCGCGTCAAAACCTTTCAAAAAGTGCCGGATTTCTGATAATTCCGAATTTATGAGGTTCCACTGTAGTTGGTTGATCATCGAAATTAAAATTATAAATCGTATTCTTTTTCGACAAAAAAGATGTACGCGAGTATAAGGAGTAACATGAAATTTAGAGAAATTTTTTCCGTTGCATTGGAATATCTTCAAAACGATAAATATTACGTTGCTATATACTACAATTGTTGTTGTTAAATTGTTAACGGGTCACGAATGCTTATGTGGTCATGAAAGAATACAAAATAATTTAATTAAATAGTTGACTCTAGAGCCTTAATTAAGCGAATGGTTGAAGAAACACCAGAAGAAAAAAGACTTCAAACCAGAAAGCGAATAAGATGTACCTAATATTTGTTGATGCATACCCATCATTTTTGAAAGGCAATTACACTATTTTAATTAATTAATTGCAATCATTGTTACAAATAATATTGGTACTTCCTGCTTTGACTCCGAAAATTTTTTAAGTCCGTTTCTTGCGGTAAAGAAGATGATATATTTTCTGCGCGTTACTAGGGGGTCACGCACACGCCCCCCTCCCTCCCTCACATTGGAGGAAAATTACACCCAACCAACTAAAATCAACATTTTAAAAATTAGAGTCACAAAAACAACTAAACTAAACATGTAAGGATAAAATACATGTTACCTATATGAGGATCTGGATGAAAGGAAAAAGCAAAAATATGTTTTCAATACATTGGAGGATAAAAGGTAGCAATATTTTCCTAGTTTCCTTTAAAAAGGATCGCACCCAATGATTTTTTATGACACATAAATTCAAACATATGAATCCATCAGTTAACGGTCTGCATAATTTTGTTGCGTATTTTTTTGCTTATTTCCAAAGCTGTTCAATCCGTTGAATATGTGCTCCAGCATCCGGATCCACGAAATTGTGAGAATGATTAGCAGTTTGATGAGTAAAACCCAAATCTTGAATTGTACGGTATGCTCGCCATTTGTCAGAATATAATATTTGACCTCGGTCGAATTCACCGACCAATGATAGGCATCAATGTTCCTTTCCTGTGTTTTTGTTTATAAATAAATGAAGAGGATTGGATATTCAAACAGAATCTTAGAATCGGCCATCCAATTACCTTTTGGAACACCTATATCTCGCCGAAACATACTCGGATTTGGAACAACACCAACGTGTCTTCGAACCTTCGGAAAGTAGTTTTATTTCGTGATTTTCTTGAACATTTATGTTGGTTTTGAATAATTCCATGTTGTTGTTGAATAGAAATGCAACTTTCTTCATAACTTAATTGGCATAAACTGTTTATAATTAATCCTGTTATTATCTTGTTCAATTTAGTTGATGGTATCACAACAGTACAAATGTAAATACAAATAATATGACAAGGGTACAGAATAAATATAAATAAATAATTTTAACTTTATTTTTGAAATCTGTAGAATAATTGTTTCGTTAAAATTACATTCTCATGGTCAAAGTAGAACGGTAAAAATATATAAACTGAATTTTGTTTGATTATTTTTAAATTTGCGGGATAAAAGTTAGGAAATAAATTATTCATTTGATAAAGTAAATTATATAAATTAGGGAATAGAATTTGCGTGGTAGAAACAGGATGGTACCAAAATATTCTTGATAATTTTTTCACTCAAGCACACAGAAAAAAAACACTAAGTAATTTTATATTTTATATTATGATTTTTAAGAAATCCGCATAACAATACAGTACACCGTTCTCAAACACACGGTACAGGAGTTCAATATATGCGGTTCTCTCATTCTACTGGCTGTACAATGGTTTCGGTGGATTTAAGAACATGGATAACATAGGTAAACGAAGCAATGTTAAAATTCAATAGAGAATTATCGAGCTCGTCTTTCGGCTGAAACAAATTCAAGAATTAGCACTTCAATGTCAAAACTTGAAAAAGTAAGAACTTATCTAGGATATCTCCGATAGCCATAAAAAGATTATGAAAAACAATATGCGCATTGCGGTTACAATGCAGTCGTCTTCAGTGGTGATTCTTCGAAAGTAGATTATTATAGGAGATACCTGGCATAAGAACTCAATTTTTCAGTAGTAAAAGTGTTTATTATTTATGAATTGGACAAGAACTTGTTTTCTTTCTCCATATACGTAGTATAGGGGAAAGTATTGTATTCATGAAAAAATAGACTTCGAGATTTCAACGGAAATACACGTTTTGACCATTTTCTCGATGATGTCTGTGTGTGTGTGTGTGTGTGTTAGCTTTTTGTGGGTGATCTAACTCAAAAACTATTAATAAGGTGAACGCTAAATTTTATATTTAACATTTTTATAAAATTCAGAAGAACTGATTAGTTTTTGGTAAAAATCGGTTGACCGGAAGTGGGTGTTTATTCTTGTCACATCCATTATTTTGAAATACTTGCTTTATTATTTGATATATGTAACGCTCTTTTTTTTAATTGTTGGAGATTTGTGGCTATATCCAATATCAGAAGGCTATGGCTTGATTTTATTTCTGTTCTTTGTAAAGTCTAAAATTTTCTCGCAGCTTCTTAAAATATTTATTATGTAACCTATTCGGAATTTTTAGAAATATTACAGAGATAGAGAAAGTCATGTGGTGGCCACATCAGATTTTTTTAAATTAAAATGAGTACACTTTTTGTTTGTGTGTTCAATTTCAATCAAATATTAGCCCCATTATTGAGAGATGTCTCGGCATATATATCCCAATTATCGATTTTTCTCCCATGCAATTTCACTTGGTGAAAAAAGAAAACAGGAAGGATACAGGTGTAAGAGGGGGAGGGGGCGATCGCCACCTCGTTGGATGCATCTCAACAATGAATTTCGAAGCGCAACTGGGAATTCTTAGAAAGCGTCGAAATCAACTTATCAACTTTCTGAGAAAATTTCTCGCGCAACCGCGCGAAGCGGCCAAAATTTACCAAAGTGAGAATAACATTCATGCGAACACACCAAGAGGTCGCATTTTTTAAAAACAGTAAAATAAGATTATTAACTGAGATAATGACTTTCACATGGCTTTGAATTGTTATATTTTCCTTGACTGTTAGGGCGACCTCTGATTCGGGATGGAAATAGGTCCTTTCTCGAAAATTTCCGAAAAGAATGGCGCACGCTGAATCTCACGCACTCATCTTGAAAACGAATTTCACCGAGTCACGAGAGATTCTCCAAAACGTATCATTCCGCAAACGAACGGTCTCCGTTTAATCTTTTTTCGACCGAGGAAAGCCTAAAAATAGCAAGCGAAAAATCGAATAATGCAGTTAATCATGGTATTCTCCCGTGCCTTCCGAAAATTCCAGCGTGAAAAATATCGAACTCGGAAAGGTTTCGGAAAAGTTGCATTGCATTGAAAGCATATTAAAAGAAATAGTTTGCATCTATTGTTTGAAGTAAGAACACGGTAGTATAAACAGTCCTCTTAAACGTTTGGCCCGTTTTTCAAGTGCACATTCGTAATTTTGCAGGAAAATAAATAGCAGTATTAAAAAATTCACTCCAGAAATAACTCCCCCGAGCGAAATTCGCATAAAAGAAAGCGCCTTTCCTCATTGATGAATAAAAGACACGTTGACTTTATTTCAGATCCCCACAGCAAATATTTGTCATATAGTGAGGGATCGATAATGAATACACGACAGTGGTATTTGCTCTCCGCGAGTAAAAATATTCCTTTAAGGCCGAGAAGATAATAGTTAGAATTTGGGTTACCGAGTCACCCTTCCGTTGCCTGATTGTACTCAATGCGTTTTTATTGAGTTTTAAGTAGGTACTGCGAGTTACGTTCATTCCCTCAAGTGGTTAAACTACTGACGGTTAAAAGTCAGAATGTGCGGAACAGCATCAGAGGAGGGTTTGTTTGCTGCGTACTGGATTGACTGCTACATTTACCAATTTTGGCGCTAAGGACAAAAAATAAGCACTCTTCACTTGCTTCTCGGTTATCTACCGCTGTCCTTGAATATCCAACAGAAACCGCTTAAAAAGTACGAGACTTGGCTGTACCAGTTACGTCGGGGTTTCTATTGCGGATAAAACTGCGCGACTATACGAAATCATTCACCGCGAGAATTTTATCTAGCATATTTTGAAAATATAATAATGAATATAACAAAAGACGCAAACAATACTAGACAGCATTATTTAATTTTACTAAATGTTTGCTAATTTCCACATAATAATTATGTGGAAATTAGTAAATATTTAGTAAAATTAAATAATACTATCTCGTATTGTTTGTCTTTGGATTATGGAATTCCACTAAGTCTCGGCCTCGTCCATTAAATTTATGAATATAACAGGTATAAATAAACGAAATCTTAAAAAATATCATCATAAACGACGAAAAAAGAAATCATTCCCTTTATGAACGTTTCTTCAGCTTCCAACATCGTTTTAATTAAACAAATAATAATGACTACATATTTAACAAGCTTTGAGACAGCCTGTAGGATACCAAACTGAAATATAAAAAACATGCTGTAGTCGAAAACATTTTCTAATTACATTTACTAAAACAATCTAACTGCTGTGTTTCATTGCTTACAATTCGGCACTGATTTTTAAGTCGAATCCAGCATATCGCTTTAAAAATATTAGGATTATAGCTGACCCAATGGATTAGCCGACCATTGTTTTATAATGTTATGTTATAATTTCTACGAAATGTCCAAGTGTTAAAGTCTTCTGAGGGTAAAGATGGAATCTTTGATTCCAAAATACGTATTTAGGCATTTTTTTAAAAAGAAAGTACACGTGTGCGGTCGATTGCTTGCGTGTTTTGTGTGTGCATGAGAGAAGTACCCCTGGCGTGGAGTAGTTTCCCCAAAACCTGCGTGTATGTGAGCACTCCATTTTTATTATTTCTATACTTATTAAGAAATTTCTCCATTTGTCATTAGTAGTAATCATAGGGCTCTGTTATCTTCTTTTCATATATCTTCACTATCCAATGAAGTAAAAAAAGGATAATGGCCTCCATGGCTATTTTCAACCACGGTTACGCTAACTACCGCAAGGAATCATTAACAAGCTAACCGATGGTACAAATTAAGTTTCAATTTTTATTCTTGCAATACCAATGGAAATTTTATTACGTGCACTAGCAGTAATAGGTTTTCAGGTCAGCGGCCATTTTTATCTTTGTTCACTATGAATATAACGACGAAATCGGCACGAAATGAACAATTCTTCGAGCGTAGCTTAAAATCCAGCATCTTATCAATCATTAATAGTTATTTTTCTTTGATCGAAAAAATACTATGATTTTCGAGTGCAATTTTATAAAACCTAAGGAAGACTTCGGTCGTTTCAATTCCTGAAGATTTCTTTACGAAAATTAGCCGAATGGATTATTATTTATAATCGCCCGACGTCCCGGTTTTTCCGGGATTCGCTATGGTTCTCAGTGCTATTATATATTTTTTTGTCTATTTCTGGGCGCGTTTCATTTCATAAACGCGCTAATGTTTTGCTTTGTCTCTCTATGCAATCAGTTCAATTAAAATACCAAATAAACGGTAAGAGATAGAAGATTGAAATTTGCAGGGTGTATTTAGTCTATAATGCTATTTATTAGGCTGGTTTCCAAAGGAAACATAGCCTTATGAAATGGTCCTATCTGTATGTGTGTCCCCCACTAGCAACTTTTGCGTCAATGGACCGATTTTCATTAAACTAGGTATGAGGCTCGTGCTGCCAGGGCCCACCTCCGGGATATATGTATTTTACCTGGCGAAGATTGAAGTCCCGGGTTCGATTCTAGGAACGTTTTTACTTTCTCCATATACGTAGTATAGGGGCAAGTATTGTATTCATGAAAAAAATCGACTTCGAGATTTTAACGGAAATACACGTTTTGAGGTCCCCTGAACACGTTTTGAACATTTTCTCGATGATGTCTGTGTGTGCATGTGATAGATTTTTGTGGGTGCTTTAACTAAAAACTATTAATCAGGTCATCACGAAATTTTATATTTAACATTTATATAAAAGTCAAAATAACACTAGTTTTTGGTAAAAATCGGTCAACCGCAAGTGGGTGTTTACTCTTGTCACTTATCCGTTATTTTGAAATATTTGCTTTAATATTTGATTAATGTAAAAATGTATTGGAATAAAAGTTGTAGTAAATTTTATTTTATACAACCTTTGTTTGAAACATTTTTCCATGTAATGCATTGTTTAAGAGATATCTTATATTTTTAGTAATTGTTGGAGCTTTGCGGCTGTCCAATATCAGAAGGCTATGGTTTGAGTGGCCACATCAGATTTTTTCCCGTTTGTTTTACATAGGAAGTCTCAAATCCATCGTGCAGAGTTGTTTTGTTTAATACTTTAAAATTTCTTAAAATTGTAATATCGGAGCGTGGTTTGTACTGTTCTAAGGGGAAAGGAATGTAGATTCTAATTCTTATCGCTGAGTTTTGATAATTGATCGTATTTTCTTGAATTTCTACTATAAAATAGCATTTTTGCGTTTAAAATCGCATTTTATCGGATTGTTGCCATGAAGACGATTATTACCGAACTCGGCTTGAACATAGAAGAGTCAACAAATGCGTTCTTTGCACGAAGTGAAAGCAAATAGGGGAGGTCGCTTCCGTCCGTCCGCATGTTAAAACCAGGGAACCGCTGGACGTATTTTGATGAAATTTGGAATTGGCGAGTTTTCCTAAAATTGGTCGACCGATTCCAATATTGGTTAAAATCAGACAACAATGACAACTACTTTACGTGAAGACCAACATGTCTTTTACAAAGTACCTCGTTTGCTTCTCGTTAAATACTCATCTGAGCGAAATATATTGAGAACATTGTGAAATCTCAAAGAACGCATTTGGAAACTGTGTACTCCGACATGGAGCACACCTTCGTAATCTTGTTTTTTTTCCGCTCTAATCTTCAGCAACGGACAGTTGATCCTTACATATTAGCGTATAAACAGAAACATTTATTAAATTCGTTTATTTAAAAAAATAGTTACATGCAAAATATAATGTAATAAAGAGATTTTGACATTGTTTTTAGTATTTTAAACCCGATAATGCTCTATTCATTTGTTTTCCAATTTTTCTCTATCACTGATAAACTATGAATTACAAGTGTTATTTATCGTATGAGAATTCCTTGGAATGACTAACACATACTGAAACCTTTTCTGTCAATATAAGTAATGAATTCGGGTTGTCAACTTTGGGAAACCAACCTGCATTTGTCCTTGTTTGGACTTCTTGTTTTTGTCTATTTTTGGGCGCATTTCATTTTATAAACGCGCTAATGTTTTGTTCTGTCTCTTTATGCAATCAGTAAAATTGAAATACCAAATAAACGGTAAGAGATAGAAGACTGAAATTTGCAGGGTGTGTGTAGTCTAATACGCCATTTATTATGCTGCCAAAGAATTTTTTGGAGAAATATGTGGGCGGCAGGGGATTCCTTCACAAATTTCAAATTAAGATTCCTAGAAAATGGTTATATATATAAAGTAAAAAACTTTCGCTATTTGTGTGACCTTCAATGCCATCTATAACACTGCAGAAGAAATGTTTTTGAAAAATCGGTGTACGACAGAGGGTGCCCTCAAAATTTCCAAATTAAGATTCTGACCAAATGGTTATAGATAGAAAGTTAAAATTTTAAAATAATTATTTAGCAAATTACCTTATATCATGTAATTATATTACTAAATTTATAAAGAATTTTAAGTTTACAATTCTAAATAAACCTCGATAAATAAAACGCGTATGTTCATATTGCGTCAGCAAATGAAGCTTCAATTTTTTACTACTTATACCAATTTCTTTTTTAAACATTCGTACTGTTTGGCAAGACTTCATTGCGACACAGTGCCATCGCTATAATATGTATTAAATGTGACCCTAAAATATTCGCTCTGCTTAATCTCCTGAAAAAGACTGAAATAATGCTGTCCACGCACTAGTAAAATGATTGAACTAGTAAAACGAATCGCTATCTTTTGAATAAAATTTAAACCAAGATACGCAAAATTTGTTTATACGCCATAAAAACGATAAAAAGACTAAAACTTAATTATTAACCCGGTTATACCGGTATTTCTTCCACAGAGCATTTTATGGCTCGGTTTCGCTTCCTCAGAATTTGGTCACCTTAGCATAGGTCGATATGGAAATTTAAGACTAATTTTGGCTTCAAATCTCTACTTATGCACTGGGAAATATTGAAATAAAATTCAAAAGCAGGATTAATTACTTAATTTCATAAATATGACAGCCAATTTCGCACAAAAATGTATCCGCTACAGGTAGTTTAAATCCTGAAAATGCTTCCAGAATCACCATGATTAATTAACATTTATCATTTCTTATAGTTTTCACGAATAATTTTATTTAAAGAGTATTGGAATATGGGAGATGCGCAGCAGTATAGATGATGGCAAAATGCAAGCAAACGATATGTTACTGATAAAATGCCGAACCCATTCCGTAGAGCGCATAACGAATTTCGAAAGATTTTAAACTGAAAATAATTTTTATTTTACGATATTTTTATCGATTCCGGATTTTCCACAAGGGGTGGTTACAAATTTATGAATGGAAGAGAGATGAATAAAAATATTTGGGAGAGTAGCAACTAACGACTAAAGACAAAAAGTCACAGCGAAAATTCAGCATCGGATTTAAGAATTCGCCGCCCATAGAAAACCGAAAATTTGCTGTCCCTTGGTTATTGCATAATAAAAAGAGTCCGCGATCCTTGTAGTAGGAAAGATACATTAAGAAGGTCCCATCTGAGCAAACATACCGATTTCACGCGAATCCGACGAAGAATGAACATATTTGTATGAGTCCGAAAGATGCACGACTGTCTTCACCAAACAGACATACTTCATCCGTGATCATCAAAGAAAACATTTCTTTGTCAAAGTCAAATTTCCGAGCACTCAAACGATTTTATACACCTAGTAGAAGAAGCCAACTTATTGTTAGAAAGGACCAGCCCTCTTTCATGGATCACCTTCCTTGTAACAGAATTCTATATTGTAGAAGGTCGTTTAATTTCTATGCATTTTTCATTAGTTCCTCCAAGCCGAAAATATGCCTTCGGATTAACCGGCCTACCCTCTGGCCCAGTTTACGCCGTTTTACGCAGGAGTCTACAGTATATAGATTGTAACCTTTTTCCACGTGCCATTTTTTTCTTAAAAATTGGAAATATACCTCCCATAAAACACGCTACGGTCGTACTACCACAGAAAATGCCATACTGATCAAATATTGCACATTCCCTTTTCTATCATCTCTGCAATAAAAAGCTTTTTGAAATGGCTTTTAACTTCGCAGTTTGTGTGAAAATTAATTTTTACAGACTAAATCTACCGCCAAAGGATTTTGCGTATAACTGCATGAACTTCTGCGGCGCAGTGACTTTACCTCCTTTTGAATTCGTATTTTTATTTCAACTCAAAAACCCTCGAAATCTTTTGCTTTCGATCGATCTCCGACCAAACTGCGACATTGATCCAGTTGCATTAAGGTAACTCGCACGCGACGCTTGATAAGCCTACACGAATGCTATAAATAACGCGAGTTGTAATTTCGGCAGCTTGATGTCACAAAGAGTGCCATAAATTCCGAGCATATAAATCAATGACATAAAAAAACATTGATTTTTAAGCCCAAGTCGCACCCGAGTTTTTAACGAGCTTCATTACCTTCGAGATTCGATGAAAATAAGAAGCTTGAACGAAAATACTTAAGGCACAACGAACATAATTAATTCGCTTTTTTATTCACTTCGTAAGATAACCCGCTTAACTTTTTTCCGGTTAAATACTGAAATTACCACGATTTGCCACAAAAATGTCATAAAATAAAAAAGGTCTACCAGTACGGATTGCTGTCTTAAAAGTCAGAACATTGATCCGTCGACCATAATCATAACTACAGTTTTACTGTAAAAACAAAGTTGCGTTAAAGTAATTTCGAGTAAAAGATTATGTTCAAATTCCCCAGGCACAATATTGTTAAGTAAAAAATACTTAAACACACATTCCCAAAAACGGGCGAATCTAGAAAATGTCAGATAATTATCTCAAAATCATGCTACTATAATGACGAAGTTCCGTTAAATTGGATGATTCATGAACAGATACTAACTCTTCAGTTTTTTCTTCCCAAAGAAACGGTTTTCAAAGAGAACGATTCAGATACGGAAGTGTGTAACTAGCATACGCAGCATCATCAAGGAAATCTGCTTTTTTAAAGCAGCACTACGCGGTACAGAATCTACGAATATGATGACTAAGTTTAATACAAATACTTCTATAGACAAAAGTCATCGAATACGATACGAACCGCATTTCTGGAGGAGCCGAAAGAATTTTTCATTTACGGAATAACGTGACATTTATTACACACTGCTAATAAAATGCCGCTACTCAATTGATGTTCAATTAAGTATTGACTTCGACGTGATTAGTTTTCGAAATATTTGCGACGCTTTGGCGAAATCCTAAGGTTGCGAATTAGAAAACTAAAAGTGCGTGTTTTACTAAATTAAATAGGGTGCGACAGGAATGTCTCGTTAGTGTCTTAATTAACTATTTTTTCTATACTATTTAGATAGTTGGACTTACATCCAGTACACTTCCCTCATTTCAATGTCGAAAAATAAATTTGGTCTGCGTAGTTGCTGAAACTAAGAAATCTAAGATAGTTACGGGGCCTATAAGGCCACGAAACTACTAACATTAGCGATCATAAATTGCTGCCAATCTTTGATGCGGAATTTTATATTGGTGATTAATAACAATCCATTGCTGGCATAACTAATGTAAGCTGGAGCAAGAAGGGGAACTGCTTCGG
Organism: Tanypteryx hageni; assembly: GCA_028673005.1. Classification (NCBI taxonomy): domain Eukaryota; kingdom Metazoa; phylum Arthropoda; class Insecta; order Odonata; family Petaluridae; genus Tanypteryx; species Tanypteryx hageni. The sequence goes on from CM054113.1 coordinate 140,446,013, forward strand.
GCGCACCCCGAAAAAGGACGAAGGATTAGACGGCCTAAAAATTATGCCATTATGTGGCTACGTTGACGGAACGTGCCCATGACGTAAAACACATCTGCGCCTGTCATTGCATTAATGAGTTTGACAAAAACAAAGTAGATTTGCGTCAAAAAGTTACTCAAGAGTTTTTTATATTTTACTCCTAAATAATGAGCATCTTGATCAAAACGCGCAAAAGCAAACTGTCACTCAATCTATGCACGTAGATTGCATTTCTTCTGAAGGGATTTCAGATCACGATAAACTGCCCTAAATCGAAAAAATAGCTAAATAAATGAACCACTCGCCAATGCAATTTGAAAATCAAACCATTACGGATTTAATATTCATAATAACAAAGCGGATCTTTTCTAATGGTCGCTGGTATATAACAAAATAAAAAGTTAAACCGGTGGTTTAAATTGTTCAAGTGACTTTGTAAAAGATACGGAGTATAGAAAGATTAATATAATACTAACCAAAAGAGTTCGAACTATTGCAGGAACGGCGAGAGGGAAGTGAAAGGGAATCAAGGGAATAAAATTCGAAATAGGAGCGTTGGAATTATTGTCAATTGGAGATGGGCGCGGTATAGTGTTTATAATGTTGATTAGTTTGACCTATAATTTCACATTTGGCCTATAATCCCAGTAATCATTAGTGCTGGAGGTTCCAAACCAACTAAATGTTGTGCTGAATGAAATAATAAATTATTCTAATTTCCCAATACCACACACATTACATACATAGATAAATAAAAATTACGATGCAATAATACATTTTAAAAACATTAACGAACGTTGCTCGAAAGATTAATTTAATACGTTGGGCAGCAAAGAATATACATTACTTTATACCAATATTTAACTACATTACGTCTCTTAAGATCAAATGTATTATATTTTTAAATATTGAACAAAGACTGTCACGCACCTGTCATCCTGATCCCCATTATTCCATTGACCTGGTCTTCTCCGTGATTGCCAATCTTGCTGCCACTGTTGGCCAGGCCACTGAGGTCCGTACGCAGGATAGCCGCTCTGACCATAACTTCCATCGGCGTTATAAACTCCATCCCTGTTATAATCCCGTTCACCTGTTCTATCTCGGTAGTTTTGTTGTCCCACCACCATCCATACATTGCAGTATAGGAGAAACAGATCGAAGTAAAAATCCCGCCAACGCTTCTTTCTCCAAACAAGTGACGCCATGTTTCTGCTTATCTTCTCTCTCACCTGTATGCCTGTATCAGGCACCCATCACAAGACACAGGTGGTCTAAAAGTTACCGTTACACTTTCCCAACTCTAAGAAATATTTTCACGAATCCATACTACATATAAATCTATATCGGCCTTGCTCTGTCACACCCTCACTATGACTGCGAGCATGTATGACTGGTACATCACCTGTTGACTTTAACGCAATGTTTTCCACCACGGGTACGCGGATCTATCCGGTGGAGTGGGCAAATGGGCGGGGTAACCTGACTAACTAACCTGACTTGGAGGCCTTGGTGAAACCGTGAAACTCCGTGGCATTATTGTAACCGCTTATGACTCGCTGCGCTTGATGAAGTTGAAGCGGTGTTCAGGAGATGGCAGCACAGGACAACATATCATATCATTACGTCAGGGAGTCAGGGAAGCACTTTTGAAGTGAATTCCTGTCAGTAAATATGTTATGTTTGAAGTTTAATGTCCTATGGACTTCGTTAATTGATTTTTTTGGTATATGCATTGTATTTATAAAATAAAAAGATGTTCATATATTTAAGTAAAAAGGTAAGCGAGATGTCTGATTCAGTTTTATGTAATGATTAAAATTGAAGTGCATATTTTAGTGTCTGACGTATTTTGTAAATAACCGGTAAAATATGCATTTCATATTCTTCAGATTGCCATTCCTAACAGCACCCAAATCAATTGCCTAGCATGGAACAAGGAATTTGGCTTTATTGCTTGTGGAGGCGAAGATGGAATGCTAAAGGTATTAAAGTTAGATTCTGGAAAGGACAGTAAAGTTAAAGGACTTGCTGCTCCATCAAATCTTAGTATGAATCAAACTCTTGAAGGTCATAGTGGTCAAATTCAGGTAGTTGCTTGGAACGAGCATCATCAGAAACTCACAAGTAGTGATCAGAATGGGCTAATCATTGTTTGGATGCTTTACAAAGTAAGTGGTTACGAGTTTTCTTTTAATTTTTGTCTCCAAATCATGAATTACACATTTAAATGTACTTGCATTTTAGGGTGCTTGGTATGAAGAAATGATAAACAACCGTAATAAATCTGTTGTGAAAGGAATGGCATGGAATTATGATGGGCAGAAAATATGCATTGTTTATGAAGATGGTAACTTTTATTAACATTAGCCTAATTTTTATTGGCCGTATGAACTAAAAATGTTTATTTTTACTATAAATTTTAATATTCTTTTTGAGCGTTATTTCTGAGACTGGATTTCACAACAAATTTCTTTTCATGAATAGGAGCCGTGATTGTTGGGTCAGTTGATGGCAATCGTATTTGGGGAAAAGATGTGAAAGGAAAGCCCTTATCTGGAGTCGAATGGTCTCCAGATGGAAAAATTCTGCTCTTTAGTGTTGCAGGAGGTGAAGTCCACGCATATGACAGTCATGGAGCTTTTCTAGTGAGTTAATACCCACATATAATTTCAACTTAATAATATATCAAACCGAGATTTTCTTTAGGGTAAATTGTGCTTCAAAATATTATTTGAGTTTTTGATAGCTTGGAAGGAATGTTAACTTTATTTACACAGATGAAACTAAACCTGGGGCCAGTAATAGGATCATACAGGCCTTCACCAACTGTAGTTACTCTCCAGTGGTATAATGGAAGATATGGATATAAGGAGGTAGATTGCCCATGTCTTGCAATTCTCTTCAGCAATGGTCATTTGCAACTTATGCGCAATGAAAGTGATGATGGTTGGTCATTAACATTAATGTAGTTTATTTAACTAACTCAAGCTTTGGATTAGTGTAAAAATATTTGATTTTAATTAAACAAATAAATCGTATTTTCATATTATAATCAGCTACTTTGAATAGAATTTTCCTTAGACCTCTGAATATTAGCGATGTGAATAGCTTTAATGTTTTTCCTATAACTTGTCAAATAGAGATGCTATAATACTGTTTTTGTTATTTAATGTAGCACCAATCATAATTGATTGTGGAATAAAGGCAGTTTGCTGCCAGTGGAATCAGGAGGGTAGTATATTAGCTGTAGCAGGCACTATGCTCTCTGGCCAGCCAGAGATGAGGGAGACTAATGTGGTGCTCTTCTATTCCCCATTTGGAGAGGTAAGAAAAACATAGCACACAAAATTACTTCCATGGAAGGTTTAATGTAACTTATCGAAATATTTGGCAAAACTTGTCAATTAGTTCATATTGCAGTCAATTATGCAAGTGCTACATTGTTACTCATGAGAATAGATACTTCTTTGAAAATAAAATAGAATTTTCTTTTGATCGTCTTGTTTTTATTTGACGACCAAGTAGAATGAATATGAATTATGAAGTTCAAATTAATATTAAGTTAAATGCAGGTTTATCAGTGAATGTTTACTTATTCTGAAAGAACCACAATTTTTCGTAGTGTTTGCGCACCCTGAGGATGCCAGGACGGCAAATTTCTGCATTAGCATGGGATGGGTCTGGCTCTTTAAGACTAGCATTTGCTATTGACTCTCATATTTATTTTGCTAATGTGAGGCCTAAGTACAAGTGGTGCTACTTGGCCACTACGTTGGTTTATGCCCATCGTAGGCCACCAAGATCGAATGCAGTGAATGGAGGTGTTAGTAATCAAGATAACATCATGGGTACCAGTGTAACATTCTGGGAAACTGTAAGCAATGAGGTAAGTTTTCTGGGTAAATATGTAATATGCCATTTTATTAGTGTGATTGATTGTATATAATGTAATGTGATATAGAGTAGGTTAATAAAGAAAAAAGTAGCAAAGTGAAGGACTTCAGTAGTAAAAAATAAGTACATATATTAAACATGATTTTTTGCTAATATATAGTTTGAGTCTGGTACAGAACCTAGGGGACTATTATCATGTAATTTCATAATAGACTGAAAGTCGCCTCATTCTCTTTAGAAATCCCAATTTTTCTTTAGGTAGCTTGGCTTGGTTAAATACTAATTAAGGCAAATTTAAATTATTGAGAGTCTTAGAACTTGAGTCAAAGATGCCAAAACAGCATCGTTAAAATGTATTATTAAATGTCACAATTATAGTCTTTTTATGACTACTTGAGAGAAAAATAGTCATTCAGTTAGGTATTAAAGGCTTATGTGTGGGTTCCCTAGCTATAGAAGCAACTATTACTCTTAGTATGAATGGAAGAAGCATTATCTCAATTGTAAGTACTACATAAGTTATGCCTAAATGAAGTTAAAAATTAATTTTATTTTTCTTGAGTCAATTTTACCATTTATTTGTTTAATAATTTAATTTATTATATATATATATATATATATATATATGTATGTTGTTTTCATTTATATAAAAATGGTGTAATGTATCCATGAATTTTTTGTAGGTATACACAAAAAACATGAGGCAGCTATATGGAATGGCATCTTCTGGAGACCATTGTGTCTTGGCTACCTTAGAAGAGGAATCACAGAGTGTTGGTGGACGGGGAGATGAAGAAGCAAGAGGAAAATATGGCCTTATATTATGCAATGCCATTGGAACACCTGTTGACAGTAAGATTTCCTATTTTTATGAAGTTGTTGAACAAGCCTTAGTAAAGGGGTGGTTAATATGCCTAGCTCCCAATGTTAGGTTTGCTGGTTCAAATCCTGCCTAGGGAATGGTCATATGTGTTCGTCTTTATTATTGTTGTTGTGCTCATTGTAAAAGGTCATAAAGTGCTATGTATGAGATAGTGAAAAATAAATTTAAAAATTAAATTTAAATCGATTGATGAGTTTGTTTAAAAGTATAGTATGTGTCTATATTTCAAGTAAATGTCAGGTTTGTGGCTTATTTATTAATAGTACTTCAACACCTTAAGTCACATAAATAGTTTTTGAAAATCTAACAGGACCAAATTTTCAAGCTGATTTTACTCAACTCAAATATAACCAAGCCATATCTTTGAACTGTTAATTTAACTGCAGTAATTATTACTAGGAAAAAAGAATGCATTAATAAAACAGAGAAACAGAAATCTCAGGATAATAGCATGTAACATCATAAAAACTTAACTCCATGTTTGGTTTTTGGGAAATAAATCACCTGTGACCTTACTTGCGAAAAGCCAACTAATTAAATAAATGGTATTTCAGTTTTATAGGTGTGCAGATAAAAGTTTTTCCTTTTGGTCGAAACATTGATGGATAAATCTGTATGTGTAAAAAGTTGAATATAACTAAATATCTCCTCTTGATTACACTCACACAAGATCTCTCAATTCCATTTACCATTGTTGGTTTCCACCTCTTGGTAAGTTCTGGTTTTCACCTTCCAATCCATCCCTTCAAAGATTATCATCTCTTCATAATTATCCAAAGTCCCTTTTAACATTCTAGCATCCTCATATCTTCAATTTCTTTCAACATTCTACTACCATCAAATCTGACTCATCTATTTTTTTCTCTGCCTAATTACTGTATTGAAGCATATCTTGGATCTTTCCCACATGTAATTTACAGTATCTTAAGATATATAGGATTTTTAGTCAGCCTTTCATCATTACTGGACATCAAAGCTTTCTGATCCCAGAACTGAAGAGTTTGAAATATTGCTATTCCCAATAATAATAATAACTTTATTCTCTATAAGACTAAATATACATGTGTTTATGGTATAGGTACTGTCTCCTTCATTTAAATGCAGAGATGAGATTTGCCTGAAAGTTTTAAACAATTTACTAAAAATACTATAAATTGTAATGATACTATATGTTCATATGTATGTACATGCTATACTGTTATGTAGATCATACTCAGGCAGACTATATTATCAGGGATGTCACCACATGCATGTTTTTGCTGCGCAATGTAGGGTCAATCATTTTGACTTCTTGGATTTTACTTATGCTTTCGTATTTAAGCATTTTGAATGGAATTTTTAATCATAATGGTTGATAAAATATAAAAAACTGCAATATTCTAGTGAAATTTTTGGTGAAAAATTCATGGACTTGTACGGGAACACATCTATTTATAGCATGTGTTTATATGTTAAATTGCCATCCATTTAATGTATGTTTTTCTGGAACATAACCTGTAAAGTAACCGGATGCTTTCTGTTTTGCATATTATTTGTAATTTGGTATTTAATGAAAAGTAAGGTTTTATTCTTCTGAGAATTAAATACGTATCTAAAATAAGAGCTCAATTAGTCTCCTCATATCCTCATGGTAACACGAAATAATTAGTCGTAGGACTGTTTGACGGGTAATTCATTTGAGAAAATTAGCATTTTAGCACAGTTGTTTATATTTATTTCTTATTCTTCTTATGTCAGCAAAGTACATAAACATTGAACCATCGTGGACATCAATGAACAAAAGTTATGTTTTTGCTGCATGCAAAGATCGCTTTCTACTTTGGCGTTACCGAACTCCAAAATCAAGATCTGCAATGGAAATCTCTACAGGTACATCTTTATTTAATTTTTTATAATAGCATTTACTTTTGAAAGATTCTGTAGTAAAATTTTGTGTTATTTCGCTGTGATACTGATCGATTTTCTTCATCATTGTAAGTAATGAATATTGTTATTTGATTACTGTAGGAAACATTTGTTAGAACATGTCATTTGTTATTGAAAAATTTTAGTTTTTAAATAATTAAAATCTATATCATTGTTTTGTAAAGTTTGTGAAATATCATGTCTTCAGTGATATTTTGAAGAAATGGGCAGTAACCATTTTGCTTGTTTCATTTGAAATTTAATTGACATTATTGGTTTTATTGTTTTAATATACTGAAACCACCAGCATTTGTTTGCTAGTTCTTTCAGCTCTTTCAAATTCGCTCAATTAATAGTTTTGTAGCAGTTATTAATTTTAATGGAAAATAGTGATTTTGCTGCACCATGTTTAAGCCAAGACAAAGGAATCTGTTGACACTATAATTCCTTTGCCCAAAGGATAGAAAGAATAGAAAATCAGTGGTGATATTTTCCTAATGGTCTAAAATGTTTAATACCCCGTCCAAACAATATCAATTCGGCACATTAATTTCTTTTCCTTTACCGATGTTTTTGTAGCATTGCTTCAAGAAAAGAAAGATAAGGTTTATCATGTTGATGACACTCCAATTGGCGTTCCAAACCCAATGTGGCATCTTGACCAGTCTGTAAAAGTAAGTCATTTTTGCCTGATTGTGAAAGAGAAACCATATTTTGCAGAATTTAGTTTTATTTTTTACAAAATTTAGTTTTATTTTAATAAAGTAATCAAAATGAAACTATAATATTTTATTAATGGCTTGTATGATTTTACTATCTCATTTATGAAGCATACTGAGAAAGTGTTGCAAACTAAGAATAATCTTACTTCTAGATTTTGATGGAAATGCACATTTTAAGTTCTCATGAGTCAGAAAAAATGATTCTTGCGATTACATCTGTCTGTCGTCTGTGGATAGCTCTAGGGGTCAAGGGTTTTGAGGGAATCTGAAGAATATTGCATTTTACAGAGTATTACTCGGAATAAAATCCTCGTTAGAATGGGCCGTAGAATGCAGCAAGGGAAGGTAGTTTATTCTCATTGATTTTCACAAAATTTCAGTTTACTCTAAAATAGGACAACGGATTTTGATTAACAGTCATCCAGTTGTAAAACTTGTTATCATAAAAAATACTATATTATCCATGTTGTGATTGAATCAGTTATCATATTGTATAGACAAGAAGTGTATGGTTATGAGTAATTTTGTTCAATGTGTTGCAATTTTTTTCATTGAAGATCTCTAAGGTTGATTTTGTTTGCTTAATAAAACTGATACAGTTCTGACTTTCATGCTGTATACTGGAGTTTCAATTTTCATGGATTTCTTTTCTCCATTGCCATAACTATATGTCATGAGAAGGATGTGCAAGTACTTAATGCCTTCCATTGGAATGGGCCTAAATCTGTCAAATATATTTCATTAAGAGGACAATTCTAGTATGAAATTTTTTATCATTCTGATGCTCATGTATATTTTATCTTACAATTCAGTTATGCAAAGAGCATCCTGAAAATTATGTCATTTAAACTACATATGACTGAGATGATTAATTTTGAATTTTTGTGTCACTAGAGGTAAGCTTGGTTAGCAAAGAAGGAAAAGAGGAGAGAAGATCTAGTTAAGTTTCTGGCTTTATTTATATTGCACGAATGTAAGATAAATTCCTTTTTTTCTTATGTTTTCGACATCAGCAAGGTACCACTGACCCAATATGCTGTTTGGCTTCATCTGATCAATTCCTCATAGTGGGCAGAGAGTCTGGTCAGCTGCAGCGCTATTCACTTCACCCTAACCTTGCTCTTGTTGGTACCCATGTAGCTGTAGCAAAGCCTAATCAGATGGCCATCAACTCTGATTCAACGTGAGTGATGTGTCATAATTGAATGCATAATTTTCTTTGGTGGAAATGAACTTTTATTATTGAAGCAGTCATTGTTTTAGAAAAGTATGCTTCTGTTGTCATTTTCCGTGGTTTGATTCTCAGGAGTATTTTTGTTAAATATTTTATATGCAAATTGATTTTTAAAAGTTTTATGGCAGATTTTATTCACTGGTGATGAATGCTTTATGGAAAGGTTCCCAATACATGGGCCACATCCAGCCCCTGAGATTGTTTCATGTGGCTTTTGGCCAAAGATCAGAACAAGTAATCAATAGTTTATCATTAAGTAAGAAACAAAACTTTTTCAATTCGAGGCTCATTCTTGAATAATTAAAGCTTATCCCAGATGCAGCAAATTTACTGATTTGTCTAACCCAATCCAAAACATGAAAACTAAAACTAGGATATGCAAGGATAGAATACAAGGAGTGCTTCTTAGTAATCCTAGAGAGGTATAGGAGGGCTTATTCAGTACTTCGCCATCACCACTTTTTTCTTCTCTTTCCAGTTTTCTAATTTATTCGAGTGTATTCATTATTTATTTTTGTCTAAACATAACTTTAAAAATGTAAACTGAGCTATTATGTTCCTGTGATAAGAAGTATGGATTGATCTATGCCACAAAATCTGTAATGCAGACTGCAAGAGTTCTCCAGTTGAGGAACACTGTATTAGGAAGTTACATTTTTCATCCATCTGCCTCCTATTCTTATAAACTACTTACCGTATTTCGCAGTATATAAGACACACTGAGGTGTAAGATGCATCCCAGTTTTGTAGAAGATATTTCGGGAAAAAAAGTATTTTGGTTCACCGAGGCATTTATGAAGGACCATGTCGTGTATCATTTCCAGCTGTTATTAAGTCCATATCCGGCAACATTTGCAGAAAATATTATGGCGTGATAACAGTTAAATATAACGTTTTAGATAAACTTCATTCGTAAAATAAATAGGGATGATCTAAAACATATATAATTGCTTCGAAACTTGTATAGCTAAATGTGCTCTGCGCGAACTCGGCAGTAGTATTAATTAAAGCTATCGGAGTGCGCCGCACATGTCGCACGTATAAATACCCTCTACCAATAGTACTTACTGAAACTTGAGTTGAAGATGATATTTTAATATAATGAAATAATAAATGGAATGCATATGTAATAACTATATGTACGCTTAACTAGTCTTTTTTCTTCTTCAACTCTATTTGCATCATACATAATGATTTTGAATGTACAGCAATTCCAAATTTCCTCTGTTCTATGATCCATCATTTCCTCCTCTAGTTGTGGCCATTTAAGACCTACCTTACGAACACTATGTTTCTCTTATCCCATCAGCTTCAGTTTTTCCTCATTTTTTTCATTCACGGATCATTTTTTTCTGTTGGAGGTGGACCGAAATGATGTGCTGCTGCTCGGTTTCCTTGCGTTTTTCCGTATTGAATCGTCTGAAGCTTATAGGTAATGGTGTAGGCATATCATTTCATTCTTGTAGCCATTGCGATCTCAATACACGTAATGTTATTTATCCTAGATATGAATAAAATATTTATCACATCTACGTGAATTCTACTGTTCTGTAGCATTATTCTTGCTATTCAACGAGCTCATTAGGAATGAAAACATCACAAACGCACCAAAATTGTAATCACTGTGAGCGGACATGCATTAAAGCGCAATAATGAAAATGCATCCTCAGAATTCACGGTGCATAAGGTATTACTGTATATATTAACAAAATCTTCACTATTAATTATTAATAATGTTTATTTTATTGCTTTTGCAACATATGACTGCCAATTATTCAATTTTTGGGATGTGTGCTCATTAATATCAGTATTGAGAACAGTAATAATCTTACCTTCAGCGTATAAAATGCAGGCTGATTTTGGGGGTAATTTTTATGGAAAAAAGTGCGTCTTATATGCCAAGAAATACGGTATCTAATTTTGATGAAATTTGAAAGTATGTTATGCAATTAGAATACTATGCTGTTTTAAAATAAATTTTGGAAAACGTTTATGAATTTTTCCCAGAAGGCCATTGAGTGCAGTTTTCAGATATTTAACTAAAGGAACATCATTTTAATTGACACTGATATAGATGATTTTATGCCCATAATGTCTTTTGTTATGAACTACTGTTAAAATTTAAGGAAGTACCTATTTGTTAAAGCTTTTTTCTTGTAATAAAACAGGACTGAGAATTCGTGGAATTCCATAATATGTATGAAATGTGGTATTGTTGCTTAAGTCAAATTGCAGTTGTTGAATGATTGAATGCATATAACTTGCCCATTCATGTAATTATCTCAAAATTTAATGGCTGATCCAAAATAAACTTTGAAAGCAAGTTAACTGTGTTATCGACATCTTAAATTTGGAAAAATCATTGGAATTTAGTTTGACTATTTGGTTGATGTTTGCTCATGCTAGGCGACTATCAGTGGTAGACATCAACGGGATGCTTACCTTGGTGGATCTCAGCTCTTCTGGCGAGGACCAGTCCATGGTGTCCTCATTTGAGAGACGCGATGTATGGGATGCTCACTGGGCAGCTGACAATCCTCTCCAGTTGGCTGCTATGGAGAAAACACGAATGTACATATTTCGTGACTTGGACCCAGAAGAGCCAATTCTTAGCTCAGGCTACATTTGCTGCTTTCAGGTAAATAGGTAAAGGTGTAGGCTATGGCAAAATTGATGTTAAACGAAAAATCTAACTCCTTAACCGTAAGGTTCAAAAATTAGAGACACACAGGAAAAGGGGAATAAATGGAAAGGAGGTGAAAAGTCAAAGAAAATGAAAAATACAAACTTACAGGTTTGGGGGGTGTTACTCCACACCAGGGACCTGAAGCCATTCACACATTCACTCACCTTTCAGGTAAAGCATCCTGTCATGGATGACTGCATCTTCATTGTATGTATGTTGTTGCGATGATTTCTACTCTGCTTCCAGAAATAATGATCACATTGCATTTTTGTTTCATATTACTATTATTTCAGAAATGTATGTTTTCATATAATAAAAAGCCACAAGAATGAATTCATCTCGCATTTATGCTGTAAAATTACAGTATATACACCTGAGTAAAATCAAATCAGCTCACTCAAGTCCTTGATATTTATCATTTTCACATGGGGTTTTTTTTGCTTTCTCATGTACAAAGGATATCTAAGGACATCTTGTATTTATAAATAGCTTCACCTTGAATAGAAACCTTGTTGACATGGAGTATATAGCATAATTTGAAGTGTCATTTATTGATTTGCAGAAAATGTCATTATCATCAAAAACAGCTAAAATTGTTTTATTAATTTGTCTAGTCCAATGTCTTAAAAAATACTAAATGGACTATATGGGTTAAATGGAAAAAGAGACAATGTAGTTCCAATATTGCTGAAAGAATGATGAATATTATGTTATAATGTCAGGCTTTGTACTGTGATAGAGCCTGAAGCTGTCACTTCTCCCCTTACCTGCGTTCCTGTCTACAGAGTCATGAGTGACTGCCTAGGATGTGAAACTTGCTACAAGACGTAGTGGAAATTTTTTCTATGTATTATTAATGCAATGATAACCTCATGTACATTGTAGCTGAACTTGATCCATTTTTGTATCATATGTAAATACCAAATATGCAGATTAGACAACTTGCAAGAGTATTAGAACGGCTCAAAGTCCAATACATATATTTTAAACTAAATAGATTTTATGCTTATTCTGGTCAGTTTACTATCAGGAATCGAACTACATTATTATAGGAATTAGAAGTGCACAGATATGTGGAAGTTTGTGAACATTTGCACAGAGTTTTTTAATTGGTAGACCATTAATTCAAATATCACATCCTCTAACCTCCAACATTGTTATGGCACATTATTGTGCAGTTTTTTTAGTTTAAATACATTAATTATGCTTTATTGAACCACATGGTCATCTTTTTAATCCTGCACATATTCTTAATGTGAGGGGGCTTCAGTGGTAAAGTGGCTCGAGTATTGGCCTTCTACACAGCAGTCCCGACTTCAAATCTGGCAGAGGTTGGATTTTTCAACCTGGGATGGTTTAAGAAGATAATGCAAGTCAGCACTTTGTCCTTTGGAATGGATGCTAAGCAATTGGCTCCCTTTGTGCTTTTCATAAAAAGTGGGCTAATTCCAATGCCAGATTTCCCTCCTCCCTTCTTTTTGTGTCTAGTGTGAAAGGAGTTATGGCTATAATAGTTCAAGAGGCTGATTAGCCAGAAAACAAACAAATTCTTAATGTGAGACATTTTGGTAATCACTCACCAATGGTTTTACATTTTTCTCTGTGTTCCAACACTATGACATAGACATACACCAAGCCATAACCAGCTGTTATGGCCAATGCAAGAGTGGGGCAATTGAATAAAATCAATAACATTGTTGGTATGAAATTGGTTCATCACTGTTCCAACAGGGGCACACAACTTAAAGAAGGCCTTCCTTGAAGCTGCTGTGTAAATAAAGAAAACTTTCAATGATTATATAATTAGAGAGAAGAGATAATATTTTGTGTAAGAGGTTTATCTCCAAATGTAGGACACTGCAACTCCAAGGAAAGGCACGAGTGTCTCATGGGTGAAATGTGAAAGAATGAATTGGTTAAATGTGGTAACTTCCTTCATCAAAGGTACCCCTAATTTCCTCACAGTTTTAATAGTTAATATTTCTAACTATTTGAAAATTTCTACATTTTAGTAAATGAAAGCTGTTTCTTTTAACCCTCAGGTTTCCTAATGCTGCATTTATTTTTTCCTTAAAGTCTTAGTGGCATATAATTTATCACAGCATTTTCTTATCTTTCAGGACTTGGAAATCCGTGCTGCTCTCTTAGATGAAATTATAACTTCATCATGGATGTTGGGAAGCGAACGTCCTACTGTTTCTGAACATATGTTAGATCTTGAAGTCAAGTCTCTCAGAGATACTCGTGACCTTCTTAGCAAAGTTGGCATAGCAGAGGCATCTGCATTTATTGAAGAGAATCCTCACCCAAGACTATGGTAATAATATATAATAAGGAACGTCTATATATAATGATAATACTAAAAGAATTTAAAAAAGCAAATTAGGAACAAAAATAGCAATAATGGTAAATTTACGCACACATTAGAGTTTTTGTGGCATAGTGGGGGCTGGAATATGGCTTTGGTAGCACAGTCAGTAACAAGCTGATTCTACCATCTTCGGATGACAAAACACATCTATTAATGTACATTCAGCCTGCTTGTGATAGTCTTAATGTGACAGTCATGTTGTCCAGTCACACATCTATTAAATGTTGTCTGCCATGTTAGTCTTGTTTTCTTTAAAAAAAGCAGAAAGTGGCAATTTGTGTGATAATGCACTTGCACCTGAGCTTGTGGTCATCCTCTGGCTTCTCTCACAACTCTCAGAGTTGTGTGGTCTGCCTACTGTGTAGCTTGAATCCAACATGTAGCCAGCAAAAGAAAGACTGGCAACTGATTTGAAAATACCAGTTCACTTTCCTTTTTTAGGCCGTTTATTGATAGATATGTGACCTGTTTTAGTATAAATGAAATCCTGATGTTTTTTTGTTTTTTTTAAGTCATCTTAACACTTGTGGTGTATTTTTTTTAGTTTGGATTTAGTAATGGCAAGCCCTCATCTTAGTAATTGTATGCAAGTATTTGTCCATATTCAAGAAGATTTTCATAACCCTCTCCTTCCTCTTTGTTTTTCATTTTAGCTGCATCTCTCTCTTTATTATCTTGTCCTCTTTATTTTCTTTTTTTGGCTGCATTGATTTTGAAGATCTTGTAGCCATCTATTTTTAGGCCTATATTCCTTCTATTCATTTTCTTCTGCTTTTGATAATCTTTTAGTGTTAAAATCTAAGTGGAGGTTTTTCTAATTCATGTAGCTAAAACAATAAACTACCTCTCCTGCAAGGTTGTCAAAAAAATGCCTATTTCATAAACAAAAACTCTAAATATCCTATTGAAGTTTTTTATTAAAAACCTGCATTACAATCTTGTAATTTTATGTGACTTAATGATTAACTGTAAATTATATATTAAATCATTCTACTAAACAAAAATATTATTTTAAATTTATTTACTGTTTTCTGTCACAAACATTTTGGACATTCATTTTTTTTGCTCTATTATGTCATAGGCGTTTATTAGGTGAGGCTGCTCTCAAAAAGCTCGACCTTGAGCGTGCTGAGGAGGCATTTGTTCGATGTAAAGATTATGGGGCAATTAAATTAGCCAAGCGTCTTGCTTCTGTGCATGGAGAAACTCTTAGAAGGGCTGAAGTTGCAGCTTATCTGAGGGATTTCGATCTGGCTGAACAACTTTATCTGGAAACAGACAGAAAGTAATTATAAAACCCCCACAAATATCAAACTCACATAGAGGCTGGAATCAAATTAATAAACTATGTCTCTCCTATAGCCTTGTAGCCAATACGTGCATCTGGTTTTCTAAACATTTGTATGGTTATTGGAGAAACATTTTTCAGTATAAAACTCTTCAATCGGTATTTTATTTTTAAATTTAAATCAATAGTGTGTTAGGAGTTTATTCAAGATTTATTCCAATAAGAACAAAGTTCACATTTTTATTGATCCCATTGAAGAATTTCAAAAATTAAATTTCTTCTGTAGGAAGTTCCGATATAATTTTTATCTTTGTACCTGAAAACTTAAAGAAATTAAAATTTACTAATGCAATGAAAGATAACATAATGAATATAATTATGAGTTGAAATTCATTCAAAATGACCAGTGTATATTATGTATTATATCTTTTTTGTTTGAATTTTTTTCGTGAAGGGATAATGTTTTAATCATTAGATTACTATGATAGCATTTCTTTTAAATCTCTTTGTTGTGGTTGTTTGTTCTGTTTTAAAGAAATAACAGTTTATAAATGATTTGTTTGTTTACAAATTTTATATTTATACGCATTGCAGAGACCTTGCTCTGGCACTGCGGGAGAGGCTCGGTGACTGGCAATCTGCTTTGCATTTAATGCATGCAGGCGTTTCTGGTGGACATGTAGAGGATTGGAGATTGGAGCAGGCTCGCAATGAAGCAGGAGATTTGTTAGCAGAATGTGGGGAGTGGTCTCAGGCAAGGGAAATGTATGGCAAAGGAGGGGATGTGGAACGTTTGGCACGTTGCCTTCATGCTCTGGAAGAATGGGAGGAACTCTCTATGCTAGCAAAGGGACTATCACAAGGGCACCCAATACTCTCGGAATTGGCGTCAATGTTTGCCTCTGTTGGAATGTGCAGTGATGCTGTGGATTCTTATCTAAAAGTTAGTATTAGTTTTCCTCAAATTTTGTCTGTCTGAACGAGAGACCTTTATTAAATAACTCAAAAAGGATTTTGTTTTTCCGTTAACCTCTATCATACAGAATTTAAATCCAATTTGTAGGCACTGGCGGACAGTTTTTGAAGGACATTTTAAAAAAATTCTGCAGCTTTTTGGATTTTTTTTTCATCGTCTTTCATACTATCATAGATAAAAATTTTAATATAAAGCATCTAAAAAACACAAAATTATGATTTTAATTGTATGTAC
Source organism: Tanypteryx hageni (assembly GCA_028673005.1). Taxonomy (NCBI): domain Eukaryota; kingdom Metazoa; phylum Arthropoda; class Insecta; order Odonata; family Petaluridae; genus Tanypteryx; species Tanypteryx hageni. The sequence continues at coordinate 140,462,230 of CM054113.1, forward strand.
AATTTTCATTTAACTCTTTTCTCATAAAAAATACAAAAATATAATTCTAGAAAAATGAAATAAGGATAATGATTTATACTCATTTACATGTCGATTTGTTGGTCACCTATCTCCTTGAATTGATGCAAACTGCATATCTCTGTTCAAACCCAATGGTTCTATCATCTCCTGAATCAGTGAAAAAATTGAATGATTATGACAGAGACAAATCCAGCTGATTGAGTAAAAAGAGTGAGAGAATTCCTATGATGATTTGTTTATTCTTCATGGTAAGCTTATAACAAAACTATGACTCATTCTATACAGAGAACTCATTAGTGAAGTTAGAAGTAGAGATGGACTTTATACCTGAGACCAATAACTTGTAGGATCGAATATATCAGAGGCCGGAACACATGAAGACTTAAGTTCTCTTTCGTCCCTTTGACCCTACTTTTCAATGGAAACTTAAGTTCCCTTTTGTACGATAAAGGTTAATTGAATTGTAAAAAAATGCTGGTATAATTTTGCTTCTATTGTTGTTTGATGATAGAACTACCCTTGATTCCGTGGTTGTTGGTGAAATCTCTTTCTTGTATTTTAGTGTGGGGAGAAAAAGGCTGCCCTTGATGTTTGTGTCTCCCTGAATGAGTGGTCTATGGCAGTTAAATTAGCTCGTGAGCACAACATTGATGAAGATGTGCCAGGTCTTCTTTCTCAGTATGTTACACACCTTCTTGAGGAAAACAAACCACTCCAAGCCGTGGAACTTTATCAAAAGGCTGATTGTTTTTTGGAAGCTGCAAAAATCATGTTTCAAGTAAGTTAATAACTTGAGTACTTCAGCTATCCCTTGTATAAAAACAGTAATGCATCCCCTGAAAATGTCTCTTTATGCTGTTATGTATGTTATGGGAATCTTAAAATCCCTATGGTAACCATGTTATACAGGGTTAACTTGCATAAGTGTTATGTCTGGTGTGATGAAAAACTGAATTGTCATGTCCTACTTTGATGATCCTCGGATATATTTGTGAAATCATGTAAAAGTGATCAATGGCCTATGATTAAACTTTATTTTAAATAAGTATTGATAGCCCATGAAAAAGATAAGTTTTTTAATTCTTTGTATCTAATATAATGTAATTTTGAATTGAGTGCTAATTAAATGCCACAAAGTGTCAGACTGATACTCTAGAAAAAAGTTGATATTTCCATTCATAATTAAATTTTAATTCTTTTACAGTTGGCAAAAGAAGGAAAGAAAAGTGAGCCATCAAGGACAAAGAAGTTATATGTTTTGGCTGCTCTTTTGGTTGAAGATCACTTGCGTAGCCATCAAAACAAAAAATCAAATTTTAAAGGTGAGTTAATTCAACCAATGAATTTAATTTGAAGGCTTAGATGTCTTAATCATAATAAGAAAGATATAAAACATTAATCTGTGTTTAAATCTGAAAAAATTCAATTTACTTAGAATAGCCATTTGGGATTTTTTTTTGTTGCTTTCTTTTTCTATTTAATAATTAATAAGGTTTGTTTTTGGTAGGGATGAGACAGTTCCACTTTTTCCCGGTTCCGGTTATATTAATGATCCCGGTTCTCAGTTTCGGTTCTGTAAGGTTAGAAGTGCTATTTGATACAACACAGGAAATTCTATTTTTACAATAGTTGCATATAGCATATTTGTCATTTATACTGTCAATTCTAAATTTGTTCCAATCGTCAGACATGGCTTTATTGTTAGGATTCACAATAAATCGGTTAAATTTAAAAATTATCCGCGGGGTATCTATTCAAAATTACTACACAACAAAATAAAACTTATTTCTGTTAATAAGTAATAATAACACTTCAAACTGATAGATTTGACTCAAAATATTGCTTGAATTTTTACATTATAAAATCACGCAGCCGCGAATCAAATATTGAATACCGGAAGTTTGAAACCCATCATTCATTTTTTTGATAGATATTTTTGCAGAACTATCGTTCGTTTAACTGATTCATCGTCCTGGTTTTTGTATGTGCTACATAGCTCTTTTCCCTCATGAAATAAAGGAAATTCAGACTTGCTCATCCCATTTGAAACTGATAAATAAATAAAAATTTATTTTACATCGTAGTTAATGAACAACTTCCATCATCGATATATGTATTGAAAATCGAATGCTGTCGGGAAAAAATATGGCAGAGTGAGGTGATCACTTTTTAGTTAGCGTCTGCTTCTGAGACACAATCATTTTTAGGCATTCTTTACAATAAGTAAAAAATGAACGCCTTATGTTCAGATCATGCTCCTCTGTCTGTCCGCATGTTTCATCTCAGAAACTACTGGGTGGATGTTGATGAAATTTGGTATTTAGGACATAGGGGCAAAGAAACTAAGAAAACTATATAAATAGTTTATGTGACCTAATCAGAAGAGCCACTTTACAGGTGACAAAAAATGATCTTTTCTTTATATATCATGCAATATATCTTATAACAAAAAAGTCTTTAAAGCACTTCATAGAACTAATCAAATAACTTATGTTTTGTTCACTACATTTGTATCGAAGGAGTATCCGATTTCAAGAAAATCAAATGAGAAAGTTGAAATTCACTTAGGACCTGTGTTTTATTTGTTGTCAACGAAAACAATCTTCGTGATGACTGATGTACACAATAACTGCTGTAAATACCTATTTAATTTAATTTTCTTTTGTGCGCACACAACATTAGGAAAATTGATAATCTACGACGAAGAAATGAATGTAAATACTGTATATACTCGTGTATAGTTCGACCTACGATTTCTCAGCGAAAAAAATAAATTTTTTCATATATCTCATGTATAATTCGACCCTAGCTTTCTACTTACTCTTTTACCCTAGATTTCCATCAGGATCGACATTTTTCGTTTCGATATCTCGAAGCTCACAATCGAGGTATAGAGAACGATCTTGGTTTTCAACAGCTTTTAGTATCATAATAATACTATACTAATAATAAACTGTAAACATCGTAAACCTATTGCACGATCTTGAGAAGAAAACTATTTATTACTTTTTAACTACAAGATGTGACATACGAATGGTGGCAGAATTTCTAGCAAATAGACAAAAATTAAGCTTATATAACGAAAATTAATAGCCGCATATTACTCGTAAAACCTTTAATAAAAGTTATGAATGATAGTTGAACAGATGAAATAAACTCATTTTAATTCTTCAGCTTTGTGACTTTATACATTGATATCATTCCAACTCATCTGTTGTTATAAGACGCAAGAAAGATATGCATAGAAATCAAGAAAACAATCGGTGAATATGAGACAGGCTTTAGTATTCACGTAACAACATTACGACTACAAAAGGTCAGTATAATGGTTACATTACGAATTTTGGTTAAAATGCACTATAACCCACCACAGAACGTATAAAAAAATAATGAAAAATGCTACTGGGTCGCAATCAAATCAGAATTTCGAGATAATACAGGACAGGTATATAAGGCTTCGAAAAAGAAAAAATGAAAAACACAACATAGTTCTAATGAAAATCGATAAAATTAAAGGTAAATAGGAAGTTTTGGAGCTATATCATAGAAGTTAAGTCAGCGAGGTGGGTGACCAAAAAATATCTTGATTTTTATTATGATATTTTTAAAAAGATAATTTTTTAGATCCGAGATTTTAAACCCTCGAAAGTATTACTCGTGTATAGTTCGACCCCCAATTTTTTGCACCAAACTTTGGTCTTAAAAACTCGAACTATACACGAGTATATACGGTATGTCAATTTTTTTACGTTTAAACAGCGTTTGCAAGTGAAAAGAAATGGGTAATTTATGATGAAGGAATTAACGTGAACATAAAGATTACATTACTACTATTTCAGTGAAGTAAGTTTTAAATAATTGTCGATTGTTTTTTGTCGGTGAATCAAAAATTCGACATTTTCTTGGCATCACTACTGGCATTTCAGTTCGTAGACATTATACTAAGCCATTAATATATATCTTTGAGACATGATTGTATACATCATAAAGAATGCCTCTGCCTCGTGTTTATACATACATGCATGATATGTGCATCTTTCCACACTTTTTATTTTATAAAATAAAGATCAGAACCGAAGAAGTGGATTATAAACAGTCGGTTCCAGTTATTTCAGTTATTGAGAGAACCGGCAGAACCGAAGAACCGATCGTCCCATCCCTAGTTTTTGCTATTAGATATTTTATCTGTTATGCTGTGGTATAGATGGGAATAATAAAATGTACTTCATTACATTTAAAATAATTCTTGCCTGCTATCATTGTTCAACAGGGAACTATCGAGCTCGTCTTATGGCTGAAAAATTCATTAAAAAATGCGCTTGCCTCAGGTATCTCCAATAGCCACAACATGGTTAAAAACCATATGCACACACCAAAAATAGATTCTTTTAGAATCTTTTACCACCGAAGATGGCTGCTTTGTAGCCGAAATGCACATATGGTTTTTTGACCTTGTTGTGGCTATCGGAGATACCTGAGATGAGTACATTTTTTAAATTGTTTATTCTTGAATTTGCTATCATTGCATTGAATCTAGCAGCCTTTACAGAATGAAAATTAAATGAAAATGATAACATGCAAGTTCATCTTATTTCCAAAAGAAAATCTTTTGAAGAAAGATTTGGAAAAGATTTATTGCAACAGCTCTTAAGATTTTGATGTATTGAATTCCAAAATATTTATTAAAAATTTATCACTAAAAATCCATTTTCTCTTTCACATTTGATGAAATTTATTTTTTATTGTAGCTGAAATAATAAATACCAAGCTCTTTTGGTTTAAATTCATAGTCATTATGAGGAAAGAGAAATTTATGTACTAACCCTAGTGTCATGTCAATGATTTTTTTATGAATTTCAGGAAGTCAAGATAAGAAAAGTTCTGATGAAAAACCATTGTTACCAGATACACATCTTCTAATTGTTGACAATGCCTGGAAAGGTGCTGAAGCTTATCATTTTTTCATGTTAGCGCAGAGGCAACTTTATGAAGGTAGGTTTAAAATTTTAGCAACTTGGAGGCCTTTAGCAGTACGTATCTGTAGAAAAAAACCATGTCAATTTAACATATGAAATAAAGGTAGATCTCTGCTGGTCTACTGAAATTTTATTAAAATTATTTGCCACCCATGCCCAAATAATGAAAATTTATTGGTGGCTTCTGAAAGTTAATAATCTCTTATAGTCAGTCTATTTTTCTAATGCTATATTTATTGTGGTGGACAGTTGCATCATTGCTATTTTGACACATGCAATAAACTGTGTCACAGCATGTCGAGGCATAGTTAACATGGACGTTTGATGATTTAATTAGTTCAGTAGTTTTACTCATTTTCTTAAGTGTCATTCTCTTTCAGCTGTCCAATTATATTTCTATTTGAATGGCTTATCCCATTGAATCAAGACAATTGTATTAGTATTTTATCTAGCCATAATGATGAAGTTTTCTCATACTGTATCATGCTGTCCTTTTTTTATAGGCCATGCATTGCAAAGTACCATATTTACATGTAGGCTCCCCCTGAGTATAAGCTATACCCTTGCTATTCACTGTTGAAACCAGGAAAAAAGTTCCTAAATATAAGCTGTTTCCCATGTTTTTACGATATGATCTCAAAAATATGTATGGTGAACTAGCAAATACAAATGAAAGAAGAAACATATTGATTAGTACTAAAACATTCTGGAAAAATAAAAAATCGCTAATAAATGCCATTGTCTGTACATAAATAATACTATTTATAATAATAAAGTATCTCTGTGAATTATCTGGGACCAATCAGGAACATATTCACCTCACCGAATAGAAAGGAAAATAAAGCCAGAAGTGAAAGACAAGATAATTGTTGCATGTACAGTATTTTATGCAAACCTACTGCTTGTGGAAATTGCAGGGTGCAAAGCTAGAGGGTTGATAGAAGACTTTTTGTATATAATATTGCCTTTATTTAAAGACTTTTTGTGGCATACATTCCGAGTGCTGATACAGCTGTTTTATGCCCAGACCTTCCATACCCTAACCTTTTTCCCTTCACGAGCCTCTTGAGCTAACTTATTTCTCGTCGTGAACCCCTTGAATTAACCTTTTATCTTCATGAAGTCCTTGAGTTGTAACAGTTTTGGCAGTGAACCCCTTATAATGGCAAGTAAATTTTGTAAAAACAAATCTTTTTGAGTTTGTTTAATTCATGAAAAATAAAAAGTTTATATAGCACATAGTATGTAAACATTTTAAATAAAATCAGAATCTCTGATATTGTTACAAGTTTCTAGTTATTACCCTGTAAAATTCAAATATAACTTGAAGCATAAGAGAAAATTGAAAATAAAACCATAAAACTATTTTGAAAGAAATTAAAATAATGGTAAGAATTGTAGGACCAAGAAAATGAAAAAGACACGATTTCCAAATTTTTACAGCAAATCCCTCAGATTTATTTCGCAAACCTCTAGGGGTACACGAATTGGGAAATGCTGCCCTAACACGCTTTTCCATTGAAAATAGAAACTATGGAAAGAAGAGAAATGAAAACGATCCCCAAACCAAAAGCAACATCACTGAAATATCTCCCCTGATAGAATTGTCAAAATATGAGACCATAATGTGACGATGCCTTAACATGGCCTTTTTCTCGCAGACCCCTGGCGATTCCCTGTGATCACCAGCATAGACTTAAATGTTGATAGCTTCATCATCAATAATAATGATACTGCCCCTGGCAGTTCTCTGTGATCATGGGCATAAACTTAATTGTTGATAGCTCCATCATCATTAATAATAATGATACTTATTTCCCTTTCTTATTTGTTCCAATGAATATATAATGTTTTTATATGCCACATGCTGTATAATGAATTATGAGAGCCGTTTAATGGTGTTCTAGTGAAATTTACCATTTGTCTCACATTCGAGTCTTTTTCAATTTTCTTTCTTCCACATGAGCTGTGTATTCATCTTCTAAACATAAAATTTGGAAAAAGAATAGTTATATGCAAGAAATACAATATACTGTAGTAGTCTGCCAATCAGCTGCCTGATTTTTCTATTTAACCTTTAAGACTAATTAATTAGCCTATTGCATTAGATATGATATCTTGCTTTTTAAATAAAGCTTCATTAGATTAGGTAAATCTTCTGCTGGAATGCCATAAACGGACCATGAATCATGAAAGCAGTCAATTTTGGATTAATTTATTAAGTAAATTGTCTGAGCTTATTTTGTGAATCAAATGTATTTTTTAGGTAAATCATTTTGCAATTGCTGTTTGAATATGAAGAATAATTTGTCTTAAAGATGAGAAGATTCCCTTTAAAACATTCAGATAAATTTCACTAACTATAACCTTTCTTATTTAGGTAATATGGAAGCTGCTCTTAAGACTTCATTGCGTTTAAAGGATTTTGAGGACTTTCTTAATATTGAGACAATATATTCACTCATTGCACTCTCTGCCTGTGGTTGTGAAGCCTTTGAAGTTTGCTCAAAGGCATTTGTTAAACTTGAGGCTCTCCCAACAGTATGTATTTCTTTTGAAATATTTTAATTTATGTGATATTTTTAGTTACAATGTAATGTAATGTGGCCACAGAAGAATGATCTAGTTTTAATTTAATGAGAAACATTTAATATGCATGTAAACATCTTTTCATTTGCTTCAATTTTTACTTTCCCCATATACGTAGTATAGGGGAAAGTATTGTATTCATGAAAATAATCGACTTCAAGATTTCAACGGAAATACACATTTTGAGGTCTCCTGAACACGTTTTGACCATTTTCTCGATGATGTCTGTGTGTGTGTGTATGTGATAGCTTTTTGTGGGTGCTCTAACTTAAAAACATTTTTATAAAAGTCAGAAGAACTGATTAGTTTTTGGTAAAAATTGGTCAACCAGAAGTGGGTGTTTACTCTTGTCACTTATCTGTTATTTTGAAATATTTGCTTTAATATTTGATATATGTAAAAATGTACTGGTATAAAAGTTGTAGGAAATTGTATTTTCTACAACCTTTGTTTGAAACATTTTCCCATGCAATGCATCGTTTAAGAGATATCTTATAATTTAGCTGCCACCACCATTCCACCTACCGACGACTATTGTTAACAATTGACCCTTAGTTATATCTTAGTAACGCTCCAATTTCTTTTCTTAATTGTTGGAGCTTTGTGGCTATATCCAATATCAGAAGGCTATGGTTTGAGTTTATTTCTGTTCTTTGTAGTCTAAAATTTTCTCGCAATTTCTTAAAATATTTATTATTATGTAACCTATTTGGAATTTTTAGAAATATTACAGATATGGAGAAAGTCACGTGGTGGCCACATCAGATTTTTATTCACATATGTCAGTCTTTTCATAAATATGTACAATTTCAAAATTTTAGCCATTGGAGAAATTGCTTTGGATCAAGGCAAAATATTTACAGTAAACATAATTTTGCTTGAGATTGGGTTTTTCATCCACACACTTGTAATCGGCTAACAAAAAAATTATAGCATCAAAGAAGTTAATTTTTTAATTTAAATTAATTAATTAATTAATTAATTAAAATTAAAGCACAAATGAATCAAACTATGGAAAAATATTACTTACAGTGAAAATTAGTTAACAACTTTCAATATAGGAGTATCATTATGCATGTCATTAGTGAAAAATTCATTGACATGAATAGAATGTCTCAAAGTTTTTGATAAAAATACTATGAGCTTATTATGATTCTTGGTTAATTTTAATTTAGTTTTATATTTGGTTAAAAAGTGAACAAGGTCTCCAAAGGTCTCCGTAATTTATAAATTATGTCATTTGGAGATCTTGTTCACTTTTTATCATTTATTTGTGCGGTGAAGCTCAATTCTATATATCTATATATGATGTTGTTTACTAATAAAATATTTGACTGGAAGATATTTTATTATAGTTGACAGAAGAGCGAAGGGAAAAGTATGAAGATTTGGCCATGGAAATCTTTATGAAGCATTCTCCAAAAGATCTCAAAACCAAGAATGTAGACTGCCATAACTGTGGGACTCGAATCTCAGATCGGTAAATGGATTTTCTGATTGAATCACTCTGACTTTGATTTTTCATTTTAAGACAAATAATAATTCTTGACAAATGCTATTCAAACTGTGATGGTTAATCTCTTTAAAAAGAGAAATATTTTTATAGTACACCTGATAGGTACACTCTATAGCTGATTTCACTTATTAATTTAGTTATTTCTGTAAACCCTGCTTAGTTATCAAGTGCCTAAGGCCTGACTCTTGGTAGAAAAAGGAGCGTCTAGCGCATTATATTTTTCTGATGCCATTGCATTGTTTTGTTGATATTTAGTTAAGCATTGGTTTGCATATCTATTTTTTTCACATTCATTTTGTAGATAAATCAATTTGAGAATAATTATTCAACTAAAACATTATTGATCATCTATTTTTCTCTAAATACCCTTATAAATATAGATTATCATCAATTCTTTTTGTTATTATATATGTGTAGATATATTAGTTTTATATTAACGTATTAACGGGAAAGGAAGACGAATTTGAATTTAACACGACCACGATAAAAAGCAAGGCCCATCCAGGAAAAAACACCAATTGTAACACCAATTTTTAAAATAACATACAGTGGTGGTAACTTTGTACCATCTGCTGAAACTGCCAGTTTTACAGTATTGCACATATTTTCATTCCCCAAAGTATTTATAATGACAGTTTTGGCAACTTTTTCATTGTTTAATTAGATGGCATGTCGAAATAAATAGGCATCTCATCTGCATTACACATTTGGCTCAGAAGGTAATCATGAATTTTTGGCGACACAATTACAGGCTTCTGGAAAGCAATAAGTTTGTTTGTATAGTCAGAAGGTAAATGTTGGCAAAGAGAAGTTCTTCGTCATAGGCAAAAACCATTGTGGCGTATCATCCATATACACCAACCATTACTAGCCTTGAATTCTTGCCATGCGAAGTTTGTACCAATCGCATGCTCTCATAGAGGTTATACTAATAAAACAAAGGTGTTGAAATGACATGTTATGCATGTTCGCATAAGTCTGAAATTAAATTTTGACATTTGAGAAGGAGAAAAAAATCCTGTACTTGACCAGGAATCAAACCCAGGTCTCCCTGTTTGCTGGCTTGATAGCTTAGTTGGTTAAAGCATCTATCCGGCAAATGGGGAGATCCGGGTTCAATTCCCGGTCAAGTACAGGATTTTTTCTCCTTCTCAAATGTCAAAATTTAATTGAGGTTATACTCTTCAAACAGAATATGTCTTCTGCCACTGGTGTACCAATAAAAAAGTAACAAATATGTTTAATTGTAACAAGACATGCGTAAAATGCTGGAAATCTTAGTGTCACTATTTTCAACACATATTACATGTCCTGATGTACGTTTGTCAACACTTCCCTTCCACCAGTACCTACAAGGTGTAAAACTCATTTGCACATTGTGAACTTAAAGATTATGAAAAAATGTATTGTATTAATAAATTAAATGTAATGTATTGTGTATGTATAAATAAATGCATTTTCGTGGACATAGAATTGGCATTGGGATGTTCCATGTGGCATTTAAAGCTTTTTATTCAATTTTAAGATGATCCTAAATTTTATTGCCAGAATTTTTGGGAAAAAAACCTCGTCTTCCTTTCGAGTTAATACGGCTTTTGTTTACAACTGTACATTAAAAGTTAAAACCAATCACCATTCATATCTTACAACCTCTTCACTAGGATTTTTTTTTATTTCTATTGCTGTAAAGCTATTGTTGAAGCTTGTGTAATTAACAAAATCATTTTCTAGTTGCAGTAAATGTCCAAACTGCAAGGAGAATTTTGGCACATGCGTGGCATCTGGACGGCCGCTTTTTAACACAGCTGCTCACTGGACTTGTTCTTCTTGTCACCATCGTGCCTTCCAGCAAGAAATTGCATCGCGTGTCTCTTGCCCTTTGTGCTATTCGTCCATTTCAAATGAAATTTGATCTCAAGTTGTATTTGAAACTTCAAATTTGAACCTATTTTGGAAAGATACCCATAGGTGCTTTCTTGTGAGCTTTGAAATTCAAATCAGTTTCTTGAAAATTATTAACTCAGTTGTGTTTCTTGAAATATAGTTAGTATTATCAGAGTGAGTTTTGGGAATTTTTTTTAGATTTTTCCTTTTTATCGCATTTATTTTTTTTTGAAAAATTTATCTTTGTATTTGTTATATCCTTAGAATATTTTGTCTTGATCATGAACAACATGTGAAACAAAATATCAAATTCCGTCCAGAGCATGACTGTGTACTCTTTAATTTATTTTTTAATAAATTATTAATTTGTATTTTTTATTCTTTTCATTGATACAAAAATAGTAAGACAATTAATTTTTCTTTATTGCTGCTTTATTGTTATTATAGCAATAGTAATTTTATTAGTAGATCTTGACTGAATTATTACATTACTAGTATATTGCCCATCAAAATTGACGGGTCCCAACTACCTAATAAAAATGGAATTTAAATTTTTAACTGATAATAAATTATTTTAACTATCACCATTTATATTGATTTTATTTCTCGCAGCAGTCAGTTTTCAAGATAAACAAATTTTGAGGTGGGGGAGGGGAAAGCATTTAGCCTTTAGCTCGAGTTTTGACAATTACATTGTCAATGAGTCAGTTATCGTTACAATGGCAATATTTCTCCAGAATATGTGATTTAAATGTTTAATATGAGTGATTTTGAGCTGTAGGTGGAAAAAGATGAATAAGAAACTTGATTAATTGTTCTTTAAAATACATAGTTAAAATCAGATGATCATAGGTCAGTTTTTTTCTAATTTTAATTTCCGAAAGAATAAAAACCTGCATGTAAAAAAGTATTTTTAGGTGTACCACATGAGAAATAGAAATAATCTCCTGGAGTCGAACCGGGTCGTTTTTCCAAATATTTTTTCATCAACCACATTTAATATGTGAATGAAGTGTTTCTGGAAAATTTTGAACCATTACCTCGTATCATTTTCGAGATACAATACATTAAAAAGCATTACATACAAAAAGACAGACTACAGAACTTATATTAGGGGTGATTTAGTTGTAATATGTCCTGATGCAAACAGATTTTATCATTTTCTTTATCGATATTAGATTTTGTCATTGTGGATGGGGAATGAGCAACCATGTGAACTATTGTATTTAAAAGTAAAGAATTTTGTATTAAACTTTGTCTAACCATATAGACTTGCCTATAGGTTTAAGAATTTGGAAAAAATGCATGCCTAAAAGAAAGCAATGTGGGTTAAATCCTAAAGTTAAAAATTTTGTTTGCCTTGTTTTCTAATGGGTTCATGCATACAGGATTCCCTCTCTTTATGCGGGGGGTTGTGTTCCAGGAAAGTGACACATAAAGTGAATTCACATAAACAGAACCCATATTTACATGTAAAAGATAGGGACACATTGCACAAGCAATCCTAACTCCCCTCCAAGACGCTCTTCTTTCGCTCCATAACGACTTCTTTTGCACTAAATACAAAAAAAAAACAATTAACACTAAATTATACTCGCCAATAAAAGGAAGCAGACAAGCACAAGTGGTGACTGTTTTGAGTGACATAATAGTGGAGGTTTAAAGTGCTGGAGGGTTGTCTTGGCCCAACACAAGTTCCGCAGGCAAGGAGACAAAACAGTATCACATGAAATCTCTGTCACATCTCCACTCTACAATATCCGCTCCACTCTCATCTCTTTTACTCTAGTACTAATACGCACACCATAAGAGACAATAGTTGCCTTGTGGTGTAGTGGATAACTTTCTTTCATTTGTATTGCACTAGCCACATAACCGCGTAAGAGTGAATCACAGATGCATAAAAAGAAATTCCAGTAGCAATAAGTTTGTCGCATAATTGCCAATTGGCATAAAGCAAACCAGCATAAAGAGAGGGAAGCCTGTACATCAGTATTTGGAACCATACACATTTGCCATCTTTATTAAACAAAGTACTAGGTATAATATATTGTGCTTGCAATTAGATAGTAATAAATTTAAAATTTTTATTTATAAAATAAATTAGTCACTTGGATCTTTGATTATATCCACCATTACTGAAATTCATTAAAACTCTTTCCTCGTTGCTTCACTCAAACAATTAAGAGAGGCTTATTATATGATGCTGTAAAGGAACTATATAAATTTAAAATGTGATGTGTAAAACAAATGGTGGTGGGAGAAAGAGAAAGTTTGTTGTCATTCAAACTAAAACTTGCCAAATATGCTGAAGGAAATAATAACTCAAGCAGTATGCACATTAATAATCAATGAGAATCAAGTATAGAAATCAGGAAAAAGCAAACTGACATCAGAAGGATGCCAAGAAAACAAATTGAGTCAGTCTCTGAATTGGAGAATGATTAAATGCCAGTGATTCGATTATTGAATGTGGCCAAAAAAGATATACCATATTAACCCGAAAGGAAGACTACTTCAAATTTAAGACCACCACAATAAAAAATAAGATCTATTCAGGAAAAACTTTATAATAACAATTTTTAAAATAACATACAGTGGTGGTACCTTTGTGCCATCCACTAACACTGCAATTATTACAGTATTGCACATTTTTTCATTGCCCGAAGTATTTATAATGATGTTTTTTGCACCTTTTTCATTAACTGTGTAATTAGATGGCATGTCAAAATAAATAGATATTAGTTTTATATTAACGTATTAACCAGAAAGGAAGATGAATTTGTATTTAACACAACCACGATAAAAAACAAGGTCTATTCAGGAAAAAGTTGTAACATCAATTTTTAAAATAACATAAAGTGGTGGTAACTTTGTATGTACCATCTGCTGAAACTGCCAGTATTACAGTATTGCACATATTTTCATTCCCTGGAGTATTTATAATGACATTTTTGGCACCTTTTTCATTGTGTAATTAGATGGCATGTCAAAATAAATAGGTGTCTCATTTGCATTACACGTTTGGCTCAGAAGGTAATTATGAATTTTTGGAGACACAATTACAGGCTTCTGGAAAGCAATAAGTTTGTCTGTGTAGTCAGAAGGTAAATGTTGGCAAAGAGAAGTTCTTCATCATAGACAAAAACCATTATGGCATATCATTCGTATGTACCAACCATTACTAGCCTTAAATTCTTGCTGCGAGATGTTTGTGATCATTCATGACCTTGCAGTTTTATGTTTTTCCGCAACACTGGGTTTCCTTCCATTCTTTGAGTACACATAAATTATACATCTTCGCACATATGCCTCCGTCACATCATATTTCCTCTCAGCCTCACAATTGTTAGTTTCTTCAGCATAAATGCACCACCGTTAGCTTGAAATTTCTTTCAAAACTTCATCTTATACCTTGTGATACATTTCCTTTTACAGAGGTGCCTATTGTCTATGAGATGACATGTGTGTATGTACTTTTATTCCAGCAAGAAACTACAATGAAAGTTATTGAATTTCTTAAGGATTGGATAGAGTTCATTGAAGGAAAAACTGCATTACTGATGAAAGCCTTGGTTAAATATGATATAGATAGCTCCTTTAATATTAAAATTTTTATTTTTGAGAGTACAAAAGGCTTGGTTTTTTTAGTTTATCTAAGAAAAATGGTTACAATCACTTCAGTCAGTGTATTTTTATCTCGTCCTTAAAGTAATTGTCAAAATAATCAGTTTTTATGAAATTCTCCTTTATACTTGAGCAGAAGTAATTTTCTGTGTTAGACCTAAACTGAATGAGACATTTGGTAACCTTCATTAGACTCTATTGGTAGTCTCTTTTTCATTAATAATTTGAAAATTATTGAGATGAGTTACTTTCAAAGATACTTTAAAAATTGGAATCAATTATGATAATTTTGAGCTTGCTGTTGCATCTAACTAGGTTTACCTACTAAATATCCCATATATAGGAGATTGACCTATTGTTGTGGAAATGTCTATGTAGTATATTTTATAATATTTTTAACCTAAATTTTTTATGTATTATTATTAAATCGTATGATTTTAAAAGCTGCAAAAGAGTAACTTCCAAAACCACTGGGTTTGCAGTGTAACATCGAGCAATCAGAGGCGGTGTCCCGTCACCTAACCGAGATTTGACAATTGATAATGTTTTTAATTTTTTTTGCCAAATGAGTTTTCCTAAATCTGATTTTTCTTTATGTATTTCAAAAGAGTATTTATGCTTCATTCTGCAATTTTTATTTACATTAACATATATAATATACTTACTTTTTTAAAATATCCTTATATAATGCTGAGAAGAGCCATTTCTCAGCCCGAAGGTTTCTGCGAGATATAGGCTGTTCTTATGCCTGTAGAGGGCCGAAGTGTTTTTCTCATCTGTCAACAGTTCTGGAGGGAGAATGCTTAGTGAGGCAAAAGGATCTCCATCCATCTGGACCAAGATTTTCATTTCGTTTGCATTAGTGTATCTTACAAGCAATATGTGAGAGAAGAAAGGATCCATTGTCCCTTCACAAACAACTCTCTTCAAAGATATTTATGAACGCCTCTAATGAAGAGTGCTTTCGAGTTGCAGGAAATATTTATTCTCGCCTCAGCCTCTCCGGCTCGCCTCCCCTCCCCGTCCCACTGTTCTATGTGGTTTAGTCTGAAGGAAAACTTAACATGTGCCCTTGTGAATTTTGTTCTTCTTGCCTAGTAATTGTCTTTGTAGATTAATTAAATTTTTCAACAATACCGTTATTTATTATGGCTTCTACAAGTAGAAAAAGGCAAACAGTAGTGGATGATGAAATTGAGAAGGAAATCTTGGGAGTGATTTGGAAGTCAGAAAGTGATAGTGAGAATTGTATTGAAGATCGTTCAGAACTTGACACATTGATGCACATTGACAATGAGTCAGAGGACAGTGGAGAAGAGTTTGTGTGGGAGGACATGGTGAATTATGTGGGACAAAGAGATTTTATTGGTGGCTATGGACCTCAAAAGACTGCTAGGAATATGACTGATATTGTGTTTTTGAAATGTTTTTTGATGTGGAATTTATTAAGACTATTGTGAAAGAAACAAATCTCTACGCAGAGCAACATATAACATCAAGTAGGGGTATATCTTCAAGAAAATCAAGAATTGCACCATGGAGAAAAGTGACACTGGAAGAAATTTACACTGTTTTGGGATTGTTTATGCTGATGGGAATTATTCAGAAGCCCACGTTTCGTTCTTATTTGGTTTGGTCTCTGCTTTGATTGCTTTGAGGACTACCACACCAAGTAGAATTATTAAGGTAAGCCAATAATTTTTTGGTATTTTTGGTCTCTTCTCCCTCTGTCGCCGTGCACCTTTCTAGCACCGTATGTCATTTTTGCAGAATTTTTAAAAATTTGTTAATCGAAAAACTTACGAGAAAGATATAGAAATCTAAGATAAAACAGGATCCGAGCAATATACAGTAAACTTGGAATAAAAAGTTTAAATTGTTTCTGTGAATGCATTAAATAATTCATCGATGTGTTTCACATAAAAAGAATAAATAAAATTAGTTTAAAATAAGGTGTTACAAATAGTTTTATAGCAACTCCAAAAAAATTCAGGTAAATCCATTAAAAAGATAAAAAGTTATGATTTATTAAAAATTTCGTTCCAGAATAGACAATTTATTTAAATATCCTGCGGCCTCCCAGATGGGTCTGATTTAAATGCCGCCGCGCTTGAGGGCCACTGAGGCGTGGACAGAAATAACAAAAGGCTTTATGGTTCATTGGAATTCCCCGAGATATTGTGGAGCAATCGGTGGAAAACAGCGAAACGTCCAGGCAACAGTGGCTCACAATTTTACAATCACAAAGGAACCTACAGTGCTATATTATTTGCGCAAGTAGATGCGGAGTACTGTTTCCGATATATAGAAGTCGGTGCAAGCGACAGCGCAATATTTCGAGACTCCGCACTGAACATAGGAATGCAGAACAATACACTGGGCTTTCCGGATGAATCTGTAATTATTTGGGATGACGCCTTTCCATTGCGAACCAACCTAATGAAACCGTATATCAAAGTTGTTTAACAAAAAAATTCTAATTATCGGCTATCCCTAACTTGACGGGTCGTTGAGAATACTTTCGGGATGCCTGCGTGACGGTTTCGGATATTTTTACGACCGATCGAATGAAAACCCAATACTGTTGATAACATCATTTGGAGCACCTGCGCACTGCACAAGTGGTTACAAATGACACCTGCAAACATACACACTTTTCACCACGATCGTAGACACAGAACATTTAAATAGCGGGAATGTTATTCCAGGATTGTGGCGTGAATACACAGAAGGATTGCCATCTGTAAAACATTTGTCCAGTAATAATTACAAACGCGATGCAAAGAATGTATGAAAGAGATATGCCGATTATTTTTCGGAGGAAGGTTCTGCACAGGCGCGGATCAACCTATCGGGCATTCGGGCAGGCCCCGATGGGCCGTTCACATTTACGCTAA
Source organism: Tanypteryx hageni (assembly GCA_028673005.1). Taxonomy (NCBI): domain Eukaryota; kingdom Metazoa; phylum Arthropoda; class Insecta; order Odonata; family Petaluridae; genus Tanypteryx; species Tanypteryx hageni. Next base: position 140,479,740 of record CM054113.1, read on the forward strand.
AAGTAGCAAAATTTAAAACGCATAAAAAATTTGTTGAAATATTTACGCCGCGACATGAAAAACGATAAAATTATGTTAATTCCTATGCGAATAATGTTTTGAATTTTGTTTATGAGTATAAATAAAAATATCATATAACTATAAGTGCCGGTTCAGATAAAAAACCCCGGGCCGTTATTCTCTCTCGATCCGCCCCTGGTTCTGTACCATGGCAATGGAAAAAATTGGCACTGGAATTGAAGGCGATCTGCACTCCGCGCTTTATTAAGAGGCTCAATTCTCATGTATTGATAGCGCAATTTTTTACCCTCTTTATGCGTGGAAATTGATTTTTTATATTGATTCGGGAACGCATTAACAAAATTAACTCTATATCTAATGGAAAAACCAATTCAACTTATGAACACTGTTTACGAAAACATTTCATGGTATGCATTACGTTTGTACGTTGGGGTTCCACTGTAATATTTGTAATGTACTGCCTTTCGTATATTTCTTAGGTGGCTCGCCAGATACTTTTTATATTAAATGTGGCTCATGGTCGGCTTAAGGTTTAGGGCACTGGTGTAGAGTGCTGTTCATCTCACAATCAGAACAGTAGCAGCAGCCACTCTCTCTCTCTCTCTCTCTCTGTTCATCCACAAATCCCCCTCTCGACTACACGACTACGTGAGAATGATTATCCTTCTCTTCTCTGGCGCTCTCTCAAAACAAACATTTTTCACTATTTTTTTGTAATTCGAGCATCGTGATCTTATGTTCTTCGGAAAAACCACTTGTTTGTCCTTTCCGATTAGATCAATCCTATTAAATTAAAAAATATGCCTGAAAGTTCCTTTTATTGTAAATTTCTGCAAATTTGCCCTAATTTAACTATGGCTTTAAGAACACTACTCACTACACCTGTTACAGTTGCATCCACAGAATGCCCATTTTCGAAACTTAGATTTATAACAAATTAAATAATTAAAAAAAGATTCACACAAAGTCAAGAGCGATTCACTTCCCTTGCAATGTTATCAATAGAAAATGATATAGCAAAAACTTTAAATTTTGATGATATCTGTCAAGAATTTGCAGCAAAAAGAGCGAGAAAAATTGTTTTTAATATTTTTTCCATATATTCACTTCAATTCACTTTAAATTACCCTCTGCCTTCGTACTTCTGTCGAACTCGCACCACTCTTTTCACTTTAGTTTGTCAAAACTCAGATCACACTACTCTAATCTCTACTCTTCTGATTATCGCACATGATATATTAAACCTTCAAGAAAATTGATAAAAATCCTAATTTTACTTCAATAAATACTTGTCACTATAAATTGAGGAAAAAATATTCTCATGCAAGTTTATTTGTAATTCATCTCTTTTTGTTCATATATAGCGAACCAATTGTTAACAGATTGGCAGCTCACCCCTGATTATATGTGATTATATTAATTTCTATATTACACATTTGATATCTATTCCATTATGGTATTGTTTTATTTAAACATTTATACCACCAGATTTTTAAACAATTTCTACTAAAAATTAATTTTAACAGTAACTATTTTTTATTAAAAAACTACCATTTTCCTTAAACAACTTCATTTTTTGCGCCACCGGTTATATATACATACATAAATAGGACCCGCCCCCGCTCACTATCGAACTAGGCCCCGCAAATAATCACGCCAGGCCTGTCTTGTACACTTACTAGATTCGATCTTGATTCCCTAGTTGATACTACTTCCCCAAGAAAGGAGTCAGCCTTGCTGAACCACGCCAATTTTGGTTTGTAAATATCCTCTGCCGCTGCACCACTCTTCTTGCTTTTGGCTATGTTGGCAAGCTCTTGCGATACGCGTCATTTATATTTTTAATTTTATCTAAAGTTTTAATTGAAAAAATTAAATTATATATGTAAACTACTATGTTATTTGAATTCAAAGTATTGTAAATTGTAAAATATGAGAAATAAAACAATTCTATGTTCTATATCAGGGGTGGCCAAACCTGCTTACCCTAATACCTGATAGTCTTCGAGAGCCGCAAGACGCACATTTTGCGCACAAAAATGTATGAACAATAAACAATTTGTATTCGAAGCAATACAGAGAGAATACATGTCCTTTAAGCATCTCCAAAACGTCTTACAATTAGCTACACTGCATTATTGCATTCTGACATGATAAGCCTTGATACGCTCTTGAGTGTAAATGAATAAGAGCGTCGCGATTTGGCCACCCCTTTTGTATATCTTTCAACTATTTGGATGTCTGTCACAAAGCCTTGATCTTGCAGTTCTTTGGCCAATATCTCAAAATTGGCCTCTTTCAAATTTTTATTTAAATACTCATTGTTCTTCACATTTCACAACATAGGATAATTTTCAGAAATATTTAAAAATTGTATCACCTCATTTATATTCCACTCTCTTGAATGCACTAAAACAAACAATAGACTAATTTACTCGCTCGCCTAATTACACAAAGCGAGTTTACTAGCAGCGAGTAAATCCGCCGAGTAGCGATAAGAGTTGAAACTTTTCAACTTCACTAGCTGGCGAGTGGGCAAATAAAATAGTTGGCGATTTTACTCGCCCGTCTAATAACACTACTCGTATTTTACTAGCTGCCAGCAAATTCGTCGGCGAGTAAAATCGCCTAATGTATTGACCCTTAACTCTTCACCCCGTGAAATTCTTAAATGAAATCGAGAAACGCTAAAATTTTATAATGAAATAAAGAATTGATACGATCAATATCGGTTACATAGTGTAAGTAGCGTAGCTTGCACACTTGTTTATATAATAATATATTTTAATATATTTTTTCAACTATACGTATAATATCATAAAAGAAATTAACTTTCAGAAAATTCGCTCCTTAATTCTTCAATGATAAATGAACGTTATCAGATAACAATAAGTACATTTTTCTTTTACAAACGGGTTTTTTCCATCAAGTTGAGAACATAACACTAGTATCGAAGGACCTTTTTTTGTAATATGTAACATTTTCATTATTGGTCATTGATTTTGGATTTATTACACAATTTTAAAGGAAAGAAAAATCGCGAGAATTTCTTCATTACCTGTCTAATAATTCAAAATTCCTAGTAATAAATAGACAAATTTTATCATCGGCAACATACGTGCGCATACGTGTAAGGTTTTCATAGCTGTTAGTTTGTCCAATCAGATTTCAACACGCATCCATGACAGGACAGGATCGGAGAGCGTGTAGGCGGTAGTTGGGTAGTTTTACTTAAATGCGAGGACCTTGTCGTCAAAGCCGGCAAAGTTTCTGTAATTAGTGGAACTTAAGCCGATATGGGTGGTCATACAAATTTAGGATTGGGTAAGCGATTATTAATGCTTCCTTTTTGGTTCATAAATGATTTAATTTTGGTTTAATTTATCTATGTTGCCTATTCTATCCATGATTTGTCTTTTGAACCTTCCGGAATATACATTCCTAATGACGGAGAATTTAATATTCATTTCGGGCTTAAATTATTCCATTTAAGAATTGTTCATTGTACGGCATTCAACAGGTCTACTGTTATTTATATATTGGACATTTTTCAGTATTTCTCCTTCAGCTACTTGCCAGTGCGATTGCGCTATATCCTTCAAGTTCTAATGTGGTTGATCTCACACCTTCGAATTTTGATCGCCTTGTAATTGACAGTGATGATGTTTGGATTGTGGAATTTTTTGCTCCATGGTGTGGTCATTGTCAACAGCTAGTTCCAGAATACACCAAAGCAGCAAATGCCTTGAAGGTATGATAGCTTTTTATATCTCCAAGGTATATTATATGAACTGATGGCAGCAGTAAATGTTTAAGCTGTTATACTATTAACTACGTATTGAGAATTGTTTCAAATTTGTATTAAACCTATTATGATATTCATTGATAACTCATTAATCAGATGTCTCCCTTGGAGTCTTTTGCGGTGTTGTTCTGCAGTAGTGGAAGAACTCTTCAGGTTGTACAACCCGAAGAGTTCTTCCACTACTGCATTAATCAGAATGTGTTTTGCTACAAATTTCTCAAGTATATCATAAAAATTCATATAATTTTCAATGTTCTTATAGGGTATAGTCAAGATTGGAGCAGTAAATGCAGATGAACACAAGTCCCTCGCTGGAAAATATGGTATTAGAGGTTTCCCAACTATCAAAATTTTTGGGACTGATAAAAAAAAACCTGAAGATTTTCAAGGAGCAAGGAGTGCTCAAGGTATTGCAGATGCAGGCCTTACAGCAGTTCGTGCTAAAGTGGAGGGACTACTGGGGAAATCTGGAGGATCAAGTAGGGGAGGATCCAAGGTAACTTCTCCTTCCCAGGAGAAAGGATTTTTCAACCTATTGAAGTTGAGAGTTATCATAGTGTCCAATCTGAAGTTGGGAGTCATCAGTCATGTTTTATTTTATTTGCTTGCTCTTGTTTGATGTTAGTTATCCCTTTCTATAATGTTACTCTAGCACATTCAATCTGATTTAACTATTTCATTCTCTTCATTAGTTATAAAATGAAACTATGGATACAAGTTCAGAATTCATTGGGTATTGGTTTCAGCACCATCTAATGCTTGAGCAGGACCGTTGCATATAGAATTGCCGCCCTGTTCACAACACATAGGGGCAGATCGGTGGTGATACTACTACTATAATGCCACTCACAGAAAAGTGGCACCTCTCAAAATCAACCTATGGGATGGCCACAACTATGAGATAAATAAGGGAATTAATGCAATACCAACATTCATGAAACTAATACGGAGGTTATTGGGTTTACATGGAGAAGGGCAAAGACATTCCTAGCATGGGAAGCTATAAAACAAATAAACTAAAGGAAACCCAAACCACCAAATAAGTGCAGTTAACAATTCGACAGTGATTTGTCAACTTATGCCTCAAAGTTGGCATTTGTTTAATACACATCTGTTGTGTTGTGGTGCTGAAGACTGCCCGATGAATTAGGAACTTGAATGAAATAATGTAAAAAGAGTACATTTATGCCTACCTTCTCATGTTGCTTTTGTTTCATCTAAACCAGTGGTTCCCAATGTGGGCAGTACCGCCCCCCAGGGGGCATTAAGGACTTTTTTGGGGGGTGCTAGATGTTTATTAGTACATTTATACCCTTTGTCGTATTTTTGCTAATACCCACTGCAAGAGAGTATAAAGGGTATTGTGATCATGTTTTTCTTCTAATGAGGCAATGAAGTCGTCAAGATTGACCATTTAATGAAGAAGCTTCCTGATAAAACCCATACAGACAACATACTTCCTTGCTTTGAAGGAAAAAGTCGAAAAACGTAATACTGTCCCTGAATTAAGAAATCCATGCTTCAGACAGATCAAGCACTCATTGCTTCATACAAAATTTCACTATGTATTGCACAATGTGATAATAGGCATAATATTGGAGAGAAATAGATATTACCAGCTGTGAAGGATGTTATTAGCACAATGATGGGACATAATGAAGGTGATGTTACCTCAATTAATTCCACTAAGCAACAATTCTGTGTCAAGAAGAGTTGATGAGATGGCTAGTGACATTGAAAGTCAGCGGTGCAATCAACTATGGAAAACAGAATTTGCATTACTGCTTGACGAGTGTACATTGGGAGATAGTGAGGCCTTACTTCCTGCTTGTGTGTACTATGAAAATGAACAGGAAGTTGTAGAAGAATTTTTGTTCGCTAAATCATTACAACATATTCCAAAGGCTTGTCAATATTTCAACTTGTTTTTTTTTTCAGAGAAAAATATTCCTCTCACAAACATTGCATGTGCACTACTGTCTGCATCAAAAAGACGTGCACCTCAACTTTGACGCACGATCATTTGCGCTACGTTTATTGGAAAGAATATACAAAAATTACTTACTTAAAATTTTACGGCGAGTTAAACACAGAAACTACCCGTAAAAACCAGCTTCTGCAGCCAACTTTCGTGAAAGTAGTCATATATAATAATTCATAAACAAATAACTACTAAACAAAATATTTTGAAATTTAAAACAGTGATGAACTAAGATATAATAGAGGCAATGATATAATTTTCTAAACTCCATGTTAATTACTATGGTTTTAATTGGGTTACATCTTTAAAAAGGAACTCGTCAGTGGGGAAAAATGATAGAGGAATTTAAAAAATGCTGTTGTAAAGGGAGACATACAGAAAAATTTTTGTGGGAATCAGATTTTGTTTTAACGTTTTTGTTTTCGTTTAATTAATTTTAATCTATGCTTTAATCTAGCTTTCTGAGCGCTTTGCGATGTTGCCAAATGTTTCCTTTCTCTCCCTCGCTAGGCGGTCTCCCACCTTCGTCATGGCCTGCACAAAAACCCCCTGATCTCCTCTTAAGTTTCGTCCTCACTTCTTTCATTGCTGCTGGAATCCTTATCGAGATTGATAATTAAGGGTTCCACGATATTCTTCAGTACTTTGTCTTTGGCAGCGTAGAAGTCCTCCACCTTGATAGTGTGCTTCACATCGTTTAGCCACGCTCTTAGGGGTGTTACACAGTGCCTCCTAGCACAGTTGCAGGACGTCTTTAATTTTGTGCATTTTTTTGCGCTTCACCACGTAATTTTTAACCCAAGCCCATATAATCTTGATTGCATTAAGCTCACAATGGGCCACTGGAGTCCAAATTAGCTTTACTCTCTTGCCGCTCTCTTTGATGGTGCTATCTAGCAAGTATCTGTGAGAGGTCTGCCGAGTTCAAGTAGTTTGCTAATGGTTAAAGACTCGTATGTATCTTGCCAGCCGGAATTATCTACCTCTGGCTCGATGTGATGCTCAATTAGCCAATTTATTATATCGTTCTTACGCCAACTTTTGGACGGATTTCTTGTTGGGTTTTGCATGGTGTGATACAGGGCTTGGTCAATGACAATAGTGGTTTCATGATCCATCACTTTTAAAATACTCTTCAAAGTGTTAAGCATTCATCTCGGAATGATAGTCACCATCCTTTTTGTTTCCCTCAAACATGAGCATACAGTCATTCTCAGGCTTGAGAAAACCATCTTCACCCCCTATATGCAAAATAATTATTCTTTTTCCGGCACCAGAGGGAGTAATAAGGCCACCTTTCCAGCAATTGACCTCTTGAATTACACCTCGATCAAAGTCAATATCATTATTACTTTCATTCACATTTTCCTGCCAACCAGATAGTGTGTGATTTGCTCCACAAAATGTTTCGTCCAAATATATAATTTTCCATCCTCTTTGATGAGCTGACTTGATTTCCCGAATAAACTTTGCACGTTGGTCCAGGATTCGGCAACTTTCAAAGCATACAGGCTTCCTGTTGTATTTTTTAAAGCGGCAGCCAAGCATCTTCATCCACCGTAACAAAGTAGATTCACTTACGTCTGGAAAATCTGATTTCAGTTCGATTAGAATATTAGACACTATTGGATATTCTTTTCTTAAGTAAAAACTATGCACTTTTCTTCTTAGCACTCCTTGAAACATTTCGTCTAATACAATTCGCGCTCTACCGCTGCTTTTTTTGGGAGAACTTACTGAAGGATGCTCATTTTCCTTGCACTCATTACTTACATTTACTGCAGTCCTTTCTCTAACATTACAACACATTTGCAGTATTTTTAACAACTTGATTAGGATCAAATTTAATCGCACCATGTTTGACCATTTGAAAAAATGTTCTAGCACTTTGAATGACATTTTTCTTATGGCTACGTAATTTTTTGTTAATCACAAAAGTCTCACTTTCTAAATTATTTTCTTGATCACTCACAAAACGACCGTACTTGTTACGACTAATATTTTCTATTCGTTGTAAAGCTTATCGCTTTCTTCTAGGCATAGCGAAAACACGAGGCACTAACCGGACTGAGTTGAGACACTAAATGAACTAAGAAAACAAAACTCTAGACAAAACAAGTACCTTCTTTATTACTCATTGTATGAGTCATTAGCAACCTCCAATGAGGTTGGATAGAGAGAGAAAGAGATAGGAGTTTAAATCCCGCTCAGTTATCCTGCATGACAGATTGATGTGGCAACGTCGCTACCTACACCAGTATAAAAAATGAAGCACCTTATGGCTACAAAGAAAAAAATCTATATAAATTTATTAAAAGTCTTAAAAATATTTTCTGTATGTCTCTCTTTACAACGGTGTTTTTAAAATTCCTGTCATTTTTCCTCACTGACAAGTTTCTTTTAAAAGTTGTGACCCAATAAAAACCATAGTAATTAATATAAAGCTTAGAAAATTATATCATTGCCTCTATTATATCTTAGTTATCACTTTTAAATTTCAAAAGATTTTGTTCAGTAGTTATTCGTTTATGAATTATTATATATGACTGATTTCCAGTGGCGGCTCGTAGCTAAAATTAGTGGGGGTGCTGCTCCAGAAAATTTTTAGCCTTTGTTTTAAAATTGTGAAGTACTGACATTAAGCTTAAGGAATATATATTGTACTACAAAAATAAAGAAAGAATTAAAGAAAAAAGGACTCGTTATATTAAATGTTATCGATAATATCAAGCGGAAATAGGGGGTGCTGCAGTTCCGCAGTGCCTATACACGACCCGCCACTGCTGCTTTCGCAAAAGTTGGGTGCGTAGCTGGTTTTTACGGGTAGTTTCTGTGTTTAACTAGCCGTAAAATTTTGTTTTTATCTAAAAATATTAAAAAATCAAAACTTATTAAGCATAAAATAAGCTTTCCTATGGTATTTTTGTATATTCTTTACAAAAAACGTAGCGCAAATGATCGTGCGTCAAATGTCTTTTTGACGTGGACAGTAGGTATTTTTGGTCGCCAGTATGGTTTTATATCTCGTTTAAAAAATGCAGTACCTGGTGTCTTAGCCATTCATTGTTATCCATCGTCAACATTTGGTTGTAAAAAATTTGATTGAAAAATTGTACAAGTCATTGCACGATGTAATGTCTGCAGTTAATAAATCAAGGTTCATCCTTTGAATGATCATTTGTGAACTATGCCATACAAATGAAGAATATGAGTGCCTTCTCTTCACATGGAAGTTAGAAGGCTTTCAAAAGGCAATTGTTGGAAGCGGTTTTACGAACTGTATGACACAGTAATTGAACTTCTTATATCAATTGATGAGAAATTATTAGTAGATATCGAGATGTTACTTGACATGGCCTATCTAACAGATATTTTTGGAAAGATTAATGAGGTTAACACAAAGCTTCAAGGAAATAAAATGAATCTCATCAAGGCAAAGGGAATCATTATGGCTTTTATTAGCAAATTGGCTTTGCTTAAAAACAATCTTGGCTGTCGAGAACTTTGCCAATTTCCATCATTGCAACATTCGACTAGAGACAAACTTTTGAATAGTTTGAGATTTATTGTGCTCATCTCAATTATTTGAGAAAGGTATGTTGATACGGTTTAAAGATCTAAAAGAGCTTGTAGTACATGATTGGGCTATTAATCCGTTTTTGGCTGATGTGGAAGGAGTACATCCAGATTTTCATGAAGAATTGACATCTTCAAAAATGACTGACATGAGACCAGGGTGCAGTTCAGCCAAACTGGTTATAAAGAATTTTGGATGAAACAATGATTAATATACCCTCATATTTGGCAAGAAGTGAAGTTATTTATCCTAGAATTTCCATCTTATTTAGTAGAAAGGGTGCTGTATTGCACCTGCTAAGCAGAGAAATCAATTAAATATAAATGAGAGAGGTGATTTAAGATTGTATTTATTGAACTAAGAACCTGACAGTTGTAAGCTGGCTGAGTCACATCAAGCTCAGGGTTCCCATTGAAATGTTTTTGCATTAAGCATTTTTGAAATATCTATCACAAATGATTTATTTATAAAATACTGTTTATTATTCCTTCTTATCAACATTTATTTGTATCATACCCATTTTATAATGAGGTATGGCATGTTTTTTATTAACTGTGCGGAGTAATATTTATATAGGGGCAAGTATTTTTCAGCTGAAAAAGGTTGGGAACCACTGATCTAAACTTAATGTAATGAAATCTAAGAATTACTATTCTTATTTTTTTCCTTTTTGCAGAGCGGAGATTCAAAGGATGTTGTCGAGCTGACTGATTCCAACTTTGATAAAACAGTTCTTGGTTCAGATGACATGTGGTTGGTTGAATTTTATGCTCCATGGTGTGGTCATTGCAAGAATCTGGCTCCTCATTGGGCAAGCGCTGCCACTGAGCTCAAGGGCAAGGTGTGTCATTCTGATATGGTTTAAATTACAAAGTATACACCCATAATTAACCGATTGTAGATTGTTTTTTTCTGTGCATGAAAAGGTTGTGTGCATACATATTAATGTAAGCAGCGACATTGTATGTACTAGAAGCATATGGATATGAGAATTAGTGTAATGTAGATTGCGCTGGTTTTTTCAGGTAAAATTGGGAGCCTTGGATGCTACTGCACATCAAAGTAAAGCCAGCGAGTATGGAGTTCAAGGCTACCCAACCATCAAATTCTTTCCTGGTGGTGCAAAAGACAGATCTTCAGCTGAAGAATATAATGGTGGAAGGACTTCATCTGATATTGTTGCTTGGGCTTTGGAAAAATTGGCTGAAAATATCCCAGCTCCAGAAGTCAAACAGGTAATTTATTTTATTTCGAGGGATTTTTACTGCATACTTTTGGATTTTTTATTGGTTGCTGTAAGTGATACATGACATATAAAAGACTTCATTTTTAATAATACCATAAATTTTGACAGGTGTCTATTCTGTGTTTTTTGAATTGTCTAAGCTATTGGTAAATTTGTTTTAGTAACCTTTTCAGCAGGCATGTCAAACTCGAAGAGACATCAGAGCCGCATTGAAGCAATGGATGTTATAAACGTGGACATATGTTTTACCTTATAAAACAATAATTTAGAAAATGCGTTCTGTTGTGTTTCAATAACAATGACAGAATCTTAGCTCCTTTCCACAAAAATTAAGTACTATATATACTCATGTATAACGCGCAGTTGTTGAAGGCCAAATTTTTAGGTCATAAAGTAGGGGTGCACATTATACATGGGTAACACTTCTGTGCATTTAAAATAAAAAATTAAAGTGTACCTACCTCATACCAGATTCTCACTTTTTGGGTAAATTGAGGGGAAAACAACGCTAATTATCGATAATCCAGCTTATACAGTTATTAGGTACACATATGAAACATCTAATTACTTCCTTACAATTGTATTTCCATCCTCAAAATATTTCACTAGCTAATCGGATAATTGACCAAGAGGTGATAGCTGATTGCTGTAGCCTCCCGCAAAATCGTCAGGTAGGCTTCCTGCAAAACATGTATCGAAAACAAAACACACAGTATATGCAAATTGAAATAGTTTTTTTAGATAATGACTATGTTATAGGTATATAATTAACAATGTAAGTAATTTAAAAGCCATAGAACCCTCCTTCCTCATCATCTTCAGCACCTAATAACTATGCGAGGAAGGCCACCGCGATATGAAATGAAATTTAAGGTTTCATATTAAACACTTATTAAATATTTCTAGCCACTTAATATTCTGTAAATAAGTGTTACGTGTAGTTTGAAAATTTTAAAATAAATTGACGTGTTTAAACTTCATTCCACATTTGACCCTTAAGCCTGAAGCATTTTGCCTGGTAAGCAAATCTCCGCAACTCTGAATTTTCTGAGTTTTTTACGTAAAGTCGGATTTGCATAAATCGAGTCTTGCGTAACCCGGGAAGGGTGTATTTAGTTATTTATGGTACTCGAGTTAATACCTAGCATGACAATATAATTATAAAATTTTGTTCTTATGCATCTCAAAATCTAGGGTGCGTGTTATACACAGGATATACGAAAAAGTCGGGATTTTTTGGCAAAATGTATGGGTGCGCATTATACACGAGAGAATGCTATATGAGTATATATGGTATTTATATAAAATCTTCAGCGATTTACTTAAGACAAAAGTTAGCATCTGGGCTGCAGTTAAGCACACAAAGTGCCGCATACAGCTCATTGGCAGCCAGTTTGACATGCCCATTCTTCAGTATAATAATAAAATGTATGATGGTTTTACTTCTTTTGAAATGCATTTTTAGATAGTTGATGAGGCAACTCTGAAGGAAGCTTGTGAGCAGCATCCACTGTGTGTGGTATCTATTCTTCCTCACATCCTAGACTGCCAGTCAGAGTGTCGTAACAAGTATTTGGAAATATTAGCCAAATTGGGTGAAAAGTATAAGAAAAAGACATGGGGGTAAGTTTATTTTTAAATATATTTTTAATTTATTATGTGGTAAAATGCCATTTTTAGCATGTTAAATTTCTTCTGTATCATGAAAGATAATTTGTAATTAGAAGAATTCAGATTTTCATTTAAATTATATTTAGTTTCGAAGTCGTTAGTTTGCAATATACCATATTTTTTGGCCTATAAGATGCACCCCAGTTTTTTAGAAGATTTTTCAGAAAAAAAGGTATTTTGGTTTGCCAAGGCATTTAGGAAGAGCCATGCCATGTATCATTTCCTGCCTTGTTCAAGTCCGTATCTGGCAACATTTACAGAAAATATTATGGCGTGATAACAGTTAAATATGTTTTAGATAAACTTAATTCATAAAATAAATAGGGATGATCTAAAACATAAATAATTGCTTCGAGAGTTGTATAGTGGGCCCTCAATATCTGTCGGTTCTCATATCCGGCGTCCACTGTTTAACACCATTATTTTCATATCTGTCGTCATGTTGCAACTTGTCTCGTGCATCATATGTCACTTCTTATTACTCAGCATTGTCAGTCTGTCAGCAACACTCTTAGTGAGAGGTTCTCAAACCAGTTCTTTGCCGATTTTGTGTCATATTTACTTTATTGCAACAAATTCAGTGCCCATGTCTGTGAAGTCAAATGAGAAAGCTAAGAGGCGAAGAGTAGTCCCCATTTTGGCAACTAAATTGAAATTCATTGTTGATATTGTAGCTGGCAAATGAGCAGCTGATATTGGACGTGAAAATGAAATACAGCTTACAACAGTAAGAACAATTGTAACTGATAAACAAAAATATAAAGATGTTACAAAATTAGCAGTGCTTGACACAAGTAAATGTTTGAGAACCAGAGAAAATGTTTTGCTGAAAATGGAAAAGTTAATATTGATTTGGATTTCTGACTGGCAAGCTGAAGGAGATAATATGAGATGTAATGAAACAACTTTGTCACTTACACACAATTTAATAAAAATGACCAGTTTCGCTATGATCGTAGCATCTTCAGGTGAAAAGGTTTATAAAACAGCTCCATATATAAGGGGAAAGGAGGGGTTACACAGAAAGCGATTGGATGATAATTATAGAGACGGTCTCTTTAATTACAATTCAATCACTTTCTGGTTAACCCCTCCTTTCCCCCTATATATGGAGCTGTTTTATTCACCTTTTCATCTGAAGATGCTACGACCGTAGTGAAACCGTCGTTTTTATTAAATTGTATGGAAGTGACAAAGTTGTTTCATTACATCTCATAATGAGCAAATTTCACAAGGTTGAACTTGACTTTATTAATGATATGAGATAATATGAATTTCACTATGATAAGGCAGAAGGCTAAGAGGATTTTTGACTATCTCAAGGCAGACGAAAAAAATTGCCAGGTTGAATTTTTTGCAAGTAAGGGCTGGTTCAATAAATTTAAATTAACGAATAAATTGATATGCACATTGCATGTTTAAATCAATAAAATTATTGCTAAACTAGTCTATTGGTGTTTATTTACCCGATAAATGAGTTTAGTGCTCAAGTATATGACTTTCCTGGAACAAATTATTATTACAACATGCGAGTGTATTGCTCTGTATCCAGTGATTAAGGTATCTGAAGGCCCCAGACGCAGAAGGTTCAGGAGGCCCCCAATTGTTTGAGGGGGAGGTGGTGAGGTACTCAATCTAAATAAGGTTTTACAACTTAAGAATGGAAATAATGTTTGCAGCAGGTTAAATAAATTGAATTACGGACATGCATAAATAGAATATTTAATATTTATTATATATACAGTGTGGGACCATTTATCCGGCTACCCAGTATCCAGAAGTTCCAAAAACCGGAAACCAATAAAGTGAAATATTTAAAAAGCTTGTATTCTTGGTATTTTTGCTCACAATCTTAGAGTTTTTAATAACTTTTGTATTAACTTAGTCATGTATACATATATATACAGAGCCGTAGTAAGGGCAGGGCAACCGGGGCACAACCTTGTAAGGGGATGCCAAATGAAAATTTTATTATACACTATTTTATAGATAACTGAAAGAAAATTTGTTGTCTGTGAAGTAGCGAGTCTGAGAGTTTGCAATCGCTTCCCATTTAATACGAACTGCCTCTCTCCCTTTCTCATACACACAAACACTTAAGGAGGTTCTGGGTTCTCCTGGAGGTGAGGATATACTTGTGTTTGGATAAACATATTTTTTAATAGGGATTAATATGCCATAAGTGGACGCAACGTATTCTGGAAGCAGGGATTATCCCTTTGTGACAAATTTGGTCAACCTTTACGCCTCCATGTCTTACAGACCTAAAATCCAAAACAGCAGGTTGGCTATCTTCGCTTTGGGATAATGAGGAAACCCCCTTGACTGCAGAGCTAATCAGTGAATCATTAGTGAAGTATTCAGTCACTACGTTTACCAAGCGTTCTCAGATCGGTCTAGCGACTGTGAACTGATTTAGATCGGTTTGGTAAACTAATTGACCGGTCTGAGAAGTGAACTGGCTCAGCCCGCTCGGGAAGCCAATCTGAAAGTTGATAATTCATCTTCTATTAGGAAACAACCGACTGACGATGTACACACTGGCAATATCGAACACGACTGAAAGATGGATATTGAAAATCCATATTGGTAAACGCACTGGGCCGAGTCAGCTTGCTGCTCAGTTTCAGATCGGTCTGAGTTCAGACCGATCTGAGTTCCTTTGGTAAATGTAGTGAGTAAAGAATTGTATGTGGAAGTAGGAAGGTGTATCTTGGTTTGATCAAGAATATGCAGTCACCGTTAATAAGTAAGTTATGTTTATATATTTTGCTATTCCCAGTGTTAAAAGGATGATCGGCAGATTCAGACTTGACCCTTGTGGGTGGTAATCCATTGGCTAGGGGGAGTAAATGAGAAATAATATATGCAAATGATTTGAAAATACCTTCCAAGTAACAAATTATTTAATTTATCAATAGAGAAACATAACATTATGGGTGTAAAGTACTAAAACAGTTCATTTTTCCATAGTTAAAGTCTACCTTAAAAATGTATTTGTGGATTGTTTTTTTATCTTGGCAGAATTATCCCCTTGATCCCCCTTGAATCCACCCATGGGCAGGAGTTGGTTTTCGATAATTCAGTAGCAATAACTCTTATTTTTGTGTGAATCGGTCCTAGGGTTTAGCAGTTGTCCCTTTTTCTCTGTTCCTATTAACAATTAGTTCCTCCTCCTACTATTCTTCTAATGATGCCATGTAATTGATATGAATCAACTCAGCTCAATAAATATTCATATTTTATTTTCTTGCATTTCTTGTGTTTTAGTGCATTCAGGAAAAACCCTCTATCCGGCAACCCTCAGGTTACTGGGTAGCCAGATAAATGGTCCCACACTATATATATATTGAAAAATAAACAAAAAATGAATTATAAACAAAAATAAATGTTCTTCATGCTGTATTTAACAAAAATCACTTTATATTTGGTATTAACTAATAATAAATACAATAGGAACAATATGTACGTAAGGAGATTATACTGATTGTGAAATATTTTACTAAATAAAATATTTTTTTAAAATAGAGTTTTTGACTGTTTTGAGGCCCCCATGAGTGTCGATGTCCCAGGTGAGCAACTCTTGTGCCTGTGTGGATTCCACCGCTGTCTGTATCCATTGTTTCCTTATCCGTTGCACTATTAAGGAACCAATTAATGACAGATATCAAGGGCCAACTGTATAGCTAAATGTGCCCTGCATGAACTCGGCAGTTGTATTGATTAAGCTGCCGGAGTGCGCCTCACACATTGCACGTATAGATAACCTTTACTGATCGTACTTACTTAAACTTAAGTGCAAGATTATATTTTAATTTAATGGGATAAATAATATATGGATGCATATGTAATAACTATATGTATGCTCAACTAGTCCTTTTTCTTCTGCAACTCTTTTTACCTCGTACATAACGGTTTTAATTGATACAGCAATACCAAACTTCCACTGTTCTACTATTCATCACATCCTCCTCTAGTTATGGTCATTTAAGACAAACCTTACAAAGGCTGTTTCTCTTATTTCATCAGCTTCATTTTTTCCTCATTTTCTCCATGGATCAGTTTTTTCTGTGGAAGGTGGACAGAAATGACATGCTGCTTCTCGGTTTCTGTGTGTTTTTGGGTATTGAATCACCTGAAGCTTATAGGTAATAGTGTAGGCATATCTTTTCATTCTTGTAGCCATTGCGATCTCAATACACATAATGTTATTTATCCTAGATATATATAAAGTATTTATGATATCTACACAAATTCTACTTTTCTGTGGCATTAATCGCAATATTCAACGGGCTCATTAGGAACTAAAACATCACAAATGCACCAAAATTGTAATCACTGTTAACGGACATGTACTATACCACAATAATGAAAATGCGTCCTCACGTTGAATAAGGTTTTACTGTATGTATTAACATTTTTTTCACTATTAATTATTAATAATGTATGTTTTAAAGTTTTTGCAATGAATGATTCTCAGTTATTCCATTTTGGGGATGAGTAGGTTTGTGTCAGTACTGAATACAGTAATAATCTTACCTTCAGTCTATAAGATGCAGGTTGATTTTGGGAATCATTTTTCTGGAAGAAAAGTGCATCTTATATGCAGAAAAATATGGTTTATATGTGGTAATTTAAATTAGGATGATGCTGAAAGGTTCTTTATGAAAGATGTTGCATTTACTGGGAGGAAGAAAGGCAAATATGTTCCCATGTCGGAATTGTTTTTGAGTTCTTAATTTTTTATTTTCTTCTCATTGTTATTACATAGTATTGTGGTACCTAACAATAAATTCATGTTATGACGACATAATATTTGATCCATTATTGTCAGGTTATTGATCATATTATTATGTATAGCTTATATGCTCTAAGATGGCAGTAGGAGACACATGAGAGGGAAGGAATGGGAAGGAGAAACTTTAAGGGGGAGCCGATGTCAGGGCATATGTGTAGTAACACAATTTTTGTTTACACGATTCCAAGTTTGCACATCAAATGCCCACACCTAAACACCACCTCCCCTATAGGTGGTCCTGCCTCTAGGATGAACTCGTCCTTCCGTAAATGTGCCTACTGCACACCACAAAGTTAAATAGCTTTAGCTATACCATCTTGTATAGTTTGTATCAGATAATGAACAATAAATATTTTTTGTTTGTTCCATATGTGGTCACAAGTAAAGATTTGGTAGTGTCAGTATCATTTTGTAGAACCTCTTTTCATTTGTATGTAGCTAGTTTTTAAGAGTTATTGTTTCCTGGTAGAAGCATCTGTTAATATTCTTTGTTATTTACCAGATCTCTAGTATCAAATTTCATTAAATGAATGAAGTGTAATGCCTCCTCTTAATCTCTTTTTCTGTATTACAGATGGATTTGGGCTGAGGCGACAGCCCAACCAGAGCTAGAGGAAATGCTTGAGATGGGAGGCTTTGGATATCCAGCATTTGCTGTTATGAATGCCAAGAAAATGAAGTATTCAATTCTCAGAGGCTCTTTCAGTTATGATGGCATTAATGAATTTTTGAGGTAAGCAAAATGATCCCAAGTATGACCTATTACCTCGATTTAACAGACTTCGGAAGTAATGGACACTGTCACTAGAGATTAGTATCGATAATTCTCATCTCAAATTGAGAATAGTCAAACTTAGCACATGCTTCAAAGTTTGATAGAAAGTTTTATGTTAAGGCAATCGATAGGACTGGCCTTTAACCCCTCAAGCGGGGGGAGTGTCTATAGATGTGCTTAGAAAAAGAATTATTTTCTCAATACAGTGACATGGCAAAAGTGATTCCGGAAATCTAATAGATGAACATATTGAAATGATGCGAAAAAGAGACTTCGTTTACAAGAGGTACCATCAGTTACATTATGATTTTTTTCTCATATAATGCATTGTTGAAGAGAGATTTTAAAAACTAAATTTTTTAGCTGCCACAACTACACCACCTATCGGCGACTATTGTAAACACTTTACGCTCCTTTTTATTTTATTAGTTGGAGCTTCAAGTTTTCAAGTGAATTTAGGTAATTTTTGTTTTTGTGATTAGCAGTTTATATCACTATAAATTTTGTCCTTGAATAATGGCGGAATCGAGGAATAAAATGGCAAAATTTTCTGGTGAAGGAAGCGAAAGGATTTTTAAGGGTTGGTGGACTGAAAGGTATGTGCAATTAAAAAGAATGATAAAGAATTGTGTGTTTTGTATGGTGACACTGAAATTACCTACATGCAGACGCATGTGAAAATCTAATATCTTTAGAGTTTGAAAAGAAAACATCTTGTCCCAGAGAAGGAACCGTCCCCAAGGTCTCATCGGCCCACAGGGATTATGCTCTGTGTTCTGGCGGCCAAATCTGCCCCTGGCATCAGCACAGAATTTAGTATCTGACATTTTTATTATGTCGTTAACATCCGATAAGTATTTAACTGGAATTTGATAAACGGAGGGTGATGCCTCGGATCAGTCCATTCATGTCATACATCTTCTTCATTACTTCATGTCATTTATTAAATCATTTTCACGTATAACGATTTTTCATGAGATACCTAATGTTTTTAGAGAGTACCACCTCCACTAAAGATAACATTATCCATTAATTGACCGTATTTTTTGTTAGCGTTTAATATTATTTGTAAAGCCTAGATGATGTGGGATTCGCTCTAATAATTTGATAAAAAACTATATTTCGTACTTTGTTGTCAATATATCATTTTAAAAAAATAATATAAATTTCCTCCAGTGTAGGAAAAGACGTACTATATGCTACATTGTAAGAATAGACCCAGATAACATTTTTTATGTTACTGGCATGTGAAGAGACAAATTTTCTCTTAAGTTAATTTTGGCATGCGAGCTAGATAAGGTTCGCCAGCCCTGCCCTAGGTTTTTCTAAAGTCGCGTGTCCTCAGTTAAGAATATATTTCCCAAATCTCGAGAAATAAAATAATCTTCACATATACTGTACATAAACACAATATATTTGGCATACATTCAGTAGAACACTTGTTTACTGCCCTTAATATTTCAGTTACTTCCTATTCCATCGCTTCGCTATGTAGGGTATGAAAAAAAAGGAGTGAAAACCTTTTATGTATGTTAAAGTTTTCTTGGCTATTCCTCCAAATTTGTTCCTTCTGACATCATGTTCATCCCACTACTTCACATTGATGGGGCAAGTTGGGTAATTATGGTCCTGAAGACTTATCCTGAAAATGTTTTATGCTCTGGACTTGTTATGAATATCTTCATTTGACCTGTACATTGTGATGCATGAAAGATGGAAATTGGAGTGGCTAGTAGAATTTGTCAAAAAAACTTGAAAGTAATCTGGTAGAGCAGTAATTATTAGTTTGATAAATTTATATTGAAATTTTGTTGATAAGAATTTTTGCTTTACCAATAAAAAATGTTTGTCCATAATAGTCTGAAAGAAATGTTACTAAATCACTCTGAATACTGTTTTTTTGAAATTTTACAGGGATTTGTCATTTGGTAGAGGGTCAACAGCTCCTGTCAAGGGAGCTTCTCTTCCCAAAATACATGTCACAGAGCCCTGGGATGGACAGGATGCAGAATTACCACCAGAAGAAGATATCGACCTCTCAGATGTTGAACTTGATGATGAAATTTCAAAGGACGAACTTTGATTGGGATACTTATTTATTGCCCATTAATTCATCATCAAAGTGTTATTAAAATTTTGAATGTTTTTCACAATAAAAACTGCCGATGCAAGTATTAGCAGTTTGGAAGTGGGGAGTCAAATCAAGGACTCATCTCTCTCTTAAAAAAAGATGAACCTAATAAGTGTGATATTGCATGTTACCATTACCAAAAAGTGGTAGCGGTCATGAGTAGCTGAGACTTTTATATTTGGAAGCCCTTTTTGACATGATTTATCATTGTCAGATTCTGCAATGTTAGTCATAGACTTATCTGTCAAGCACTCCAGCATTTTGGTTATTCACTTGTGATACAATATTCATGCTTCTTGGTGCTTGATGTCTAATGGTGCCAATGAAAACCTTTCATTCCTAAGAGGCATTTGGTCAGTGTCAATGTTTTGTTGCAACATCTGTGCAATAGTCTGAAGTATATGTGAGAGGTTATAATTCTTAGTGGGTGGTACCTTTGATGTCATTGGTATGTATGTGTATTTTCAAGAATGAATTTTTGTCAGAAGTTATTGCATTCTATTTGTTGATAGTTCCTTTGGTTTCATTTTTTAAATGTAACTTTTTTAAATAAACAATCTAACATTCTCACAAATGTACACTTAGGTTTTTATAATCATTCTTCCTATCTCTTTATATAAAATTTTAATAAATTTTATATTAACTTTTCTTTGGTAATTTATATATTTCTGCTCGCATTCAAATCTCAAAGAATGTCGAATAACTCGAAAATATCTATTTTAACTGTTCTTTCAGTTTTAAATAGACTGACACCTAAAGAGGCTTATGCGTACATAATCACTATGTATTTAATGGCCTGATTTCGATTCCAGGACAGTTTAATTCCTTCATTTGAATAACATGGAAATTGGTGCAGCGTATTTTTGATTTGTACTTTAAAATTACTGAAAATAATTGTACAACTTAGGGACTTGAACTGAAGAATGTGTAAAAGAACAGAAAATCATTTTCCTACCATCAATTTTATGCACATTTCTTTTGGGCATGAAAATATTTGAATTTTTTATGATAAAATCGTTGTCTGAGAAAACTCCATTGTTGCTGATTTAGCAAAATCACATGTATTAAAGCATAATAATAAAAATGCATCCTCGGAATTTGTTGCATAATTTTTTACTATTAATAATGTATATTTTATTGTTTTTGTGATGAATGACTGCCAATTATTCCATTTTAGGGATGAGTGAGTTCACTGGTGTAAGTATTGGGAACAGTAATAATCTTACCTTCGGCATATAAGACCCAGGCTGATTTTGGGATAATTTTCCTGGAAAAAAGCGCTTCTTACATGCCGAGAAATACAGTAAGTTTCTTAGACGATTCCCTTGAGCAGTTGTTAGTATACATAATATTTTCTGCTGAATATAAAATTTAAGAATTTTTCTTTACATCAAGGTATTTGCCGTACAAATGTTTCATGATTAAAATCTCTTCATAAATCATGATTATGCCATTTTCCCCTTACATAGAATTTAAATTTTGTTCTCAATGGCTAAATTGCTGAAAATAAAATTTAATGCACTTCTACTGATAATGTGCTCCAAAATTCATGCCACTCAAGTTCCTTCTAGTTCTGATTTTACACTCAGCATTGCAAAATTTCATCAATGAAATTTATTTCAGATTTGATCAATTAAATAATTTGTATCAATTTTATTCTCATGGTTCATCAAAGTGCCCCTCTAATACTTTGGCTCATAGATGTTTTCTAAATGCCGAAAATAAGTAGTCATTTCAATGGCAACATTAAATTATCAAGCACTGTCTCAATATTTTTTTAATTACTTTTCATTGAATGTCAAGTTTTGCTTCACTTTCCATGATCACCCAAAACTCTTAGTCAATACTTTTTTGCTCTGTTTAGCTATAATTTTCTTCATGTTTGTTCACATCTCCAAAATGTTTAATTAGGAGGATATCCAAGCCATATTGTGAATTTTTTACATTGTTGGACAGTTACATGATATCCTGATTATGCTTGTTTCATAAATTGTTTCTTGCTTATTTTTGCCAAAATATCTTATTTTGTTTTTACTCAAACACTTGACAAAGACAAAATTCATTGAACAATGCAAAATTTAGCAAATACTACTTTTTCAACCACTAAATAGTTTTTCTTATTTCATATAGTTATTGACCTAGCATATTTCTTTAATTTACTTAATCTTGTTACACCTACCAATTTTTTATCTTCACAATAATTGCAAAATTTCCTCTTCTACCGCTTTATATAGATAATGTGAAAAATACTGATGGACAACTATACTTATAACTTACAAACATTAAATATTATATTTAGTACTTATTAAAATGATGAAAAAACTTAATCCTATCAACTGCTGTTGGTGTTGCAAAACAATGAATTGAAATAAAAGGCAAATATATATTGAAGCAAAAATACAAGGGACGATTGTAAAGGAAGAAAATAAGGTTGACATAGTTTGGATGAGAAGTTCTCGGAAACTCCCTCTCAGTGGGGAGGTGTGATTATTGAAATAGGGGAAGTTGTTCTACACCGGCACGCAAAAAAAGCAAAATATAATCTTATAAAATGTATAAGTACCTCATTTTTTGTAGTATAGTTCTACTCCGGTTTCTTCTTCCGAAGATGTCAGTCACGTTGTCGTAAAACGTTTGCCCCTGGCGTAATTGCAGCAACATCTTTCTCAATGTAAAACAGTTTCTTTAGTTTACTGCAGCCACATAACCATGTTACAGAGTCATAAAGATTTTCATGAAAGTGTTGCATAAAAGACTTAGATTTGGTCTTCAAGTCTGTTAATATTTGTTTTGGTTTGCAAATTTTGATTATTTGCAATTTATTTTGATAAGAAAATGCACTGAATGATTTATTGAGTACCTTTTCAATGGAACAGTTGCATTCCTGTCGAAGAATCTCACTCCCCGCAGTCCCACAAGTAGCAACAACATCAGCAGGAACCCCTGAATGCATGGTGGAATCTGCCGGTGTGAAACTTCCCTACGTCTCTATAAATGTGTCGATAATAATAAAACAAAACCACTTCTAAACTTCACACTCCACAAGAAACTTACACTATATTATTCAGTAACAGCAAAGTAACTGAACATCAATAAATTAATTATAATAAGGTTATATGCATGAAGTAACACTTGAGGCAAAGTGGTCAATGACCCCATCCATAAGAACATGAACACACAGGATTCTGTGAAGCATACAGGTTCCCTACCCCTACCCTCCCACTAGATACATGCGTAGACATCTCCAGACCAGTGGACGGTAACTCGGTAGTGGTGTATGAAGATCCCAGGCAGCACTACTGTTGCCAAACGGCAGGCTATTCAAATCAAATAACAACCTACACACATTCCAGTCTCTCTCTTTCACTCTCCACTATCCCAACATACAATTAGTGTCACCGCTGGCACATTTTTCAAATATTAGTTATATAATTAGGCATTTTGCTTCTGACGCAACATACAAAATCATCCAGTTTTTTTATTTTAAATTCATGTTTTATTTAATTTATTCTTTTGAGGAAAGTGGCACTTCCCTAGCTTCCATGGACACCTAGCCACTGCTCCCCCTATAGTCCTGATCTCGCTCCAAGTGTCTACCACTTGTTTGGACCTCTTAAAAAACATCTTGGTGGTCGCAGATTTTATTTGGATGTTGATATTCAATGTGAAGTTCGCTTTTGGCTCAGTGCACAGTCTTGATTTCTATTCTATCAGTATAAGTAGTTTGATTTCACTTTATGACACATGTCTCAACCACCAAGGGGACTATGATGGAAAAATAATTTATTAATTTAATTGTAAATGATCATTATAATCATTTGCAAAATACAGATCTTCAGTAGCGGTTCGCCAGGTGGAGTGAGAGAAGTGGCACTTCACCTAAAACTTTTAAATAAAACAATTTATTGTACCATTAAATTGATTTGTTTTCATTCCAATTATGCTAGTCTTATTATATAACAAGTATGGAAAGGTACACAAATGCATTCTTTGAGATCGACAAATTTTAGTAAAATACATCCTGCGGTCCCTGAGTTGAAACGCATGTTGTAAACTACATGTAGTTCTTCATGTAAAGTGATCATTACTATCATCTGATTATAACCAAAATTGGAATCAATCAACCAATTTTAGTTAAACTCCCCAATACCAAATTACATTATAATATGCCAAGCGGTGCCCAAGTTGTAATAGGGGTACATTGTAAACTACATGTAGGTCTTCAAGTAAAGTGGTCGTAAATGTCAAATTTTAACCAAAATTGAAATCAGTCGACAAATTCGACTAAACTCCTTGATACAAAATTTCATCAAAATACGTGCAGCGGTTCCCAAGTTTATACATGTGGGTGGAAATGACCTTACCTATATGCATTAACTTCATGCAAAGAATGCATAATAAGCTATGTTTGTCCCTCACACTCGACTGTGGCACCGCTCATAAAAAGGCTTTATAAAATAGTGGGAGAATCAAGAACTATTTACAACTGACTAATGCTATTTTAACAAACTTTCTGAGTAGGTAAAAAAAATGAAATTTGGTAGGAATTTTTGATTCTTATATTAAAAGCCATTTGCAAAAAAATCCTCAAAAAAGACCTGGGTTCAACTCCAAAGATTATTTCTAATTCCCATAAGATAACAGGTAAAAATCGATTTTTCGACTTACAGGCTTTTACTCTTTTGGAAATTAAAATTAGAAATAATTGACTGACAATCTTCAGGCCTGGAACATTTTAAAGAAAAATAAATAACTTCTTATTTTTATCATCACATTTTGCCTACGATACAAAATTGCTCAAGTTCTATGTTTAAATCGTATTTATTGGAAAAATTTAAGCTTTTAAACAATATGCTGCTTTACCAACTGTGTCATTTATAAACCTTGAGATTGAATTGTCATCTCAACTCTTATACTATATGTGTAAGGAAAGCATGCTTTGAATGTTTTAATATGTGAGAGAGAAGGAGGGAAATGAAGAAAGAAAGAAGGGGAGTGAGAGCTAGATAATATTCTTTATTAGGACGAGATTGAGACTACAAAGTATATTTTTCCAGAGAGGTAGGGAAACAGAAGGAGAGAGAGATATTTAATGGTCTTTTTTTAGTGTGAGATTGAGACTAGGAAGTCTATTTTCCAGAGGAGAGAGGGAGGGAGGAGGATTGGCGAGAGGAAGAAAGAAAAGGAGGAAGAATAGGTAATACCTTAAAATTAATATATACTTAATCCATGCATAATTGCCATACTTGGTGGGCAATTATGCTAGTTTTTTAATTATTAGGTAGATGTACAAGCCAAAAGTATGAGCACTCTGTTTAAAATAACATTACAAATGCAGGTGAGCTGAGAGCTCTGACTGAAAACACTTCTTCCCAGAGTGGTCATGCTATGCTAGGATAGGCGGGGAAGGGTGGTTGCTATTGCAACAGGTGACATCAACCGCTACCTCTTGAAGAGGGTTTGGGCCACACTTCACTCTTCTGTCTCCCTCAGTCTTGAGTTTGTCTTTGATTTTGGTTTGTTGCTGCATTTAGTTAATAGTGTTTTCTTTGTCGAATATAGTGTTGGCATTGGTGTTTCTTGTTAATAATTTCTCTTTTGCTTTTTGTGAAAAATTAATCCAGAAAATGATTTAGTATGTAATTTGTTTGAGAGTCCTTTTTCTCCTGTTTAAATAGAATAAGAAATTACTTAAGGGACATTATTTCGCAATAAAAATTATCATCTTTAGCTAATATCACAATACAAAGAGAACTTCTATGTGAATTTCTGAATAAACATCCTTTCTTCGATGACATCATCGACCGGTATGTTACATTAAAATATAGGAGAATTGATCTGATCTACAAGAAGTTTTTTAAATGAATTTTCGTTGTAACACTTCACCCACATCTCAGGTCACAAGTCGCCACTGCAGATCTTGTATTCTTACTTTCCAATCACCCTTTGACTCTAGAATGAAAAGCTTTCTATGTTACTCATTTTCTATTAACACCAAAAATCATGAATGTAATATTATGTTGTAGAAGTTGAGTACCATGAGTTCCTTCTTGTACATCCAAATGCAAACCAAGCATGATATTAACTATATATGAACCATATTAGAATTAAAATTTATTAATATAAAATTTGCTGTTTTCATCTTTTCCATGCTTTCTGTCCTGATAAAAAAATTTTTTTTTTCTAAATTTCCTAGTTTTTTGTAAAAAGCAGTAATAAATCATCCCTCATTTAATAAAGGTCGAAATTATATATTTTTTATGTAGGATATAACATTAGCTTGCTCTGGTTTTGGCATTGGATAAAAAGGCAGTATGTATTTGCAACTTCATAGCTCGTCATGATTTCCTTCTTCAATTCTGCTTCTTTAATAAATAACCTTTGAAAGGAGCATTGTTTCTGTCAATGAACTATGGCAGATCTGGATTCTCTCTTTCTTTCATTGAGATATTCTATTAATCTAATTTGTTAAACTAACTGGTATAAAAAAATTAATTAAAACTTTAGCTATGCCTACCATGGAAAACTAACCTCATAGTCATAATTACAAATTATGACAGCTTTATAGATATAATAATATCTTTCTAAATACAGGTGTTTAACTTCATGAAAATGACCACTTTATGCTGGATTCATACCATGGTTTATATAATTATCAGTTAGCATAAAAAGAAAAATGATCTTATGCATTTGTAACCCTGCGCTATTTCCTCCTTTTAGAAAGTCAAATTCCAATAATAACTAACCAGTCGTACAATATTAAAAGACTAGGTGTTAAATCATTTAGTGGTAATACAATTTATTTTTGAATTATTTTATTACAAAGCAATAATAAACTATAAAAGATAAAAAATTAGCAATGTTACAAAATAGTTATCAAAATCATTCTTGAGAACAAAATGCTTCAAGTTTCTGACCATTTCAAAATGGCAGTGAATTAAGTACAAAATGCATATCAAATTGAAAAATAGAGAGCACACTTGGAAGAGGTCTTATAA
Source organism: Tanypteryx hageni (assembly GCA_028673005.1). NCBI lineage: Eukaryota > Metazoa > Arthropoda > Insecta > Odonata > Petaluridae > Tanypteryx > Tanypteryx hageni. The sequence goes on from CM054113.1 coordinate 140,506,743, forward strand.
TAAAATCTAAAATACCTTTTATTATCAGCAAAAGGTGATTAATACCATTTGAAAATTCAACTTTAGATGAAGAACATTTACTAGCCAAAATGAGCTATTTTAAAAATCACAACAAACTTACATCATGGACAAACTTCATAATATTAAAATACACTGATAGCAGATATCTTTTAAAAGCTACAAAATAAAAAGATTTGCATTTGGATCCAAGATACATCAAATCATGAAAATACTTTTAAGATAACTTCTGAAAACTAAGTACATAAAGGAAAACTTTTCAAAATCATTCTTCTTTGTGTTGTATCACAAATGACATAGTATTAAAAGCAACATAATTCACCCAATCAGAACTAACATAATTATATAAAAAATCATATAATCACAAGGAAAAGGAGTACGAAAACTAAGACAGTATGTAACTTGTCTCAAAGAAAGCAGATGATAAAATATAATTGATAGACATCGAGGGAAAATTCAGGTCCCTTTTAAACTGAATGTCCACACTCGTGAGTACATTTGAAATAAAAGTTCTTTAACAAATAAGATGAATAGCAGGACTAGTATAACATTGGTCCTATTCATTCTCCTGCCATAGGCATCAACAATACAGGTGGGATCTTACTTTTATGATGATGAAATGAAATCTTTTGAGCAAATATCTTTGATCAATTAATCAAGTTGATTTAGGCAAAAAGGAAATTATGGATGCTTTAGATAAAAAGTTGGAACCTTAAATTCTAAAAGTCACTAATAGATCACAGATTTGCCTTTTCTGTGGTGGCTATGTTTTGCATTAAAAATTAAGCACTCAAACATAGCATATTCTTAGAAGATATATCAAAGGATATTTAGTTAAAAACTTGCAATGAATGCTCATAAATGATTTTCAAATCAATCTGGAATCATGACGACAAATATCAATTCTTAAATATCTGTGGCAATTGAGCAACTACAGAATCACAAGAATTAACTACAGGTATCACTGCCTAAGAAATAAGAAAACAATTGTGTCTGCTCTGTTGCTTTGACATATAAAAATAACACTTCCATAAAAAGATGATTCCTGAAATATATTCTATATTCATTCTTTCAGTCCTCGAATGAATTATTCAGCTTTGTAAAAATTTCACTGCAATGAGCGTTCTACAAAATTAGGCACTTATTTGAACACTGGGTTGCATTTTTCATGGAAAACAATGCTGGTGTAAACATATTATTGCGATCCAACTATTTCCCTTTTCCAGGATAGTTCTTCACATTAAAACCACTTAACTCCTACAAAATAAAATATCACTTTCACCGCATTGACTTAGTAAGACACGTTTGATTTTTAAAGCATAAAAAGTCATTAAAATAATCCTTAGACCCAAACCCTATTTAATTTACTTTATGGATTAAGTTCAAAGCATCACTATGAGCAAAAAATTGCACATGAAATAATATAAAGCATGAATTTTTAATACTTATTGGGCATAGATCATGATTAGAAGATTAGCAGTCATGCTATTTATCTGCAAACATTTCATTGCTAAAATAGTCTTAATGCAAATAAATTTGCTCACAAAATCTTGAATCTTACGCATTAATAAAAATAGTATAATTTCCTCCCGAGTCATTTTAGCCAAGCAAACTAAAAAAGAAAAGCTTTATAACTCAAAGTTGTCATTTCGTTCTTTTTTACAAAAAATGGGATAAAATTTAGCGCAATAATATACTCCTGTTCCACAAAATATAACAGCCAAGATAATGCCCACGATCCCCCATGCTGTCAATCCACTCACACCTCTCTTAATCTCAGGTGCTGTAATATGAACAAATAATTCAATTAATATATATCAATTCTATAGATTAAACTGATTATTGCACAACTGAAATATAACAAGATTTTTATGGAACATGCCACAAAATATCCATTATGCAAAAAAGGAAATACCCACTCTTAGTTGCCATTTGTGAAGAGTGTGGATGTAAACCTCCATACATCATATGTTTCCCTTTATAGGTATTTCCTCGGTAATGATATGGATACATATAATAAGGTCGTGGAGCTGACTGGCTTGATCTGCCACCAATGCCACCCTCTACTATCTTTGCACATACTGCAACTAAAAATTTCACAATACAATTACTCAAAACACCACACATCAGGTTGATAAGAGACCTCATCATGTAAAAACACAAATAATTTACTAATCCCTAAATAAATAACAAATCAGGTTTTCGAAACTATTAAGGAAGTATACAGCAAAAGGTAGATGTAAGACAAATAAAGGGATTAAATTTGCTGTAAGATAGGAAAGAAATTTTCGAACTATATCATTAAATGGTGGAGAATAATGCATTGATACAGGTAATCAGTGCCACATTCCATAAATACAGCAGTGAGCTAATTTTATCAGTATTTCATTATTTTTAAATAAGTAATTTAAAGGTTTGAGAGCTGTTTTTCATGCAATGGATTGGGATTCAAATACCTGGTTTGAGACGAGGCCTTGCATAATTCCATTTTAAACAAGATTACATTTAATTCTTTAATTTAATGCTATAGTGGACATTGGGGTTTGCACAAATCTGTTAAACAGTTAATATATATGAGTCTTCAATATTCCAGGCGAACAGAGCATATCAGAAGAGAAATAAATTCCGCTAAAATTGCCAGGAAAATTTTATATAATTTCGTCAAACTCGAACGCAGAAGAGTAAACAAAACTTGAAATGTATAGCTTATAGTTTGATATTACAGTTCTCAAGTGAAATACGTAATGTGTTGAGAGAATATAGCGGTGAACGTTGATATTTACGACAATGGTAAGGGAGTATAAAAGCATTTTAATATGGTGACATAATAATTAACGAATATAATAATTTCCGTGGATCATAGAATGAACTTCCAAACTTTTTCAGGCAACAACAATGACTCGAGTACGTACTTGTCATTTAAAACGATGACAAAAGGTCTTATAAATGAAGTAATTAAGCCGTGAATCTTTTTAGTTGATGTGCGATACGTGTTTAATCAAGACAGACAATAATTCAGAAATATCTTAAATTATCCCATTCATACAGAAGTCCTTCGTAAAATCGACTGCTACGCGAAATAGCCTACCGTGGGAGTTAGATCTATTAATATAATATTTAAATTATAGAAACAACTCACGTAAATAAAAATAATAAAAAACAATGCATAGAGCTAAATACCGGGATGGACACTTGTTGATTCGTTTCATTATCAAGCAATGTTAACAATGCACATTAAATATTAATGCTTACCTAGCAATAGAGCTAATAAATGAGAGTATATCGTCTTCATTACTATCTCTTTAATATTTGTTCCACGATAAATAGTAAGAAATGCAAACAACTACCGACAGTGAAATTAAGGCTTGTCAGAGCTTCCCGGAATCATCGCGTCACCTGTATGCCTGTAGTGTGCTAGGAATGCCTTAAACCCTTATACAATGGAATGAACTTTGAATGAACGCCTCCGAAGTCCTTTGAAAAATTGATATCCAATTATTGATTTTTAATTTGATGCACCAAAGATTGTTGATGACAAATTTGTTTGATGTATAATTTTTATGCTGAAGTTTTGTTTTGTTGATTCTTTTTGTCTTAAGTACAACTAACTGAAGCATGATTTCTGCTGTCATAAAAGATTAATTCATTGAGTACATATGAAACAAAAATCTTTAACTGATTACAAGCAATATTACTTGCATAAAAATTCGTACAAAAATTATGCCAAATAATCAAATTGTTGAAGGATCAACTTGTCACTACCGTTTTATTATTAAAAATTGAAGTACTCAGCAATAGTATTAAGGGAGTATAACTTGTAGAGTATAATTAGTTTATATGACCAAAATATCGGCCCAATTTAATTATTTTGTCAATTTCAAATAATAAACTATTACACAACTGTGTTCTAGTAAATGTAATATGATAATGAGGCAGGTAGATTATTAACATATGTAAATATTATCGACGAGAAATGACATTTTCCCGATATCTTTTTAACATATGAAGATATTTAATAGATGCTAGTTTCGCAGTGGCCGGAAGTCATAAGTAGTCACATAAATGATTCATATTTGAGCATTGACCTATTGGTACGACCGTGCGAGGTTCGACAAATGCAGACATTGTTCGTGTTGAATGTATTCCCTTGGTTAACACTAAAAATTCTCGTGGAATTAACAGACAACAAAATATATGTAAATTAATTAGTGAATATTAGGATTTCTACAATATTTATCCTTAACATCTTTAAATAATTATGGTAAGTAGTATTATTGCAGGGGTAAGTGATTTATTTTTGTCACGTTCCTTATGCTAATAGCTGAAGAATAATAATTGCATAGCTTTTACTAAAGAAGTCCATGTTACTCCTGAGTCACGCATTATTTCCGATCATACTGTTCAAATTGTCACTAATGGTCGATGTCAAGGGTCGGACATTTGTCATATTCAATATGAAGTATTAAGTACATATAATTGATTCCTGCATACAGCCAATTCCATATATCCTCCATAGTATCTAAGGCGTATCGATTTTAATGGACATTAAGCAATTCAGCGTCGCTTATATTACCAGTTATTTTTATAACGAGTGCCTTTTTACCTCAGGAGTTGAACTTATTTATTGCCAAGTTGTATAAAATATTCCCATTTTTGAAAAGCTGCATCTCATAGAAATGGGATTAAAATTAACAATCCTTGTTATCTTCTGGAGGAGAATGTATTCCGGCGTGTAAACATTATCTTGGAGCCAAGGGATAGTTCTGTTGTGTCTGATGTTAGGAAATATCTAAAATACACATCCTTGCACAATTATTTTGAATTTCTTGTCAACAAAGCCATCACATGGTTTCTTGATACAAGAAATGCCCATTTTATGTTGAGCATTCTTCTAGAATGTTATCTAGGACCGTCATAACCTGACATCATCCAAATATATTGTGATCGCTTTAAATACTATATAGTAAATTTATTCATAATGCAGACATTGACATGGTAAAAATTATAATGATTTATACATATAAATGATTTTAAACCTATTTGAAATTATTTAAAATATTCTCAACTTTAAATAATTTAACAAATAATGCCTTTGATCACTCGTATTGTAAATATTCAATATTTACATACATTATTAAATCACAAGAAATGCTTCATAGATGAAACTTTTAGCATTGTATAGTTGCATTTCTATTAAACTTAAACCCATTAATGGATATCATTTGGTGCTATTGATGTTGAATCTAACAATATCGTAATTTTAATATGAATTATATTTAGTCACAGAGACTAAAAGGTTTTATTCTGTATCTTAAGATTTCTATTTGTTTCCTGAATTTAGTCATATGAACAGGACGAAGATGACCAGTATGCACCTGGATATGATGTTGGGTCATTTCCCAAAGATTTTGGCTATGGTCCTTATGATCAAGATGGTGATGGACCTGGTGGTCCACTTACTGGGGAACAGAAACCAAGGATACTTCTTATGGGATTGAGAAGGTATTTTCAACATTGGAATATTTCAAGGATTTAATTTTTTCTGGTTATTTTAAATGTTCTAATCCCTGCCATATTTTCAGGAGTGGGAAATCTTCAATACAGAAAGTGGTTTTTCATAAAATGTCTCCTAATGAAACCATCTTTCTTGAAAGCACTAACAAAATTATTAAAGACGACATATCTAATTCATCCTTTGTACAGTTCCAGATTTGGGACTTTCCTGGACAAATTGATTTTTTTGATCCTACTTTTGATTCAGATATGATATTTGGTGGGTGTGGAGCTCTTGTATTTGTGATAGATGCCCAGGTACTGTCCTATTTTGAATTATCTTCATCCAGTTCTGTTATGTTTGATATTTTAATTTTTAATAAATGTGTATGTTAGAGAATTTATATTTTTTAATTTTCTGTATAATTAACCAGGATGATTACATGGAAGCCTTGAATAAATTACACTTAACTGTAACCAAGGCCTACAAGGTCAATCAAAATATAAAATTTCAAGTATTTATTCACAAAGTTGATGGTTTATCTGATGATTATAAGATGGAAGCCCAGAGAGATATTCACCAAAGAGCAAACGATGATTTAGTAGACTCTGGTAACTATTCTATAGTATAATACCTATTGAATTTTAATATTGATAATTTTTTATATGTATATTTTAATAGATGTTAAGAGTGAAATCCAAACTAATGTGAAGGATTTTATTAGGATATGATCAGATTCATTTGAGTTTTCACCTAACATCAATTTATGATCATAGTATATTTGAAGCATTCAGTAAAGTTGTTCAAAAGTTGATTCCTCAGCTTCCTACATTGGAAAATTTACTCAACATTTTTCTTTCGGTAAGCTACTGTTCTTAATATGAGTGTTTTTTTACAAACTATAAATAAATTAAAATGATCACAATTGAACTTATAATGATCATATTCTAAATTTATTTCCAATTTCAGAATTCAGCCATTGAGAAAGCCTTCTTGTTTGACGTTGTGTCAAAGATTTATATTGCTACTGACTCATCTCCAGTAGATATGCAGAGCTATGAGCTTTGTTGTGATATGATTGATGTTGTGATTGATGTGTCTTGCATTTATGGGTAAGTAAATTTTTTATCAATTCGTGTAAGTTAAAATAATTAAAACTTTCAGCTTATATATACCATACATACTTGTGTGTAATGTGCAGTGTGAAGACCAAATATTTAGGTCATTAAGTAGGGGTGCACGCTATACACGGGTAACACTTCTGTGCAGTTAAAATAGAAAATTAAAGTGTACCTACCTCACATCAGATTCTCGCCTTTTTGGTGAATTTAGGGGAGACACGCTAGTTATCAATAATCCAGCTTATACCTATATTAATTAAACATATCAAACACCTAATTACTTCCTTACAGTTGTATTTCCTTGCTCTCCAAATATTCCACATTTCACTAGCTAATCAGCTGATTGCTGTAGTCTCGTGCAAAAATCACCGGGACGACTTCCTGCAAAACATGTATCGAAAAGTAAAAACAGTACATATATGCAAGTTGAAATAATTTTTTTATATAATGAATATATTATATATAATTAACAATGTAAGGAATTAAAAACTCTTAGAATTCATCTTCCTCATCATCTTCAGCACCAAATAACTATGAGAAGAAGGCAACCACTATACAACGAAATTTAAGATTTTGTATTAAATACTGTCATTAAATATCTCTAGGAATGTAATATTCTGTAAATAAGCCTTATGTATGATTTGATAAATTTAAAATAAATTGAGGTATTTAAACCTTGAATCCTGAAATGTTTTGCCTTATTAGATAATTTTACCACAACTATGAATTTTCGAATTTTGAAAAGTAATTATCGGAGATTTTTATGTAAAGTCGGATTTGTATAAGTCGAGTTGCACGTAACCCAGAGAGTGTCTGTATTTATTTAGTAATGATACTCTAGTTAATACCTAACAGGACAGTATAATTCTAAAATTAAGGCTTGCTTATTGAATTATATTCTAAAATTTTGTTCTTATGCTCCTCAAAATCTAGGGTACGCGTTATACATAGGGTATATGAAAAAGTCAGGATTTGTTTTGTAAAAACATTACACGAGTATATAGTGTGTGTGTATATACACACACACATACACATACTAGTGGAAGGTGCTTGCATTCTGCAAGCATTTCATCTCACCTTGAAAAATAATTTTTCAGGGAGATATTTCATTATTAGAAATATTTTTTAATTCAAAATATTTTACCTCTGTACCAATTTTCATTCTTGCCTAATGGAAAAATATTGGAGTAAAATGTTACCTAAAATTTGCAATTTTAAAAATATTATACTTTTTCCATTGTGGGGAAAATTAAGTGACTACATCCGTTAACTACTAACAATTCACTTTTTAGTACACTAAGATGTGAATCAGGTCTCAAAGTATTATATATTAATATTCAGTGCCTAAGAAATAAGATAGAAGAAATTGAACTATTAATTAGCCCCCTCAACCCTGACATTATATGTATTTCTGAGCACTGGCTCAAAGAAAGTGAACTACCTAGCATTGCAATTAACAATTATTTCATTACAAGCAGCTTCTGCAGAAGCAACCTAAAATGTGGTGGTGTATTAACTCTAATTAAGAATAATTACAGGACCAGGGGTTTGCCAATTGCTAACCCCTTTTGTTCTGAACAAAATTTTGAATGTTGTGTCACTGAACTGTCTCTTGAAGACAAAAATATACTAATTCTGTCCACATACAGATCACCAAATGGTGACTTCAGTGTCTTTCTAGATAGCATGATAAAGGTTTTTAACCTATGTGAAAAGAAATCTAATTACTTTGTTACTTGTGGTGATTTTAACATTGATTTTTGCTCAAGTAGCCCCATGAAATCGGAATTGATAGATGTGTTTAATTCCTTCAACCTCAGTCAGTCCTCATTTGAGCCAACTGGAATTACTAGGCATTCTACCAAATGCATTGATAACATTTTTTCTAACCTACAGCTTCAGCAGTGTTCTATTGTTAACTCTGGTCTCTCAGACCATCAAGCTCTACTATCCCACTACCTACCTACTTCTGTTGCCTTAAACACTAACTCTAAAGCAAATCATTTTGTATATAAACGCTATTTTACACCTTCAGCCCATTCCAAATTTACCTCTGCTCTAAAACATGAGAATTGGACAAAAGTCTATCAGTCAACTTCAGTCAATGATAAATTTGACAGTTTCTTATCTACCTTCCTTTCCTATTTCAATGACTGCTTTCCTCTCAGATGTGTGAGGATCAACAATTACCTTAATAGTAGTAACCCTTGGGTCACTGATGAAGTTAGGTCTGAATCAGTTAAACTGAAACAAATGTTTCAAAAACTGACTCTCACCAATAACTCTATTGACAAAAAAGTCTACCTTGAGCACAAAAAGAATTTTGCAAACCTAGTAAAGGATGCTAAAAGGAACTTCAACATCAATCTAATAAACTCTTCCAGTAACAAAACTAAATTTGCCTGGAATATTATAAAGAAATCTACATCTTTGAGTACAAATAAATATTCCATCAATGAAATTTATGTCAAAGGCAAGATAGTGTCTCATCCATTATCCATAGCCAATGAACTCAATAATTACTTTCTAGGAGCTGTTAATCAACTTGTCAACCCACAGATAATAGACAATTCAGCCAACATCCCAACTCTATCCTACTCTAATGTTAATTCTATATTTCTCCAATCTGTTAATGAAAATGAAATTAAATCAATAATTAGTAAAATAAGTCATAAAAATTCATCTGGGTGGGATGGCATCCCATGCTCTCTTCTCAGAGGTGATGTCATCCAATATCTTCTTTCTCCAATTACCCATATTGTTAACAAATCATTAAGTTCCGGAACGTTTCCCCAAAAATTAAAAATTGCCAAAGTGATTCCTGTTCCCAAAAAAGGTAACACCTGCACTATGGAGAACTTTCGACCAATTTCCACCTTATCTGTCTTCTCCAAAATCCTTGAAAGCATTATGTATAACAGAATTACCTCATTCTTGGACAAGCATAATATTCTTTCCGAATACCAATATGGATTTCGCAAAGGTAGATCCACCGAAACTGCCATAGCAAAGTTCGTCCATGCTGTGCTAGATGGATTGAATGATCGAAATAATGTTATTAGGATTTTTTATGACCTATCAAAGGCTTTTGATTCCATCGACCATAAAATTCTCCTAAGCAAACTTAAGTCTTATGGGATCTCTGGACTAGCTAATAAATGGATAGAATCTTTTCTCACTGACAGGCAACAAGCTGTAAGAATCTACTCTGAAGCTGATAATTGTAAAATTTCCTCTGAACTCCACTATGTTACTAGAGGCCTCCCTCAAGGGTCAATTCTTGGACCTTTGTTATTCCTACTATTCATTAATGATCTCCCCTCCTACCTTAAAGGAGGTGATCTATACATGTTTGCTGATGATACTAACCATCTACTGATAAACCCCTGTGATTCCTTCAGCCCGCAAAATGCAATTAGCGAAATGGAAAGTTGGTGCACCAAAAACAAGGTCTTCTTAAATAATAACAAATCCACATTCATACAATTTCATCCCTCCCAAAAGATAATAACTCAAACTCCTTGGTTAAAAGTTTCAGACAATTCTCTGAAGAATTCGGCAGTAGTAAAATTTTTAGGAGTTCATTTAAGTGAAACACTAAACTGGGAAGCACATATTGATGCCACATGCAAGAAAGTTAGTGTAGGATGCTTCCTCCTCAAAAGAGTGATGCAGATCACTAACCTACACACAGCACTTACAATATACTATGCCTATATTTATTTCCATCTAAAATATGGCATTATGGTATGGGGTCACTCTCACCATTCCTTACATCTGTTTAAACTCCAAAAGTGGGCTGTAAGAATCTTAGCCAAGGAAAAAGACGAGATAGTTGCCGTAACTTATTTAAAAACCTCAACATTCTCACTGCCCCTAGTGTATACATATTTTTACTCAATTCTGTTTATTAAAAATAATGCATCAATTCTTAATTTAAAATCTAATTCGGATATACATGATCATAATACGAGAAGTAAACTGGACTGTCACCTTTCGTCACAGACCTTGAAAATGTGTGCTAACAGTCCAATTTATGCTGGATCAATATTCTTCAATAAGCTCCCTGCTACGCTAAAAAATGAGTCAAAAAACAGATCCTTTAAGCATAAACTTTTAGATTTGTGTACACATTGGAATTCCTTTTCCTCATGTTAACTTATGGCATATTTTTCTCTAATATTTCCTGTTTTTGGATTTTGACCTTGTTATAAGTTTACTCCGTAGTTTTAAATCAATTGCATTATAATACAATCCACTGAGTCTCTTTAGAAGCACTAAATTATATACAGTTCATCAACCCCCATAATTGAAAAGAGCAACGTTCTTTTATTTAATAACATATATCGCGTTTTGAAATTATGACATCATATGTATACGTCTTTGGTTAAAATCAATGGGACAATAGGAATTTCCGTATTAAAAACCATTAAAGCAATGCTATTATAATATGGATTGCCAATTCCCATTGAAAAGCATTGTCCTGGTTGCTATGGTAGCTGAAGCTCTTTATTGTTGAGCATCTGCTTTTTTCCGATATAGAAACATATTTCTTCGTCAATTCCGCACCGATTTGAATTTAGACTTCAAAAATAAGAACCCTCATTCTTTTAGCTATAGAATTGTTTTCATCCCGAGTTTATATCTGAATTATAACTAATTTTAAAATGCAGATTTTATGAAACTCGGCACATATTTCCATGTTTTTCTTATGGAGTATCAAAATGGAACATTGAGGTCAAAAATACCCCACTAAAAATTAAAAAATTTGGAATTTTCGATTTTTCTGGTTGGTTGTACCTAATAACCTATCATCCTGCCAAATTTCTGGTCCATGGCATATCTAGAAGTACCTTAGGTTTTATATCATATATATATCCTATATATATATATGCTCCGTAAGAAGCAGCTATTTATAATAGACTAGCTAAAAGACCCGGCTTCACTCTGGAAAGTTTTCTTTTAAGTAGCAAACTATTTTTATTATTTTTATTAATATATCACTTTTGATGTCATATTACAATAAAAATAATACAATAAATAAATTTTGAAATTTACCTACTTTTACTGTTGGGAACCCCAAGTTTTGAATTGCTGGTTTGTGACAAAAAAGATCCAAAATTTACCAAACGTTCCCCATTTCTTTAGATATATTTATATCCGCATAATTGAGGGGCTGCATGGCATTTTGGGGTTTCTCCACACCATTTCCCATGCATTCTTATGGAAATAGTATTTTGTTGACCGCATGGGGTTAAGAGACCCCCATGGTCTGCAAACCTAGACCAAGTTCTTCCTTTGATCCATAGGATGGCCCATGAAACTTTTGAATTTGATAGCTTCAACGGTGTGAAAATGTATAAAGAACACACACACACACACTAAAATATTTATAAGACTAGCTTTGCTCGGGAAAGAGTTCTTTTAAGTAGCTAATGATTTTTATTTTTATTATTTTTATTGATATCACTTTTGATGTCATATTACAATATAACTATTACGATAAATTCTTAAATTTACTTACCTTTGCTGTTGGGTACCCCAAGTTTAGCAAACGTTACCCATTCCTTAATTACACAAGTGATGTTTACATTAAAATTTACTATTTTATGTATTGTATTGTAAAGTTTTATCATTAATATAATTACGCATTAATGTCTTACTTAATATTCACATGGATAGATGCACCAAAGCCTTTAAAGCAGCAATAAAATTATGTGGATTATTTAAATACTATTAGCCAAAACATAAACAATAAACAGCATCTTGGTTGCCGAACAAATGTAAGTAGATGTATCGATTTATGTTGCGATAAATCTTTCAGTGTTAATGGTAAAAGATAACAATGTTCTAATATTCCTTAAAAATCTGATGTGGCCACCACATGACTTTCTCCATATCTGTAATGTTTCTAAAAATTCCAAATAGGTTACATAATAAATATTTTAAGAAACTGTGAGAAAATTTTACACTGTACAAAGAACAGAAATAAATTCAAACCATATCTTTCTGATATTGGATATAGCCACAAAGCTCAACAATTACGAAAAGATAAAGGATCGTTACTAAGCGGTAACTAAGCATCAATTATTAACAATAGTCGTCGGTAGGTGGCATGGTGGTGGCACCTAAAAATATAAGATATCTCTTAAACAATGCATTATATGGGAAAATGTTTCAAACAAAGGTTGTAGAAAATTAACTTTCCTACAACCTTTATTCCAATACATTATTGCATATATCAAATACTAAAGCAAATATTTCAAAATAATGGATAAGTGGCAAGAGTAAACACCCACTTCCGGTTGACCGATTTTTACCAAAAACTAATCAGTTCTTCTGACTTATAAAAATGTTAAATATAAAATTTTACATTGGCCTGATTAATAGTTTTTGAGTTAGAGCACCCACAAAAAGCTATCACATACACACACTAACACAGACATCATTGAGAAAACGGTCAAAACGTGTTCAGGGGACATCAAAACGTGTATTTCTGTTGAAATCTCGAAGTTGGTTTTTTTCATGAAAACAATACTTTCCCCTATACTACATATGGAGAAAGTAAAAATCATTTGACTCACTTGAAAAGTATTCATAGACTATATTTAGGCATGAATCCATTTGTACCCTTTATCTTGGCATTGGCTATTCTTTCTCTACGGCGCACCATGGCGTGGATTTTCCTTGCATTAATCTTATGTGGCTGCCTTCCTTTGACAAGGACAACAATTTAAAAAAATAGCTTTGTTGCCACCTGGAAAATGTTAATAAATCTTGCGCTTAAAGGATGATTTCAAGTGATTTAACATGTAATACAACAAAACATGAACATAATTAAAATATTCAGTCTTTCATGCGTAAAATAAGCCATTTTCTGTGATCGTAAGTTAATATTTAGGTATATTTATATCCACATCAGTGAAGGGCTGCATGGCATTTTGGGGCTTCCCCACACCATTTCCCATGCATTCTTATGGAGATAGTATTTTGTTGACCCCATGAGGTATAAGATACCCCACAGTATGCAAACCTAGACCAAGTTCTTCCTTTGGTCCATAGGATGGCCCATGAAACTTTTGAATTCGATAGCTTCAACGATGTAAAAACATATAAAGAACATGCATACACACATACACACACTCTAAAATATTTATAAAATATCGAACAATAATAAAAGGCTACTTCTGTCCCTTGGTCCCTTTGTGGCTCCCTCCATCACGCTATAAAAATGTAAATAACTCTATAATGGATCGAGATTCATTTTTTATATTTGGCAGGAATGATCGATTCAAATATTGTAAGATGATGACAAAAAGAAATCTCAAAAAAGTCCTAGGTTCGACCTCAAGGTAGGCATTTCCATTTCCGATATTATAGCACGTAAAAATTGACTTTGACTTGCAGGCTTTTATTCTTTTTGAGATCTAAATTAGAAATAATTCACCTCTGATCTTTGAATCTATCCCATTTTAAATAAAAAAACTATGAAGTTTCTTATTCTGTTCATCTATTCCTGCCTACAGTTTGAAATACCTCATGTTAAACGTTTAATTCACATATTTGGGGAAATCTTGCCTTTTTAACGGGATGTTGCCATGCCAACCCATTACATTGTTAAACCTCGAAATCCTATTGTTATTTCAATCCTTATGGGTGAAAGCGTGCTTTAAATGCTCTTACAATTAGTATGAGAGAGAGAAGGAGAGAGAAATTCTTTTCATAGCAACCAATGTAAACAACATTCATTGCATTATTTACGAGAAGGAGTACATTTGAATGTAGAATATTAATCATTCGCATACTAAAATTAGGTACTTAGAATCATTGTAGGAGTACAACGAATGCCTGAAAGAACGAAAGTTTGTTTTCTTGCCATCCAAAGAAAGTCAAGGTATATTTATGTTCATTTTTTATTTCACAAAAACCTTTACCGTTGAATTTCAATGGACATCTCCCTAGTCTATAATAATATAGCTACTTGTGCCTCACTGACTGACACAAAACTCTTAGGTACTTCTTAAAAGAGCTAGAAATCTGATATTTGGCATTTAGGTAGGTCGAGTGGCACAACCAATGAGAAAAATTGAAAATCACAAAAAAGTTAATATTTAAGGGGTCTTTTTAACCCCAATGTTCCATTTCAATACTCTATAAGAAAAGCATGGGATTCAGTGCAAGGCTTTCTAAAAATGCATTTTTAAATTGCTTAAAATTGGGATATGATTTCGCGAAAAGAATCGTTGTCTATGTGAAAAAACTGAGTTCTTAATTTTTGAAGACAGAATTCATATACATACCAAATTAGTGTAAATATCTGCTTTTAATCGGAAAAAAGTGTGAATTTTTTCCTCTTTTCAACAATGAAAATCTTTAAATACTATGGCAAAGACCTCAATGCTTTTAAAGGGGTCTGATATTATACGTTACAATTGCAGTGATTTAATTAATGGAAATTAATGCCATCATAACGAATTAACAGTTGAAATTCCATAATTCGAATCTCAAGGAAAGTAATAATTATTCGAGTAATAAATATTTAATTTATGGAAATATATTTTTAAATATTTGTATATATACAGTGGAACTTCTATAACTTGAATCTCAAAGGAAAGCAAAAATTATTCGAGTTATAGAAAATTCGAGTTACGGAAATATATTTTTTAAATTTTTCTTTAATTGAATTAACATCAAGTTTATTCCCATAAGCATATAACTTTAATTTTCAATATCATGCATATTATGAAAACATCACCAATATTTTCTTCCTAAAATATGTAAGATTTTACTGTATCCAAAACACTAATTGCATCACGCACTGTGATTGAGAGTATCATAGATAATTGCAATTCTCATGTACTACTGAAAGCACAAACATGATGATTAAATATGGGTTATCGACTGTAGGAAGGAGCGAATAGGTTTGTTTTTCTCCAGGGCTATAAGGGATCACAATAGGAGAAGCAACCCTGATAGCAGTGACGGTAAAACATGAAAAGTATTTTAATGTTGTGTTTCGTAGTTTTTCGAGAAATTTTAACTCTCTTCAGTTGTTAAATATAATGGCGTCATACCTATATCTTGATATTTTTATCCAAATACACACTAAAGGCATGGATGATGATGCCATATTTTTAACAGAAAATATCCTAATTTTTCCATAAATTTAATGTATAGGGTATAGTGTTAATAATGATTATTCTTATTACTCATGCAGTGTGATCTAACAATTATTCACTAAACTTGAAATACAAAAACTTGGACATGCGCCGATTGCCAGAGAATTTGGAAATTACAGATAGTTGCCTTAATTTCGCGGAAAATTATAAATATACTGCTATTACTCATGGAATTTATTATTCAATACATATAGGCTCCATGTGACTGAAGTGCTGTTGCCCTGGAGATCGTGTTGGTTTATTTACGAGTTTAGATCTTGGTGTATGGTGATCTTTTTTAGCGCTTGCAGTATGCAAGCACCAACTACTCATATGTGTATATATATATGTATATATTATAACCGCACTATCCTGCCTAATGCAAATTGTCAAAATTATTTCTTACCTCCGGATGAGCTTGAAAGCTGGTAAATGCCTCTTCCACAGCTCTGTGCAACTCCTCATTGTTGTGATAGCGACATGCAGCCACTTGTTCCTTTATAATGCCCCGCAAAGAGTTGTCTGGGATGGTGAGATCAGGTCTGTGTGGTAGCCAGGCTAATGGTGTGGGAGATGTCAGTGAACCCCGACCGATCCATCAGTACGGGAAATGGCCATTCAAAATGTCATGCACAGCGAGGGCGAAACGTGCAGGTGCTCCATCATACTGCTGCCACACATTATCCATGAGATCTCTTTCTCTCAGCTGTGGTATGAGCCACATCTTCAAAATTGCTCCATAAGATAACTAGTCCTTCAAAAAAATAAGGTCCAATCAAATGAGTTGCTTTCATACCCACCCACAACATCACATGTGGTGGGTGATGTTCCAACTCCATCATAAAGTTCAGATTCTCCTTTGCCCAAAACACCACATTTATTGCATGGGCACTGCAATAAATGGCGCATTCATCAGAGAAGAGAACCTTCGAGTGGGAGATGGCTCTTGGGAAAGTGTCCAGCAATGCACGACATGCTTCATGGCACCAATTCATGTCATTGTCTGACAGTTCATTTATGATTAACGGCCAATACGGCTTCACTTTCAGGTCTTTCATCATATGGTCTCGCATTGTTGACCATGGTACACCAAGCTCTGATGATCGTTTCCATGTCAATTTCGTTGGGGAACAAGTAATGGAGGTATCAACAACTTCACACGTTGACAAGCATGTTTTCTTTCGCCCACTCCTCAGCCGATCTTTAAAACTACCAAGGGCGAACGCATGTTTTTCCCAGTCCAACAATGTCACTTTTCGTGGAGGAGCCTTATTGAACCATTCCCGAAATGTTGTCATCACTTGGGCCATTGTTTGAGCTGTGTGTGGTCTCTCGTGCACCCACACGCTTGCCACTAACCTCTCTTCAACTGAATAACTGCTTGTGTCGGCCATAGTCACTACTCAACGGAAGTGAGCTCTCTGAAACACTACACCACTCGAGCAACATTGCCAATTTTCATTTTTCAGCATTGTCAATTTTTCATTATCGTTGTGTAGGGGTATGGTGACTTCTCGCCCACCCTGTAGTATATTGCCCATCAAAAATGACAGGTTCAAATTAATAAAAAACGGAATTTAAGTTTTTACTTTAAATAAATTATTTTATCTATCACTATTTATATTGATTTTGTTTCTCACAGCAGTCATTTGTCATTATAAACCAATTTTGAGGTAGAGCAGGAAAAGAGTGGAAGGAATTTAGCCTTGGGACAACAGTATGAGCTTGAGTTTTGACAATTACACTATCATAAAAAAATTTTCACTTGCTTGGTTTGTTTATTAAAACATCCAGCACATTCCTCAGATTTTCTTATGTCTTATTTCATCTTATTCTGCCTAATTATTGTATTATATTTCTTCTTTGCATTACGTAAGTACCTATATGTGTATTTTTTATGACGGTATACAACGACGCTGTATATACGAACACTTACTGTACATACTCCTTTCTATTTAATGTTGTACTATTATATTATCATATGTACACTATCTAGGGTTTTCGTAGGTTTTTCACACCCCCCTTCTCAGTGGGTGTTTTCCTGCATGGATTTTACTAGGGAGGACATGCCTGTTTTAGCTAGGTTTTCCCCACAATCTCTAATCTGTCTTCAATTTTATATTTTTTACTCTGTATGATTTAGGTATATACTGTTTATGTAATGCGTATTGTAATATCTTACTTTACCATTTCTTATATTTATTATATTGACGAAGGGTTAAATGTAAGAATGGACCTTATGGTCTAAATTTCGCCCGAATAAAGACATCTATCTATCTCTCACTCCCTCTTTCACTCCCTCTCTCGCTCTCTCTCTCACTCCCTCTCACTCCCTCTCTCTACCTCCCTCTCTCTACCTCCCTCTCTCTACCTCCCTCTCTCTACCTCCCTCTCTCTACCTCCCTCTCTCTACCTCCCTCTCTCTACCTCCCTCTCTCTACCTCCCTCTCTCTATCTCCCTCTCTCTACCTCCCTCTCTCTATCTCCCTCTCTCTACCTCCCTCTCTACCTCCCTCTCTACCTCCCTCTCTACCTCCCTCCTTACCTCCCTCTCTACCTCTCTCTCTACCTCCCTCTCTACCTCCCTCTCTACCTCCCTTCTTGTCTCCCACTTAGCCAAACTTTCCCTCATTCTCTCCCTTCTTCTCTCCCT
Organism: Tanypteryx hageni; assembly: GCA_028673005.1. Classification (NCBI taxonomy): domain Eukaryota; kingdom Metazoa; phylum Arthropoda; class Insecta; order Odonata; family Petaluridae; genus Tanypteryx; species Tanypteryx hageni. The sequence goes on from CM054113.1 coordinate 140,525,187, forward strand.
CTCTTCTTTCTCTACTTCCTTCTCTCTTTCACTCTCCCCTTTATTTATTTATTTATTGCAAACAATCGGCTTACAGCGCGAGACCCATTACAACTGATCAATTAAGAGTAAATGAATAACAATAACAAAGACAATCACAAACAACCATGACCAAGGCAGGACTTGAATCTGCATTGAGAGCCAGACATGCTAGTCACCCCTCTACTGAGGCCTCATTCTCCCACCTTAGTCTGTTATCCCAATACAGTGCAAATGAAGAATGAATGAATGGAAAAGAAGAATCAAATGTCGAGAGTGTAAAAAAATGAGGAGCATTGATGAACACAAACCCAATGGTAAGGAGAACAATTTATTGTGTGTTCTGCATCAAAGCATTAGATCAAAATCAATAATTCATTATGACATCCTTAATTATTATTGAAAGCGTTGAGCCAGTGTAATCTTTAATTAGATTGCCATTTCTCTTTTTAAAAGCCTTGAGCTCGTTGCTATGGCAGTTTTTCATTGTTGTGCCTTAGAAAAATATGCTTTCTTTGCGATTAAAAACAAATATTTATGCTGATTCAGCAAAGATTTGAATTTTGTCTTTAAAAATTAAACTTCATTCTTTCATCTACAAAACTTTTTTATCTCGAGTTCGTATCTCAATTTGAAGTAATTTAAAAAACATATTTAGAATGCTCTGCCTTGAATCCCATGCTTTTATTATGGGGTATTGAAATGGAACAAGGGGATCAAAAAGACCTTATAATGTAAATTTTTGAATTTTCGATTTTTCCTGTTGGTTGTCACCTATGACCGACCAGCATGTCAAATTTCAGATCTCTAGCTCTTCTAGAGGTATGTTAGAATGAGGCATGGGACACCTAGGAGGTTCGTACACAAGATTTTTGTATTATAGAGAGATAAAATTGCCATCCTCAATGGATCACCATTTTGTGTGTGGTACAAGTTATCCCTTCTAAAATTAATTTTTTGCACAAGTTTATCTCTATCCTGTGATATTATCCTTTTATCTAGCATGTTCAGGACCACAGAGATGTTGGATTAGATGATATGCTGATTTCAGGCTCATGTCTGGAAAGTAATGTGTGTTTAAGCAAATCAACCTCTTGATCTATTATCAGGAAGTAAGTAAAAGGTAATAGATCCTTCACCGTAAAAAAAGGAAAGAGAAAACTCACATACGCGCTGCAGGTCTCCGGAGGAATCGGTGGGACCTAATTCACACACACACACACACACACACACACTCGATTACTGATAGAGAGTTTTGTAGATTTCTTTTTAAGTAGTAGTGAGAGACAAAATTAAATGTTATATATGTTAAAAATAATTTTGGGCATATAAGAATTGTATAGCATAATGTATTTCTTTGTCAAACAATTTCTTTTCGCCCAAAACTATTTTTACTCTCTGTAACATTCAATTATGTGAATTTTATATTTATTGCTTACTTTTCAGTGCCTATAAAAGTTGGTTTCAGTAATTTTTATTTCAATTTGAACTTAATACTTAATTCACACATACCTGTCATATTTGACGGGCAATTACGCTAGTTTATTAATAATAGTCCATATTCTCCTTATAAAATTAGACAATTGACATTTTGAATGTGATGTTTTTTTTATAATTTACATGTGCAATTTACGAAAAAGGTAATATTCCAATATTGAATTAAAAAAAGAAGATTTTTTCTTTTGGTCAATCATTAAAAATGCCAAGTCCACACACAGTTTACTGAATAATAATTATCTGCAATTATTAGCATTGCAATCTATTAAGTTTGATCTTCCTACAACAATAATTTCGATGCTTCATAAAAAGCGCGAAGTGAATAGCACAATTCTTTCATCTATTTGAAGGCTCAATAGGTGTTAATTGAATTGGAGGCAACAATGCGGGTCGCCTTGGCAACACCTGGAAAGAGTATGAAAAAGCCATAAAATTTCGAAAATAAATGCGTACTTCTCGCAAATTCTGTAACATCCAAACGTTGCAATAATAAGATATTTTATAGTTTTAGCCATTGAATAAAGCAAAAATGGAGAAAATTGGTCCAGATTTACATATTTTAATAAATGAAGGAAAAAATCTTGCACTTTGAAAAATCAAAAATCCTGTGTAAACTTATGGGAAACTATTACCGTCTCTTGGGGTTGAACCTGGGACACTTCCGTAAACAAAAATAGTTTTTCCGGGGTCTCCTAGTTGGCAGAAACAAAATGTCATTTACAGCATTTCTGTATGACAAACTGTTCAAGAGATAAAGAGAGAGATATTGTGTAATTTTGTATAAAAGATTCTAAATTACACACTTTTACAATATATAAACACAACAATAACTAATCTCTCTATATTATAACTGCACTAATGTGTGTTACAGAAAGTTGAAGATTCTTCAATTTGGTACACTTATGAGAGCTTTTGATTTTCAGATATTTTAACTGGAGTCAAAAAGATTGCATCTTTTTGGACTAGAAATAACTAATCGATATTTTTTCAAATGATCATTAGAATTTTTGAAGTCTGAAATATAGGATTCTGCTTTCTCCTTACATCTTGCCATTTTTTCCAAATGGTTATAATGGTGTTTTCATTTAGGTTACGGGAGGATACTGAGACTTCAGCATTTGACAACCAGAGTTCAAGTATAATAAAATTAAATAATGGAACAATTCTATATTTGAGAGAAGTGAATAAATTTTTAGCTCTCGTTTGTATTCTCAGAGAAGAAAATTTTGAGCGTCAAGGTATGTATTAACTATTATACATGCTATGGTTTGCTTTTGTTGCTAGAATATTATAATATATATATTTAATAATAAAATACTTATTCCATGTCAATCAAGCAATAATATTCTACTTGCAGGACTTATAGATTACAACTTCCTATGCTTTAGACAGGCTATTCAGGAAGTTTTTGAAGTGAGAAGTAAAATTCAAACCTCTTTACCAAATAGCCAGCGTGGGATAACGGAAGGCACAAAGCATCCCAATGGCGTCCAGACATAAGAGACTGAATTAATAATTTTATTGTTATTGTACAGTTGTTCCTGTTATGCAATTGTTGATATTATACATTTATTTTAATTTTCTTGTTTCTGGTAGTACCCTGCACCAATAGCCCATAGCAAGAATTTTCAATGAATATTTTTAATTTAAAATATTAACATCTCCAAATTAAAGATGCAAGTTTTTTAATTAAAAATCATCAGTTTTTACTTGGATATTGTTGATGTATCTAAAATATTTTGGTCGATCTGAATTATAAGTCAGTAATTCAGACAAGATCTGTAATCTATTTCTCACAATTTTCTCCAGAATAATACGCTTTGTTTACTAGCAAGCACTGCCTTCTGCTGTATTGACAGAATTGATAATATATTTTATTGTAAAATTGGTATGGAGTTTCTTACCAGATGATCATGTATATATATATATTCCTATAATTTACTCTCTATTCCAAGCGTTTGTTGTTGTTAGTCAGAAATCAAGTAAATAATACATTGAAATGGAAACAAAGTCCTAAATATGTATAAATGATGTGAGAAACTATTATAAATCTTAAATTCTTGAGTAAGTCATGTACATTTAAACTGTAATATAGAAGCCCTTGGCAGTAATTTACTGATTATTGATACTATCAAACTATTACTGAATACCAGTGAGGCAGCATATCAAGCATTATTTTTACAATAAGAGTTTCCTATATTAATTTTTGATGCAATCATAAGGTGAGCTAATTATATTTTTTAAATTTTGTATTAATAATTTTACTTGACTGTAATAGAATAATTTGAGTTGGATGTCTCAGCATTGCAACTTGAGCTTCTTAAGTACAATTATCTGTATTCTTTAGTCAAAATTTGTTTTGGTTCTGCTGAAAATAAGTTCTTTGTTGCTATTAAGGTACTAAAGTTGATTGAATTTTATGAAAGAGTTCAATGCAAATGCATTTATTGGTTATCTATTATGATTAATGGAGGGATTTCAATGCAAGATGCTTTCGAGAAACAACATTTTGTTTTGCTTTCATTATTGTTGGGAATTAATTTTTTTTTGCAAAAGCCATATTTAAATACTGTCATGTATTGAGCTAAAAGTTATTATTTGGGGTACCCTAAAAAATGAAAACAAACTTGTAACTATACTACAATTACTTTGGTTACCATGTTAAAATTTGAGTTCTACATTGTAAGCAAATTTATATTTTATTGTAGAAATTTATTAGAAGCAAGAGACATATTGAATATATTTTCATTATTTTGATTTGTATGGCTAAAGGAATAAACTTACTGTTCATAGTTGGAATGCATCCTGGCATTTTACACTTTTTTATATGAAAATCCAACCCATGTTTTGCCTTATTAAAGGGAATAAAATGTCTTTTGTCAGAGTGGCCTTATCCATGGAGCTATGAAATAATGTTAGAAGGAAATGAAGAGGTAGTTATCATACATTTAATGATGTTATACAAATCAATATATTTTATCAAAATGCAGTCATATCATGTGTCAATGTATCCATATGCAGTATCCTATGGTTTGGTTTGTTTTTGCTCTAGCAAATATGAAATAAATATTTGTTTTTTCTTCCAGTGGACTTCCATCATAATGTAATGTATAAAATTGACTAAACTAATTGATAGAATTTTCTACTCAATGAGGAAGATAACCATAAAAATTGTAAATCCCTAATCTGGTCTAATGAAGCAAACAAGGTAATACTAGTGTCTTATCTAAAATAGCATATACGTCCCTAAGTTACCCAATGCTAAGCAAGAGTATGCTAAATACAGCACATTTTATTTAAATGTGTTTATTATTGATACCATGTACATGTACTTAGATAAGCTGCATGTCCCTTTCTCAAGCGAATTCGCATTAACAGGACCCATATTTACATGTAAAAGATATAGATACGTTCCACAAGCAATCCTAACTCCACTCCAAGATGCTCTTCTTTCGCTCCATACAGACTTCTTTTGCACTAAATACAAAAAAACCACTAAATTATACTCGCCAATAAAAGGAAGCAGACAAGCACAAGTGGTGACTGTTGTGAGTGACATAATAGTGGAGGTTTAAAGTGCTGGAGGGTTGTCTTGGCCCAACACAAGTTCCGTGGGCAAGGAGACAAAACTTCTCAAACAGTATCACATGAAATCTCTGTCACATCTCCACTCTACAATATCCGCTCCACTCTCATCTCTTTTACTCTAGTACTAATATGCACACCATAAGAGACAATAGTCGCCTTGTGGTGTAGTGGATAACATTCTTTCATTTGTATTGCACTGGCCTGCATAAGAGCGAATCAAAGATGCATATAAAGAAATTCCAGTAGCAATAAGTTTGTCGCATAATAGCAAATTTCCACAAAGTGAACCTGCATAAAGAGAGGGAAACCTGTGTGTGTGTGTGTGTGTATATATATATATATATATATATATATATATATATATATATATATATATATATATATATATATATATATATAAAATTCTCAAGTAGAATGGTTCCCAAATATTTAGTTGATGTGTTCTGAATACGTGTGAAGAGACTGAGGGGAGTATTTAGTCATATTAATGAATTAATGCAAATATATTAACTTAATGAAAATTATCTAATGGTTCATTTCTTAAACCGCTGGACGGATTTTAATGAAGTACAAGTGATCGTTAATAAAATGTAATGCCCAATTGTGATTTTGAACTGCATCCGTCAATTAGAACAAACTTGACGTAATTACTTTAATAGACTCATTCTTGTATCTCGTTCAATGGCATCCGTCAAGCAACAATTTAATACAGTTTTTTCCTCTCCCTAGCTCTTTTATGATCTGTAAGGTATAGATTAAAAAATGTATTCGGATCAAGGACTTCATTTACCACAAAGTCCGCGAGACCACATAATACGAGTTATATTTTCGGAGATAAAAATTTGAGAAAATCCCGAGCAAAACATGGCATATTTTGTTTACATCGATCGCTAAGACGCTTCTCTCGGCAAACAATTTATAAAATCAATATATTTCTCTACCATGCTCTTGTAAGATCTGTGAGTTAGACGAGCGTACTGATAGAACCCGTAATATGGGGAGGGGCGAGATTTAGGAGAGACTATCATTCAAATCATACGCTTTAGGAACTCTTAAAATGGAATTGCGACTTCTACAATACGGCTTTATAACGCTGAGAAGAAGCATTTCGGCACGAAAACCAGTGCAAGATATAGGCTTACAATAAGATTATAAGCCTTCAGACGTCTCTCGCTCTTAGGCCAATGTATTTTCTTGTGTGTCAACGCTTCTTAGGTGTTAAATATAGCTAGGGAAGATTATTGTGGTTATTTGTGTGTACACTGTTCAGGTTCTAAAGGATCACTTCAATTACCGGTCGGTCCGGTAGTCACTACTTAGGGCCTCCAATATCAACATGAAGTAAGTTTTTGGTTTCATATATAGGTACGTAGGTAGATTTTGGTTGACCTGCAGTCCCCTTATTTTCGGCGCCACGAGCCACCACTGATGGGACAAAATTTTACAGATCGTATTTATTCACTAGGGCAGGGGTGGGCAAACTTTTGACGTAGCGGATTTACGAGGATATCATGTTACGTTATGACTCACTTATTCAAGATCGACAATATGGGTCGAGTGAATAAAAAATAAGCAAATGCTTAAGATTTCGATCACTTTTTATGCAAATGCTTGATTTGGGGTGAATAAAAAAATAGCATTTGCTTTTGCTAGAAAGAATAAGCATTTGCTTATTTTTAGGATTTTTCTTAAACATTTGCTTAAAATTGTGTGAATAAAACCGAGCTTTTGCTTAATGCTTGAAGCATATGCTTAAACTTTTTTAAGTGAGTTTAAGGGGTTGCTAAGTAGTGACAACAAAGGTTAAAAATACGAGAAAAGTTTCAAGAACCAACGGTTATAAAAATTTATATCGTTTCTCTGAAGAATGTTAAGTATTCTGTTACTCGGAGAATATGAAGAGAGACGTGGTGGGGCACTGACTTCCAAAAAAAAGATAGAAATATTTTTAAGGTACTTAAGTGATCCCGGATTTCAAATAGGAGTGGGGGAAGAACACCACGTACAATACGTAACTTTGTGTAAGACAGTAAAATTTGTGGCGTCCAAGATCACTATAAAGGCAAATAACTAACTAATTGAATAAAAATTCACCCATGATTTGAGATATCATCGAATTCAGTTATAAAAGAAATAGTTTTTAAAAATTACCCAATATATTTATGTTTTTAGTTTGAAATTCAACTATGTAAAACTTTAAATGCAAACAAAAATAAGTGATGGAAGAGTTGCAAATAGCTTTCTTCCGTAAAATTTTTTTAGAATTTGCTTAAAACTGAGTAGCAATTGCTTATAAGCAAAAGTAAACTTTTATTCACTTTGCTTTTAGCAAATGCTTTTACTGTTTGCTTTAAGCATTTGCTTAATTTGTATTCACTCGACCCATTGTATCAAAATATGTACGCCATGGATGGTTCCAAAGACGACATAGTATGGGATGATGATTTCGGATAACGCGGATGAAGACGACGTTCTCGGCGATGCCATTTACGCAGACGAGAGTGACACACAAGATCGCGGATGAACTATTTGAAAACAGTGAGGGCAGTGATTGTGAATTCGAAGATTTTAGTGATTAGGACAGCTATAAATGAATAAATAATTATTCTGTTTTGTTTTGAAAGTGTTAAAAATAAATTCTACCAAAATGCAATGAAAAGTACAATTTGTTTAGAAAGTCGTCCGAAAATAAAATCATTTTCTTACTAGAAAAAGTTATATGCGTTTGTTACCATGTATAATACGCACCATAAGTTTTTTCCAATATTTTGAGGGAAAAAATGCGTATTATAAGCGAAAAATTACGTTATGTATAAACATTTTGTGTTAGTATTCTAGCATCTATAAATAAAACTCATCATGCGATCTGACCACCACTGTGAATTGGAATTACTGACCAAAATGAAGTTGATATTTATCAATATAAATATTATGATTCTTTTTTAAATCATTCCTTTTAGAACTAGGGTACTTTAATCGTCGAAATTATGACTTCTGCTCATTTTGAGTCACAATCATTTTCTTTCCAAGTTCATAATATCACCGCTCTAACTATTGGTACGTGCTTCCATCTATAGGCAAGTTCTTAAACGTTATAATTTTGTTGAAAGATTTTATAGGATTTCATAATAGAATAAGTTCTCCACTGCGCTTTTGTGAAATTACGTTAGTGTCGGAATTTCGCCATCCTCTTAAACATGTAAACGGGAGAGGACTGCTACAAATTCACCCGCCAGGTAATATTGCTGTCCTTTAATAATTATTAATTCCAACCGCGGCTGTTATTATTTTTTAAATCTTCAAGTCATGGATATATTTAGATTTAGTATTTTTAGCGCAATTTAACCCCAAAGAACAAAAAAAAATCTCCCAAATAAATCTATTTTCATCAGTGTATAAACTTTGTGAAGCAATTTATCGATTATGACAACGCTGTCAAAAAATTCCATAACCGCACAATTACATGGTAATTTATATGTTGTGACATTCCTAATGGTGTTTTTTACGTTTTCAATAGCTTTTTTGAGTGGATGTTAAATATTTTCTATCATCCCAGTAGAACTGTCAGAAAGCCAACGAAATGTGACGTAAAAATTTGTATATTTCGCCGAATTGTAGTATTATTTTTGTTTACAGCACTATAAAAGTTAAGTAAATATTGTTTGTAATTTATAATAAAAAAAAATAATCAGGGAATAGTTCATTTTGGTTCTATTTCGAATTCATTTTTAAGTTGTAGAAGGGAACGAGCAAGATTTAGATCCTACGGGATCATGTGTATTTCGATTTTCGACATTTAGAAACGTCTGACTATTGCTAACGTTATTTTTAATTCTATCAGTGCGTTACAGCAGTGAGATGGCTAGTATCCATTCCATTTAACGTTTTAATATTTTATTACTGTTTTATCTTGTTTGTGGGTAAGGTATCTGATGTGAAATTTAAATTAGGCATTTTTCAGTGCAGTACAACTATTTAGAATTTTTTATTGTAGAATCTAAGTTCAATCGAAATCATGAATTGTTACTTCTAAAGAATTTAATGATAAAATTTTCATGACAAAATCCGTATAAATAATAGTGACGTTTTCTCTGAAATAACATTATAGTAGTTAATATAAATGCCCTCATATTGAAATATTTTGATTTATTATATGCATATAACTTCCAAATTTTTTGTTTTCTATGAAAAGTCCTTCCAAATAAGACAATCTTGTTTGATTCATGATTTTGATTTTTCCTGCTGTATGTTCGGTATTTATCAAAATATGTTCTTTTTACTAATATATTAAGCATAAGCAGGTGGTATATTAAACAATTTCTTGAAAGCCATTTTTGGTATTATATTGATTTTAAAATAAGGCGTTGCAATAACAGTTTTATAGTGTAAACATTTTTTTGGGTGAAATATATTAATGCAAAAGTTATTCCAGTTTAATTTAATTTCCACCAGTTAGTTTGAAGATATGGTATTTTCTCTGAACATTAATTCATTTCATGCTGAATGTTTTACTTTAGTAATGAGGATGTTTGTATACCACCTTAAAATATAAATCTCAGCTTGTTATTCCTGAGTAAATTAAATTCATTTGGTGGAAATCAATGGAAATTATTAACTTTTCCATTTGATACTACCTCAGCAATAGAAAGTAATTTTTGTTGTGTTGGATTTTGTCCTAAAATTTTTATGAGATCATATTCTGGAGGGTATTCAAAGGGGTTTTATGTTATTTCTGATTTAATTTTTGCCTTATTATTTTTATTTAATTCATGCATAGTAAATATGTAATGTAAAATTGACTCGAGGAAGCAGACAATTTTATAATTTTTTTGTGTGATTTTTCCATCGAATTATTATATTTCTCATTCTACCTGCTCCTAGTAATCTTTTTATGATACATATTTTATCCAGTTCCATTTTATTTAACACTAATTTGATTGCTATATTAGGTTAAATGATGCTGCATACATTTTTTGAATAAATATATTTTTTCACAAGATCTCAGAGTTATTTTGAAATAGTATTAATTGGTAATAACTATTTTTAAAGCAACTTCATAGTAAACGTTTGGAATATTTATAATTATATTTAAGCCAGTGCTGAGTCTGTGAAAGTCTCAATTTTTTCTCGTTTTTAAATTAAATTATATTTAATCATTACATTTAAAATTTAAGATAAACATTTATTATCTAAATTATAAATCAAGAAGTTGATTTTTATGTTTTGTAATTGGTCAAATCGCGATTTAGCTCCACCGTTTGTCCATCACTGACATTGGTGTTAAAGTGGGGGTGGCCGTAAATCGAGGTGTATTCTTGTTGTATGTAATCATAAGGTGGAAATTCTGTTCACAACTATTCATGGGCAGTATGAGGGGTTGGTACTATATATGGGAGCACTAAATCGGTCTGACTGTAGTTCATAAAATTTTTGATAAAAGTAATTTTATGTCTACTATGGATGAAGGTGAATTGAAATTGCTGCTCAATCTAGCTAGCCTAGCTCAGAATTTAAATTTTGAATTTAATGAAAGGAAAAGTATTAATTGATCTATATTTATTGTTAGTGTATTATTATGCATTCTGTATCTAAAAACTGAGATAAAGCGTGATGTATTTTATCTAGCATATGAATATTATACTCGGTTATTACACCAGTCTCTGTATTTCTAACTAGATGTTGACAGATTATAAACAAGAATGTCGTTTTATTCTCAACAGAATTTGTATATAGGTTGATACTTTAATAGAATCGTAATTTTTATTGGCAAGGATTCCTTTTTATTAAATGACTTAAATACGGGATAATTTCTCAATGGTTAGATTTGCCACTGAACCATTTGAGAAATACTGAATGCACAGTATATATCATATAAAGTTAATTGTCTCAAAAGGGAACAAACATGGAGAGGGTTTCTGGAAAATAAATTTCATTTTTAAGAAATAAGAGAATTTAGCTTATGTACCTGAAAATACCTCCTTGAAAACATAATTGCACATTTTATTTATGCTGTCATTATCCCATTTACTTAGGGGATGCCTTCATTCTCTTTTTTTTTATCTTTCCACTTTAGGGGTATGTAAATAACGCCAAAAATTTCTTACTTTGATTCAAACGCAAAGGGAGGAAAAAATGCATTTAATTTCTTATCTAATTTTAATTGTTAGCATTGAGTGCAGGAATGAAAAAATCCAACATCGCCTGGTATATAACGTAAAATAATGTCCCATGGCTAAATACACATTAAGAAAATAATCTAAAAAACTCCTGAATTAGACTCAAATATTGCCAGATCGGTCAAATTTTAAACATTAAAAAGTTTGTTTTATTAGAAATATTTAACTTTGATCCAAATGATCGAATGAAAATCCTCTTTTAAAAGGATTTCTGCTTTATGCCCGAAATAACAAACGCATTAGACAACTTGACTTAATACTTGTTTACCATTCACAAATGTCATTCCTGCTATACTTAAATCTGAAAGTGATTTATGCGGATGTGTAATTATTATTGAAACTAAATCTAAAAACTCTCAAATATATAGGCACTATTTGCTCACTTCATGTGTGCATACATGCAAGGGAGGGAGGTACTTGATTATGTAAGCGTGTTAAATAACTTATTCCACAACTTTCCTTAGAGCCTTTTTAGTGCTTTTCGTCATTGCTTCGTGATATCCGTCCGTCCGTACGCATATATGAGGGAAGAATTGGCTGAACTGATTTAACTAAATTTGGTACATAAAATATTCACATAAATTAATGACCAAAATGGCATATGTCGACCGGATCGATTCAGCAGGGATACCACAATTGCAAAATAAAACTTCGGTAATTATGAATTTGGAAGGAATTGGCTGAACCGATTTCAACGAAATTTTGTATGGAGGAGGTGTGCAACATAAAAAAATCAATATGTTTAGTATAGATTTAGAAATCAGGGCTGCCACAATACAAGTAATAAAAAAATTTATTTTACAAGTATTTGTGTTGGACTGTCCACATTAATTTTGACCAAATTTAATATGTATAATGTACACATATATACAAAACCATAATAGCATATTTGGACAGGATCAGCCAAACGGGGGGGGGGGGGGCACAATTATAAATTAAACTCTTTCAGTAATTATGGATTTGGAAGGAATTGGCTGGACAGATTTCAACTAAATTTTCTATATAAGATTTGTAAAACACACCATAATGAAATGAAGATGTTTAAAGCGGAGCTAAAGAGCAGGGCTACCACAATAAAGAGTAAAATAATATTTCTTGTACATGTATTTCTAGAGAACTGACCACATGGATTTTAAGCAAATATGGTATATATATAATCTTCATATAAATAAATAACCAAAATAGCATATTTCAACCGGATCGACTAAACAGGATTACCACAAGGTTAGAATTTTTCTGTAACTATGAATTTGAAAGGTATTGGCTGAACCGATTTCAAAAAGAAAATTCGTTTGTAGGTCGAGTAGAGAATGACAAAACGAAATGAGCATGTTTTGAACAGATCTAAAAGGCAGGGCCACCTCAATATAAGGAAAAATAATTTTCTGATTTCAAAGCAAATACATTAGTTTACGATTATACTACGGCGAATTTGACGAAAAGCACTTATGTACCACGGGAAACCCGTGTACATCCCATACTTGCTTGATGACATTTTTCTGCGAAATATGACTGAAAGTTCATTTCTTTTTCACCCAAAGGTGGAATCCCTGTGTGGGTTATGTGAACCATTTATGCCATTTTCTTGTTGACCTTTGCCCAAAAAGTTCTTAGTACCAAACTTTTGCAATTCATGGCATCGTTTCTAACTCTTTCGTATTCGAAAATCACGAGGGAGGCCTTGGTAAGCCTATAACAAGATGGAAAAGTATACTCCATAAATGAAATACACAGAGATTTCAAAGAGGCTCTTTATAGGAAATACGTACAGATTTTTTCACTTTGAAATATTAATCAGACCTGGGCGCGGGATAAAATAGTTATATATAAAAATAAACATCATGTCCTACTCAACTCGCGGACCCACGAGAAAAACACTGATTTAGAGCCTATGAAAACAAAATTAACTTCGAAGGGATTACCGGAGACCATGAAGATGCCAAACGAATGCAAGGAGAACATAAAGTGTTTTTCTTGCTCTTTCACTCTTCAAGTCTTGTTTTTTTCTGCCTTTTCTATATTACTCTGTATATTTGTTTCTATGCATGTCGTACGGTGGTCAGCAAGGTAAAATAAAATTCGGGCCATGGTTCGTTCTCGCGCACTTGGAAATCGAATCCCATTCCCCATCACTTTATTTACTTACAGTTCGCGGTATTCTCGAGAAACAAACTCCACGAACGGCGAGGATTATCCGTAATTGCTGTTTTAGTGTACTTGGCAGTGGCGGATTTAAGAGGGGTCGCACTTGTCGTGCGCCAGGGAACCCTTTAAGTAAGTGGCCTCGAAAACATATTTTATGTATAATCTCAGTAATGTTAAATATCTCATTTTAAAAATCACTAAGAAAAATACATTTTGCACTGCGATACTTGATTTATAAAAGCGATCGTTAATGGGGGTCAAATAAAGGAGTAGTCGCTAGGTGAGATTTCACTATATGTTCAGATTGCAGGGGTCCCAATTGTTTAGCGCCAGGGCCCCCAATAGTTTAGCGCCAGGGGCCTAGTATGTCTAAATCCGCCATGGTACTTGAAATAAATGTCGAGTAGAGCAGTTGATACGAGATTTTTGTTGTCAAACAAAATCGTTCCCTCGTCTTTTATTTTAGCGTATCGTTCCGGTGTCCGATTATTATTTAATTGTTTTACTATGATTGTCATCGTATCGAAATACGTAAACGATTAACGTAATTCTGAAATCTTCGCTCTCATTTTTTCCGTAAATTTGGGTCGTAAACTGCTTGTTCTTATTTTGCCTGTTATCATCCGCAGAAGTATATCATTGCCATTATGCATTTTTCGTCCATCTGTCCCTCTATGTTTGAAGTGCTCGGTTTGCTTTTAATGATTAACATATTTTTAGCGTTTTTTTAAATTCGCTTATGCTATCGGTTTGTTCATCTGCCTTTCTAATTGAAAGAAGATAGAGACTTCGTTTTTCTCAACTCGATTTAGTATTGTCTCGTTGTGCACTTTTTCTTGGTGTGTCCGTCTGTCTAAAATATTTCTTGAAAAAATCTGCCATTTATTGTCTGTTTCAGCAAGTCTTTCCTTGTTATTAGATTAACTACTACCTTTAAATGCATCACTGTTGTCACAAGTCCGTGTTTTCTCCACGATGGTTGCATATCAATTATAATCAGGCATGTCTATTTATTTATGTACGATAGAAGCGTTTTTATTTACCTATTTGTCTTTATTTCTTTAAGGTAATGTAAATATCGTAATTAAAGTAAGCATGGTAGTATTTACTATGTTTTTTAAGCGATAACGTCGGCAATTTTGTCTGTTATGCAGTTGTATTTTTTATAAATTACCTGATATCCGTTTTATGGAAATTATCGTCGAATTTAGTTACGAAGGTGAAAATTTATGGCAAAGAAACTCTTCTTGTGTAAATGATCCAATTCAACACCATCTTTAGTGAAATGCCCTCCAAGTTTCATTTGCCTTTTTAGGCGTTCTTTACAATAAGTAAACAAGTATGGAAAGGTGTACTCCATGTAGGAGTACACAGAGTTTCCAAATGCGTTCTTTGATATCGACAAATTTGAGTAAAATTCCCCAATACCAAATTTCTTCGAAATACGTCCTGCGGTCCCCGAGTTGAAAAAGAGGCACGTTATAAAATACATGTAGGTCTTCATGTAAAGTGGTCGTAATTATCGTCCGATTTTAACCAAAATTAGAATCCGTCGACAAATTTAAAAAAAACTACACAGTAGCAAATTTCATCAAAATACGTCTAACGGTTCCAGAGTTGAAACAAGTGCATTGTAAGCTACATGAAGCTCTTCGTGTAAAGTGTTCGTTATTGTTGTCCGATTTTAACCAAAATTGGAATCAGCCGACAAATTTTAGTAAAACTCCCCAATACCATATTACATTAAAATATGTCTGGCGGTTCCCGAGTTGTAAAATTTTTAATTAATATTTTTTGGAACGAACAAAAGTACATCGAAAATCGTATAATTATGTAGATACGTTAATTTCCTTTTCTTTAAATTTATCATAAATCTTACGTTTTGCAGGAAAAAGTATTTGACAAAAAATGTGTATTTAATTATTTTATTGAACTTTTGTTCGTTCAGATGAGTATTTAACGAGATTATAGTCCGATTTTAACCAAAATTGGAATCAGTCGATAAATTTTAGCAAAACTCCCAAATACCAAATTTCATCTAATTGTAAGTTCCCAAGTTTAAACTTGCGGGCGGACGGATGAACGGACGGACTGACGGAAACGACTTACCATATATGCGTTCACTTCGTGCAAAGAACGTACACTTCGTGCAAATAATGCATAAAATAGAAGGTAGTGTCCGTCCGTCTGTCCGCGTGTTTCATCTCAGAAACTACTATGTGGATGTTGATTAAATTTGGAATTTAGGACATAGGGACAAGGAAAATGATAAAAATGGTTTACGTAGCCTAATCGGGATTGCCACTTTACTGGTGACAAAAATGAACTTTTCTTTATATCTCGTAAAATATCACTTTTAACAAAAAGGTCTTCAATCGACTTTGTAGAGCCAGTGAAATAGCGTATGTTTTGTTCAGTACATTTTTATCGAAGGAGCAGCCGATTTCAAGAAAATCAAACGAGAATGTCGTCAATCATTTTGAACTTGTTAGAAAAATTTTCTCGTGTTTTTTTTATTGTTGTCAACGAAAGCAATCTTCGTGACAACTGAAGTAAGCAATATCTGTTGTAAATATGTAATTATTTTAATTTTCTTTCGTGCGCACGCAAAATTTGGAAAATGAAGCGAAATGGGTTATCTACGACGAAGAAATGAACGTAAATACATACGTCTATTTTCTTTACTTATACACAGTGTTTGTAAGTGAAAAGAAATGGATAATTTACGACGAAGGAATGAATGTGAACATAACGATTACCTACATGACTACTATTCGAGTGAGGTAAGTTTTAAATAATTGTCGATTGTTTTATTAATTACAACTTATTAGGAAATAAGACGGTGAGTCCAAAATTCGATATTTCCTTGGCATCACTACTGGCACTTCAGTTCTTAGACATTACTAAGCCATTAATATTTATATTTTTTGGCATGATTGCATAAGTCGTAAAGAACGCCTCTGCCTCGCTTGTATGCACGCATGGCGTGTGCATCTTTCCTCTCTTGTTGTTTATAAACTGTAAAAACGGCTTAAATGAAATGCTGAGCTAATCCTTTCATTACGACTTGTGTTTATAGCCTTTACGTGCCCCTCCGTCGCTGAATGTTACCGCGATGATCAATATGATTCACAAAAAACGAGGTCAAGTTTACTGCCGAAGTTTAAGTTCATTGTTGGGATTCTTTGCGTCACCTTCGGTGGTGTCGCAAGTTACTATAAAAAATCTGATGTGGCCACCACATGACTTTCTCCATACCTGTAAATATTTCTAAAAATTCCATAGGTTACATAAAAATAAATATTTTAAGAAACCGAGAAAATTTTAGACTTTACAAAGAACAAATAAACTCTAACCATAGCCTTCAGGTATTGGATATAGCTACAAAGCTCCAACAGTTAAGGAAATAAAAAGGAGCGTTAATGAGACGTAACTAAGCGTCAATTGTTAACAACAGTCATCGGTAGGTGGCGTGGTGGTGGCAGCTAAAAATATAAGATATCTCTTAAACAATGCATTATATGGGAAAATGTTTCAAACACGGCCTTGGTAGAAGGGAGGTTAGAGTGTCGAGCTCCCAATGCTAGGGTCGCGGGTTCGAATACTACCGAGGGCATGGACGTATGCGTTTGTCTTTGTTAGCGTTATTGCGCTCATTATAAAAGGCCATAAAGTGCTGATTATGAGCAAATATAAATAAATAAAAATTAAATTTTCTACAACTTTTATTCTAATACATTTTTACATATATATGGCTATATCCAATATCGGAAGGCTATGGTTTGATTTTCTGTTCTTTGTAGTCTAAAATGTTCTCGCAGTTTCTTAAAATATTTATTATTATGTAACCTATTGTAATTTTTAGAAATATTACAGGTTTGGAGAAGGTCATGTGGTGGCCACATCAGATTTTTTTAGTAATAACAAGATGATCCAAACGAAACTTATGACGCCTACTTTCCATTTAATGATTTATTTAGTACTTACTAGTACAATAGCCCGTCAATATGACGGGTATGCGCGGATTAAATATTAAATTTAAGGCACTTGCCATTCTTCCTCCTTTTCTCTCTCCCATTCTCTTCCCCCATATTTTAGGTTTATATTCGATTATTTCCGATTTTTCGACATTTCTTAAAGATGTTCCAATGAAGCAAAATCATGAAGGACAAAAGCCGATTGAAAATTTATGTGAAAAGTTTCATGTAAATTTAAAACAAATAAACACAGCGTAATAAATTTAAGTTAGGAACGACTCCAATGCATTGAAATAATGGACAACTCAACATATCAAATAGGAAGATGCTTCACGCGTACATTGAAAATATCTTTTCGTTTGCAAATTTTATTCTGCAGTTTAAAGCAAATTGATTATGATTAATTTCTTTCGATAATTAAGCAAGATATTTGACGCATGGCCGGTTAATTTATAGTGATTACAAAAAATGTGTGAATTAAAATAGCTACTTACTAAGTTCTTTCGTCCTCAAGGTGAACAAAACAAAAAACTAATTAAAATATTAGCGGTCGTATGTTCGTTCGCATTTCTTCCACGCCTTAGGAATGGCACTGCAGTAAACAAACCTATCGTTCGAATTAAGCTATCATTACTTCCCTTTCGATTAAAATGCTTTCTAAATATATAAGAAGAGTTCTCACAATTGATTTCAAATACAATATCAAAGTTCATGTCACTGCTTTTAGATATAGACGTAATTTTACTTGATCAGTAACAATGCCGTCGCCCTTGACGAAATGTTTTCGTCTAAAATTTTGCCAAATTTTCGTGTTAATAAGGAATTTGTGGAACGATTCGACGCGTATTCGAAAATCGATGGCTGGAAAACGAATATCCGTTCTTTTAGGCGTCGTTTGGTGCAAGTTCCGTAATCATATCAATTCTTAAGTGATTTTAAAATGCAAATGAAAAATGTGCTGCAACTGTGCAAACACACAGAAAGAAGGACAGAATTCTCTTTAATATATGTATTAGACATTGGCTTTAATAGCTTTAAAATCTTCGCGGATGTTGCTCTTTGCGTTCCCAAATTTTATAATTTAACGTTATAAAATATTACAAATACATTCGAACGGAAAGCTATATTGATCACGCGTATTTGTGTGGCAAAAATAACGCGTGTATCTACTAGACTGTACCGAATCCAACAATAGTTTTTGCTATGGGAACATTCTTGTAATGAGTGATATAAACTGCAAAATCGCCAGTATTAACGCGAAATTCGAAGAAATACGATCTATAAGCAAATTTCTACGATAAAGTTAGAATCTTAATTTATTTCCTCAGAGAATAGTACAAATCTCGCTCCGATGTTACAATTCTAATATATTTTAATGTGCAAGAGAAAATTACCCTGCACGTTGGATTTCAGATTTCCCATGTAAATCAAATGGGAAGGATAGCTACTGGAATCGAACCCGGAACTTTCAATCTTCGCAACAAATGCTATCTTCGGGAGCTCGGCCCACGTAGCAAGAGATTTCCACCAAGTGTCATGAAAATCGGTCTATTGGTTCAAAAGTTAATAGGGAGGACGGACAGACAGACACTACGACGAAACTATAACCCTATTTCCATTCTGGAAAGTAGGCTAATAATGAAATAAAATCACGCAATGAATATTAACGGAAAAGTAAAATATTGATACCTTTACATATACATACATACACTTCCGTCTTCGCGACCTTCCTGAAAATCTTTTGTGAGCCACTGGCGTAAGGGAAAAACGCGCCAAAAAGTAATTATGTATTATTATTAGTCGGATTTGAACGAATGACGACGACATGTACCTTCGAATAGATGAGCCCGGAATCCAAAGTGTTGTTTGCGAGATATATTACGTGTCTATATGCTCTCCAAATTCCGATCATTTATCACCACATGCCCCAATTAATAATTCCT
Source organism: Tanypteryx hageni (assembly GCA_028673005.1). NCBI lineage: Eukaryota > Metazoa > Arthropoda > Insecta > Odonata > Petaluridae > Tanypteryx > Tanypteryx hageni. The sequence continues at coordinate 140,544,531 of CM054113.1, forward strand.
CGAAATGAATCCAGGGTCGTCGCTCCTGCGAGGTATTTTGGGATTGGGCCTCGAATAATCAAGAAACGGACACGTAGAAGACAAGGTGAACTTGGAAATAAATTTGCAATGAACGTGAAACAAATTCGTTACCAGGAAAGGCCGTTTTGCTCCTGAAAAATTACCTTTAGACCATTTTTGTCGCCAGTTTCTTCAAGAAATAGTTAAGCTAAATAGTGTTTTTGATTATAATGGCAACAATTATATCTATTAGTAATTTTTTGTGACGTTATGCGCTCTTACTTCAGACTTGTCACTTTTTGCTACAATGGGCTATTTCTCCAAATTTACTGTTCCTTTTTTGCGTTTTTTAAATTCGCTCTTGCGTTTGATTTGTCCGTCTGTCTGTCTGGCCCGCTAACTCCTAAACATGGGGTTGGCAACCTGCGTCTCCTTGAGTACATACCTGTGGCTTTTTAGAAGTTAGCTAACCTTAGCCTAACCTTAATCAGTCATGAAATATGCTAATTGCATTTACTCGAATTTCTGAAAAAAAAAGGTCGTACATGTTTTCACAGTGCGGCTCCCAGGTATTTTGGAATGAGGCAAAGAACAAAGGAATGGCTCCCTTACTTTGAGAGGTTGCCGACGCCTGTCCTAAACGAAAGCAGCTGGAGTCTTCTTATTTTCGATTTATTGTTCTGTCTCGTTGAGCACTTTTTCTCGGTTTGCCCATCTAAATTAAAAAAAACGTCATTTTCAGCAACTCTTTCCTTACTTGTTCAGTTGTCGTTCCGCATGGCTTGGATGAGCAAAAGGACGAAAGATTTTTTTGGTTACATTCCTAGGAAGCTAATTGCGCAACTGCATATGAATGAAGTCGTAAAATAATCGAAGTTGAGAGACGTGGACAGTATATATTTGGACACCTCGAAGGCTGACGGTGACTTTTCCTTGACGCGCGCCGTATGTCGGGCACTAGAACATCGTACGATCCTCTGTCGCGCGCTTTTATTTTATTTATTTTTCGAACGCGAGGTCGAATGAGTTTGGGTGGCGAGATCCGCCGTCGGCCTATCAACTTCATCGGACCGAGCGCTCGTCACGAAACGCGGGGAGACGTGTTTTTTTCATACACAACTTTCTCTACGCAGACAGTTGCGAAAACCTCGAAACGGAAATCTCCGTGCGCGATGAGGTGAATTCCGCGGAAGGGAGTGAAACGCCTATTTTCCGACCTCGTTCGCCTCGAAGATTTAGTAAAATAATGATTGCATCCGACGTCATTTTTAATCGTTTGTTGTTTGCGGTGGAATTTTTTCCCGGGCGATTTTAACCGCCTTTCTTCAACTTATCCAAAATTTAAACATTGGCATGCAAACAGAAATAATTTATCATACTACTTATTAATTTTTCAAACAGAACTTACATATTCTCTCCATTGTCCGGAATGGTTATTGATTGACGATAAAGTTAGACAGCTCGCTAATGATATATTCTTTAGGAAATTAAATTACCTAAATAAAAAAATAGAGACCGTCGTCCTCAGGTAAAAGTGTAACCATCATCACACTGCAACTGATTCCGCAGAACAGTCACTTCCGCCCCATGTGTTTCATGATAGTGTTTTTAATCTTTCCAGCCATAAATTTAATAGTTTTGAATGCCGTGTTATTGAACTGGAATTAAAATACTTACCGGTTATCCCTATTTCCTCCAAAAATTTTAAATACCTAGCTTTAGACTGCGAATTAGCCCTCCGTCAAGAGGAGTGTGCTTTTACGAGATATTCTTGTGCTCGGCTTACATCGACCCATGTCAGTGGATCCAAGGGCTAAGTGAGCGATAGTGCTATAAAAAATCTCAAAGTGATTAAACAAATTCAGAAAATGTTGGCAGCAGAAAATATAATTATCACCAAAGCTGATAAAGGCAGTTGTGTAGTAATGCTCGACAAATCCGATTATGTGATCAAGTTCATCGATTTATTTAACAGTAATAACATTAAAAATCTTTCTCACGATCCGATCTCCCAACCATCAAAATAGTGTCGAAAAAGTGTTGCCAAATTCTTCTTTACTTTTAAAAATCGAAATCCCTGGTGTAATAACCATGGACCCTCGACATCAGTAGTTTCCAAAATGTGGGGCGCGGGGGATAGATCGGCGGGTGGGGGGCGCAAAATATTACATATATATTTGCCATCCGCTTAGCCATCCTAACTGTAAGATCTACAATATGCAGCCGTCAAATCCTAGCCCTCAATTGGCTAGGACGTATCGTTTGCCTCCTTGTTTTACTTAAGGTGGTTATATTAAATGCAATTGTTGGTCCAGTAGGTATTGTTTATGAATTTTGACTGAACATGATGTAGAGGGGGGCGCAAAGACAGTTTTCTAAGGTGAGGAGGTCGCAAAGGCATTTTTCTTGTGTGAGGGGGGCGCGGCTTTGTAATGTTTGGAAGCCGCTGCTCTTCACCCCAGGCTCTACGGTTTACCTAAAATACATAAACAGTTTATCCCAATTAGACCTGTAGTTTCCGGTGTTTCCTCTCCATACCACAAATTAGCAGCTCAAGTTAATGATCTTTTTCACAACCTTTCCATATTCTCTCCTAAATATGTAATAAAAAACTCCGTTGTACTTTCTAAAAAAACTTAAAGATCTGAATCTACCTCCAAATTGTAAGCTAGTTTCTTTCGATGCAGTTAAGCTGTTTAAGAGAGTTCCAGTGGATGAAGCTGTAAAGATGATGAAAGATCTCCTGGTTTTCGCTAATATGGGCAGATACTTTGCTAATGAATGTTGTTCTCTTACAAAATTATGTGCAGACTTAAATTATTTCTTGTTCAACGGAGATTTTGACCAAAAAAGCATAGCTGTGGGCTCTCCGATCTGTCCCCTTTTAGCAGAAATTTTTATGGACAGCTTAGAATGTAAACTTTTCCATTTGAGTTCTCCTTCATTAAAATATAATATGGTTTCATGGTTTAGATATGTGGATTATGTTATATGTGCTTGGATCAAGCAACTGGATTTGTTTTTAAACATCTTGAATTCACTTCATCGTTCCTTCAAATTTGAACTGAAACTAATCACACTCTCAATTTCCTTGATCTTTCTTTAAGAACTTTCAATAGCAAAAATAAGTTTTCCATTTATCGTAAACCTACATACACCGATCATATCATACTTGCATCCTCTAATTATCATCACTCTCATAAATACGCCGCTTTCCACTCTTTACTCAATACTCTTAAATATTCCTCTATCTCCAGAAAACTCTTCCAAAGAACTAAATACTATCTCGTATATTGCAAAAAACATTGTCATTCCCCGCGTTTAATTTCAAAATTGCTCCGTCAAAAACAGAAAAAATTATCGCTTTCAACTCTCTATTATTTCTAGCTCCCTTCAACCGTCAACAAACTTCGTTGGCGTAAATTGAATTTTATTGGATATTTAAGTTAAAAAGTTGCTTATCTCTTCCCCAAAGTTAAAATTAGGTCCGCATTGTATTTGTTTATTGCTAATTATCCAAAAAATGGCCAGAATTGGTCTTTTACATCGGATATTATAACAAGTTGGAGAAAATAACAGTCAACAATAACGACAATGAAAAATAAATAAGATGTTAGATGATGGAAATGGGCTGTGAACGATTACGGCTCGTTTCTCGTTATTGCGGAACTGTATGAAGAAAGAGATGTGAATAGGTCGGGGGAGGGATTGAGGGACGATAAGGAGTTAAAGGATTGTGGAATACGGTAAAACCGGTATCTTTGGGATACGGTAAAACAAGAATCATTGGTTATGTGGTAGCTCAAAAACTATTGGCTCGATCGATGTTTTAGTAGCATGAACTCCTTAAGCTAAAAAACGAGGGGATTATAAAGCTGCATTTCGCCCACAACGTGGGCATCTTCAGGGGCGACCTGTGAACGACAGTGACTGGAAGTCAACGTATAATCCCCTCGTTTTTTGGCTTAAGGAGTTAACGCTACTAAAACAAGGATCTTTGGGATAGAGAGAGGCGGAATTTGGACTGATAAAGGAGTCAGGAGTTACTGGTAGGGTGGAGAGGTACACGAAGGGGAAAGCGATGTCGTTTGATATGCAGCGGCCGATCATTGCAAGGTAAAGGAATTTCAGATCGGCGATTTTGCGTCTGAATGGGATAGGGGAAAAACATGGTGGAAAGGATTTGGTCGCGCGTTAACGGAGATTGGGGATACGATATCGAACTATTGCGAGGAAAAAGTTTAATGGACGATTGAGAAAAATGAGGGTTGATGGAGATGTTGAGGACCGTATGGGGGAACAATTAGAGGATAATTTTCCCGACTATATTTTCAATTCCGGGAAACGGGATTGGTAAATACAACTTCCCGGGAATTCCCGGGATTTTTTACAAAATTAAACGAAGCTCCATAGAAAATTGTTTTTATTATGTTTTAACTGTATTCTGTATTTCATTTAGAAAACAAAAATAATTCACTTCAACGTCAAATTAATACATAAAAACACTACTGAAGTATAAAGGAAACCATAAAAAAAGAAAAATACTAGAGTATTTGCCTTCTACTCTTTATTATTTTATTTATTTACAAGCGAAAAAACCGTTAAAAATATATAAAAATATAAGTAATACAATTTAGAATATAATTCCTTGTAATTTAAAGTTTAAAAATAAACTTCATATCACTTAATAAATAAGATTTTAGAAAACAAAGAGCGCTGAGCGATTTATCGCTCATGCTCGCTTTTTTTTGGAACAAAGGTTCGACGAGCTTGAAAAAACTTTCTCGCTCTCAGGGGATGTTGGCTGAATTGTTTTTAATGCATCTAATAATTTTGAGAGATTTTCTGTCAGCATACCAGTACCTTCATAAATGAGCATTTATTTTGATATTGTTTTCTTAAAGTCGATTTTTCCGAGGTGCATTAATTGTATCAGTTTTTCATTTAAGCTATAAGCAGTACCAATCTTCTTCCAAATTTGCATCTGGGCCTGCCTCGGAACTATTGAATAATTTGTTCATAAGTTGTTTAACCAATTTGGGGGGTTGAACAATTAGTGGCGTAATTCGAGGGGGGGGGTTTAAAATTTTGTGAAGATATGTGACAAATGGGGAGGGGGAGCTAAAGAAATCAACTTATTGCGTGACGTTATTATGGATGGTCCCTCACGCTACTTGCTCATAAGTATACATATCAATTAATAATAATAAAAATTCCGAATCTCGGGAAAAATGAAATAATTTTCCCGGCATTCGGAATTCCCGGGAATGGCCCTCGAGGAACGATACTCGCGAGGGGGTTAAACACAGACGATGAAAACGGATTTGAGAGCATGGGAGTCCTTAAATTCGGTGAATCTGTGGAGGAGGGCTACTATTAACATGGCCTTGGATGTGATTCTGTTGATGTGGTCATCAAACTCAGTCAAAAGTTACGCCCAAATTGTTATGTGAGGTGGCAGAGGAGATTACTTGACTGGAATAATGGTAGGAGCCTAAAGTACAGGGAAGTCGATTTAGCAGGATTGACTTTGAGATTCCACCGAGAACACCATTTGTTTATGGAATCAAGTGCAACCTGGAGAGATCCACTATCGCGATATTATCCGCCTTTCGGAAAATTTTATAGCAAAGTTAACCTAAGACAAATCCTCTGCAAAACTGTAGATAAAATTGATACAATGAAGAAATCCGACGTCTACCAATTAAATGATAACGACTGCAACGCTATTCGCTAACGCTAAAGGATAAAAATTTTAAAATCAGAGCCAATCAGTTCCTTCGAATCTCATTTCGCGAAACACTTTCTCTTCTGTATTCATCCATCCTCTTTCACTCCAAAAATCTTATATATAGCTGATAAAAATTACAAATTAGGTATTCTTGTAAAAATGGAAGTTTTACACAATAAACATAATCCCGAGATTCTATTAGTCAACGAATACCAGTTCCTCTCCTATTCCCCCTTAGTCATGTTAGTACCTCCCTTCCCCTCCCTACCTAGTACATTTATTCCCTAACCAATGACCACCCTCCCTCTCTCCCATAGCGTTCCCTTTTATCATATGTTCATGGTTAATCCAACAAATTCCAACTTCTCCCCACCCGCTATTCACCTTTACTCCAGATTTCGTCCATCCCCTCGCCCTCTAACCATTCACCTCCTTTCCATCAATTCTTTCTTCCTCTCTCTCCTGTTGATATAAAAGCTTATTTTTTAATACTTGTAACCTGATGATGGCGATTATTCATCGAAACCGGTCATTCTTATGTAGTGCTATATCGAATAAGCCGAAGTGTGATTAAAACTGTTATTTTGAATTTTCATTTGTTTCTAATTTTATCGACGCTACATTATCCGAAGCTTGCTGAAGAAGCAAAATTCTCGCAGCTGATGTCTTTTTTTTGTGTCCATGAAAATAGAAACAATTAAAACTGAAGATCATTTTACACCGTTAGAATCAGAATTGATAAATGCAAGATTGCCCACTTGGAAGTGTCTTTATAAGTGATGACGCGCGTGTTTTAAGCGGAAAGGCTACCTGGTGCGAATCGATCCAAGATTAACGGATCGATTGAATTAATTCCGTTTGAGAGCCAACGGATTCTCCGTGCGCGTGCCGCCGACAAATTAGTCGCAATTTTTCAAGAATTCAGACTCTTTGCTGAAATAAGTTTTTAGCAAAACGGAAGCACACTCATCAAATTTAATTACCGTTACGTTCGGGTCAAAATCGTCGGGCAAGCCGTTTCGACGTCCGAATATTTATTGGATAAAGGAAGGAGGGCAGCTATTCTTTTACTCTCGTTATATAATTTCTCAGACGAAAAATCTATTGTTATTAATATTTTCTGCGAGTACAGCGACTCTTGCGCACATTTGTCCGCGAACCGAGTGTTTTTGCCATTCGCATGTCTCATCTCTTTTCTCCTTCTGCCTGCCATTCCTCTGTGTTTGTGTACATACATGTACATCTCTCTCTTTCTTGCCGTTTTCGCAACAACCTTCGACCCCTTCAGAGGACTCTGCTTTCGAAACGCCGCCTCTTAACCCTCCCCTCCAACCCCCGCTCCTCTCCCTCCTCCCCTTCATTCTCCCGCCCCGAGTTCCCCTGGATACGTCATAGGATGACGGTCGGGCGATAAGAGGGAGAATCCCAGAATCACCTAAAGGTTTTTTAATACCTCGATAGCTGAGGAACGCGTTGCATCCGACTGCTCGTCGCATTTATTCGCTCAGGTTTTCTCGGATCGATCCCCATCGGTTGGGAGAGGAAGTTTTTTTCTCTTCCCTCCCTCCCTCGTTCTTAATTCCCTCGACGTCCGCGGCGGTCACGCTAAGGTCTAGTCACGCTCACTCGGCACGCGGTCGCTGTGGAGGAGAGATCACCTATCGGCAGCAGCACTTCGAGGCCGGGCGCTTCGGGAAAGCGCGATCCAAGCGGCCCATTCACTCGGCGAGGAGACTGCGTGGTGGAGGTAAGGCGGAGTGCAGGGCGGCGGCGGCAGTCAGCTGTCGTCGTGTGAAAATGCCGGAAACCCTTCTTCTCGCGTCATGGGGTTGCCTAGCGCGCGGACCGTGAAAGAAAATGTTCGGCGATAGTCTCCTGCTCGAAAGGGATGCTTTGTGTTGCGTAAGGTGGGATGTGCCAGAACCATCTCCGGAGACAGAACGTGCATCCGCGTCTTGTTGAAATTGCTCGTTGTTGAGTTACTTTGGTAGTGAACGACAGCCTCGATGACTGACGCAAGTTGTGTGTTTCGTTGCCAAGTGTTGACGTCTGCTGTTTCAACTGCTGGTACATAATTTAAGTTTTCTTTTAATCTACGTCTAAATGAAGTTTATCCTCGACGTGTAGAATTTGTAGGAATGGTTATCGAAGATGTAGTGCCAAGAGAGAAAACAGGTGCGATTATAGACGACTGAGTGTATTACTCGAGACCAAAACAAAAGGACGAAAGATAGAGAGGGTTGGAAATTTGGGACGAGGACCTGCCGCAATATAGAAAACTTTTGTTCGGTTGGTCCATTTAAAAATGAAACAAAACTCATGGCGGAGCGAAAGGGGCACTAACCAGCGTGAGGTAGGCGTTAAGCTATCTCGAATAGTTAAAAATAGATCGAGATACTCCAGTCTGGAAATAACATTGTGCGTTATGCCAATTTGCCGTCTTATTTTTTTTACCTTTCTTACTGCTAGCAACATAAAGTAGAAGCGTTGAAATCTTGCGGCGCATAATTAATTACTAATCTACGTAGTATTAATAATTTTGCAATTGAAAATGGCGCCATAGGAGTGTTTGTAACGTGCAATTACCTGGGAAAAGATCATGTAGTAGATATGCCTGTGTTTGAGTACACCAAATAAGACTCGGGTGCGATATGTTTCCAACAAGTTTCTAGTTTGGCAACATCGGCTCTAATGTTGTTTATCTATTGTTGTGCCAGAGTGAAGATGCCAAGTTATCGGCTTCGCTATCATTGCATCAAAGGTTAATCCTGTTGCGGCAAACAGCTTGCCGGTTCCAATGTTTTATATATAGAAAATTGTATGAGAACGTGTATTTGCTGCACCGTTCCTCGCATTTATGAATTTTTCAAACATCAACTAAATAAGGATTTATTATTTTTAGCATAAAGTGCATACTTCCGAGTATAATTTATGATAATTGTGCTAGATAATCTAAATTTCTAGTAAAATTCATTAACCATAAAATCAGACATTATATTGTAGAATGTTATTCTTCTTTTATGCATATAAAAACTTTTTATTTTCTTCATACGCAGTATAGAGAAAGTACAGTTTTCGTGAAAAAATCGAATTCGAAATTTCAACGGAAATACACGTTTTTAGGTCCACTAAATACGTTTTCACTATTTTCTCGATGATGTCTGTGTGTGTGTGGGTATATGCATGTGTCTATATGATGGGTATTTTGGGGGCACTCTTACTCAAAATTAATAATCAGGTCACCACAAAACATTATATTTCATTTGTTAAAAATTCCAAGTCTGATAAACTCTTGGCTGAATTTGGTCAACTGGAAGTGGAGGTTTACTCTTGTCATTTTTCCGTTTTTGCCAGATAGCTCCTTTAGGCCTTCATTAATGCAAATATTTGTCTTTATCAAAGTTGTAGGTAATATAATTTTCTACAAATTTTGTTTGAAACATTTTTTCATAACATTGTTTCAGAGATATCTAGATTATCCGTCTGAATTTGTTAAGTACTTTGAATGTCACTAGCTGGCAGCTTTGTTTCCGTTGCTACGATAAAATTTTCGAATTGTTGATAACGACGCCAACGCTGCCAGCGGTAATCAATATTTTCCTATTCATAACAACAAATGACGATTTTGTTTACTTATTGTTTTTCAATGAGAAACGTGATTCAAAGTATTTTTCATTGTAATTATTCAGTGTTTATAATTCACGAGTGTAATTGCCGATTGTTATTCTTGAGGATGCCGTTATCGAGAGAAACCTGTAAGTACTATTGTATTTCATTACTATGTGTGGAGAAAATCGTGTGGTGGACACATCAGACTTTTCTTGTGAAATATCATTGCGGCAGGATTTGAAACGTATTTTAATTGGAGTTGCCCTTTGTGAACTCGCCAGCTTGGTAGTATAGAATCCTTGGATGAAACTATTGAAAAACGTTTGGAAATCGTCGTGTGGTCGATGTGCCTTTAGTCACAGACATTGTTTCCTCTGGTTTCGACTCTCTGTGTCGCTGACTTACAGAAATGTTTCTTTTCCCTCTTACATAAGTCTTCGAGTTCTTAAATGTCCCACTCCGATTTTCTCTCAGATGTTCGCGTCCCGTGTTTTGTAACGATGAAATCGTAGATTTTAAGTAAAATTAAAATTCTTATCCGTAAAATCATGCCCTAATTGTTTCCGTTTTTTGCTGGAAAATATTTTGAACGTAGAGACGGTTTGCAAAACGAAGTAAGTCTTTGAAAAAGAGGCGGGTGAATCATCACCTGCGACACTTATAATGTGTAAGATTCCATTAAAATGCTGTGTCATAACCCACGGACTTTTCCAGGAAGCAGCTGAGGCGTATAAAGCTTTCTGTTTCATCTTTTATTAAGATAAAGCCGGAAGGGGTAAAGGTTAATCGCGTCCACTTGTCAACATAAAACGAGAGAAATGGCGCTGTTGTGATGTGAACGACCATAGGACATTCAGTCCCCCCCTCCATCTCCTCTTACACAGATTGTCAAAAATGTCTCGAAATTTGGATGCAGCGAAAGGCGGCATGTCAATATCTAACTCAACATCTTATTCAGTCATGACATGTTTTATTGTGTATCGAAATGATTCTCGTCCACTTTTCTAACCAATCCATCGCTTCCTGTAATTAGTGCGCGATCATTCCGCCAAGAGGCAACTTCCTTGGAACTCTAATCATCAACTACACTGTGACAGAATAACATTCGTTAACATGCTCTTGGTGACTATCTCTTTTCATTAGCCGCAGAGCATATCAGCTGTCGTAGCAACAGGCGTGTCAGCTGAAGCGCCTAGCGTGCATGTAATGCTTTCATAGAGGGAGATGTTAATTCTATCGTTTTTGTTTCTTTTTGCCTTTTAACAAATAATTAAAATGAGAAGTTTTCGTACTAATATCTTAGTTGTGGTCTTCAATACGGGCAATATTATTTTACAATTTCAGTATTAAGTATTGCAATAAGTAATTGCCTAATTATGGAAAGAGTTAGTAAAAGCTTTCAGCGGAGCGGAACATGCAATGGTCACATTAGTCTAATTAAATCCAAAGAGCACGGACGTATTCCGTGAGTGAAGGCATGATATGGGTTTCTCGAGTTGAGCAATGTTTCAATTTAATAATTGCGTACGGACGAATATTTTGATTCTATGTTTGCTTCGTAAAAATAATTGGATTGCATCTCATGGCATCAAGAGGTCATCGACCTCTTTAGACATTAACCCACATAACCTTGGCTTTAGATTAGTGCGTCCGCGAGGAACAGCACCATTACAAAATATATTCAGCGTTGTTGTGTTAGTAATTGGTACGACACCAGAACTGTGGACAAACGTTATCGCGTATTTTTTTACTGTACCCGTGAATTAAAATAAGCGTACAAGGGAAAGTAATGTTTTTGCGTCGATAAGGTTTACTTAAAGCGAGTCATGGTGTACTGCCACGAGATCCTTTCTAACTTTGACCGTGAGTTTTATGTACGAATAAACTGCGTATCGCTAACTGCAGCCGTATCAAGTGCTTTATCTAGGCCTGTTATAAATCTGGTGCGTGAAATTCCGTCGTCGTCGTGATAAACAAACAGACGATAACTCGAACTAGAATTTGTTTCAAGTGTATTATCAGTCGATATTCAGCTTATTGACCTTTGTAAGCGCAAAGCATTTTTTTGCAATTGCTACATTTTTTGTCTTGAAGCGACAATTCTTGGCACGGAAAAAAAAACGCCACGGCGCTCACGTTTTTCGATGGGTCCGTTTTCGTAGAGGAAACCTATGGGGAAACACTGTGATGAGTAACGTTCGCTTTATCGATTTAGGAAGGAAGTTGGTCTCGTGGAGGGCGTCCACGGGTAAATTTTTGGTAATACCTAAGTTAGGCTGTTATTCTTTTCGGAATACAGTTACGAATGTAACGGGAGGAGAGGAGGCATTCATTTTGGCCAGAGTAGACTTTAAAGGGAGATTTTATTGGAATATTACTCGGAGAAAAGAAAGTAGAGTCATCCTGTTGTTTTATTTTAATGGGAAAAAGTCATGGGCGGTGGCGATAGGAATGGATAATCTATTCGGCGCCGGCTGGAATATTGTTTATGTTTTGTTGTCGTTCGGTGTTGAAATTCAGCTGCACATTTCATGTGTAAATGTGCTCTGAATATCGTAGCTGTTTGATGTCTTCTTAAAATCGTGGAAATCCTAAGGGAATCTAAGATGATTAGAGAATCTTGCAACGATTTTCAATACTTATTTCGGTGACTGCACCTATTGTCCTCCATTGCTTCATGTAGTTACTTTCCAAGTGTGCGACCTCCGCCACTACCACTCTTTGCGCGGGAAATGTTCAACAAGTATTTTCTCTTGGTAATGGCCCAAATTTTTAAATATTGTAAAGTCAATGGTGCTGTCTTTTACTTTTCAAAATATCTTCTTAGCGAAGGGAAGACAAAATTATTTGTACAATGCAATTATTTATAAAATATATAAAAATTATGGTGGCATCTTTATTTTTTCACAATATGTACCATTATGACCTCGCGAAAATAAAACCTCAGATTTATTTCATTTGTTATTTCATTCTTAAGGTTGGTCATAATACGAAACATTTCCTAATCCGTCGGTGTTATCGTTAACTCCGTTCTTTTGGCTGCACCGTAAGTAACCCGATCCGCCAATGAACTGTTCCATACGTTTCTCCCGAATCACCTCGTGGTATATTCATCCAAACAAGTGTTACATAAGCTAACGCCGTGGCGAGCCAAGGATCGAGGAAGGAATAGATCACACACGTCATATGCGTTTAAGGCTCGGTTTGAAGGAGGAGCCTGGCAAATATTTATCCGACTTGCCCATTCGCGATAAGAATGCTAGGTCACGTTTTTTCCGGTCCGGAAACAACCTGTCATCAACTAGCGAGTATCGTCAATGCGTAAATCCAACACTCCGTGCGTAGCTCGACCTTACGCCACTTCCTCCACTCCAATTGGCATCCGAGCATCCTGTGGTGGATTCTTCTTTTATGCCGATCGTTATTATACTTATTAAAGTTTGTCAACCGCATGTTTTGTCACTTCCTGACGGGATTCCTTTGCGGCGTCTCTCATGCGCCATGCCCATGAGTCAGAATTCGGTGTTGACGCCAAGAATGGGAAGTGGAAAGAGGCGTAGGAGGGATCCGTCCGCCAATCCGAGAGCCAGAATGGGGATGCGGAATAAATAGTATTTTTGGCGGCGAAGAATTAATTTGATATATTTATACGTATCGAGGAAAAATAAAGAAGATTACAGCGAGATGTTGAAAGGTTTAGGGAAGGAACTGGTGGACATTTATTTACACGTCAAATCACGCATCGTGTGTGTGTTTTAACAAAACGCTAAATTTGGTAGCTTTTCCTTCCCATGATTGTTCATCGAAATAAGATGTCCTGTCCGCCTTTACTCCAGATGTTGCTTATCGAGAAACTTTCTAAATCTTGATCTGATTTCGATATCGTAATTCGGTGTTCGCCCAGGTCTTATAAATTTTCAACGGGTATATAAACATATTATCTCGCTCTGTCGTCACGAGCGCTAATCTTCTCCTTTACGAAGCGGATCTTTTCAAGGTTGTTGATGACATTTTCTTTTCTCTTTAGATTTCTTTCCATTTTCGAGTTTTCGTACTCATTGAAATCTTATCGCCTGCTCTTGCTGCGCAGTTTTGCGAAACTTTTCGCGAATCCGAACCGCGCAAACGGGAGCAAGCGGATCCATCCGCCCCGCGACGGCGGCATTCTCTCCCCATCGAGGAATTTCCCCGGCGTTCGCCACCGTGCGAGGGATCGAAAATACTCTCCCGAGAGCTGTGACGTAAAGAAGAGAGTATATGGGCGTCTTTTGTTTTGAAATGCATTAAGCGTTTATAGAGAATCCCATTGATGCTCGAGTCGCAAATAAGGCTTCATTAGGAGCCGTCGTTTGTAACCGAATCACCGTCTTCCGGTTTGCCGCGGGGACCATGATCTGTAAACAAACAAGCGAGATGGCGCGAGAGAAAGAAGAGGGGAGGAGGGAGAGGGGTGGAGGACGGAAATCGCTCTCTTCCCATCCCTTCCATATCTGCCTTGCTCCGTGGGTCAAACCCATCTCCTTCCAAGCCCCACCCCACCCTCTTCTCTCTCTCGTCGTTTGGAGGCCGTGGGCCAAGGTTGTCGCGGCGTATAGTGAGCGCGCGAGTGCGGGGCTACGTATTCAAGAGCGCCTTGGCCTTCCTCCGTGAAGCGCCTTATGATGCCGTGGTCTCTCCGACATCGCGGCGCAGTTACGCGGGAGACGAGAGAGGTGTTGTTTGCGAGTAAAACGGGAGCGGGGGGAGTGGTGAGGAGGAGGGGCGATGAAAGGGTGTGGGACGGGTATTCGTTCGTGAGAAGGGGGTTTGGAAGGGGAGGGGAGGGTGCAGGGCGCGGGATGGCTTACGATAGGGTGAGATCTTGTTGTTCCGCAGTGCCTTATGGGCAGTGGTCCAGTCGAGGAGACACGTGAGGAAAGGGTCTGGCCAGTTTCCTTTGTCGGGCGGTGTTATTGCTTTGGATCGTCTTATATTCCGGTGGCTTTTGGTGGTGCGGCCGTGGGATACGTCGGAGGCTGGTTCTCTCGGAGACTTCCGCCTTTCGCATCGCTCTGACGCTCGGCTCTGCGGTATGAAAGAGGCTTGAGATCGTAATTTTACCCGGTTGGGCGCGATCTGTGTTGCTCATAACCTTTTTTGGAGGAAAGAGATCGATGTGTTTCCGTTTTCACGCGCATGTTTTGAACGGCTCTTGTGTTCTGTGTGATATTTCCTAACGAAATCGCTCGTCGTGAAGGAAAGCATGGTAGCCGTGTGAATTCGTTGTATTTATTTGGTTTTATAGTAATTGTAAGAGTAACAATAGTATAAAGAAGGGAATATTTATTTTATTGCATGTTATGAGGAAGATCAAACTAATTGTTACTTTAAGTTGAAAATTGTAGTGCAGTGGGATTTGATGAAAGCGGTAATTGTTGATAAATGATCATTATTCAGTGTTACATAGCAGCATTGGAAAATGAAAAATAATTCGTATTTTCTTTTATAATAGTTGTGATTGTACCTTTTTTCTCAAATTCCGTTGAATCGCATTTCTTGTCGGCCAGTCCAGATCACGAAGCTGAAAAGTTATTTTTAATGCTCTCTCTATATAAACGAGCGAAATGCTTCAAATAAGAATGACCTTCAGGGATGAAGTATTCTTTCAGGATCCGTCGGTAATAAGAGTTTAAAATACGATCGGCTCCAAAAACCGCAAGGGGTCATTGGTGAAATATGTCGCAGCTGCAATCTGCATGCTTTAAAACCCGACCTTCGGAGAATCGCGCGAGCTAGACTCGATTAGGTAATTCGCGTGGCCCACTTGAGATCCTCCCCTCCCCCCACCCTCCCTTTCCAACCTGTCCTTGAGGTCATTCCGCCAATATTTTTCGAATTGGCAGTGAGAGTGACGCTTTGCAAGCATTTGGGACGCTCCTGAGCCTCCTGAGTGACCTCTGGGAGCGGTCGCTGGTCGCTTCCTCTCTTCCCACGCGATTTTGCTTTCTACATAATTCTTTAGTGCGCATTTAGTCCAGATTCGTTAAGTCTGGTGATCAAAAAGACAGAATTATCGTTTATTTGTATAAAAAACGACAAATTTTTCATAAGAGAGCGAAATGGTATTTCCTAAAAGACTCTTTCTTTATGGAAGGGAATTATGTTTTTTTCCGAACGCCGACAGTAAACATTGAAAATTAGAAAATATTGCTGTTCTAAAAAAAATGCAATAACAGTACCTAGAAAAATATTTAGCTCTAACCTTTACCTCGCTAATGATATGTCTAGGCCAATTTTGGGTGTTTGCCAGAAGAAGTGATTTCAGAGTCCGAAAATTGCTTTCCTTAGCACCAGTAAAGAGGAACTATTATAGGAATGCTGTTTATTGCGAATTCCTTGAATGAAATGCCCATAGCGAATGAGCACACCTCGATGCTACGTTGTTTCTTTGCGTGATTGTTTTTCATTTGGTGCGGCTGAAGTAGTCGCCGAGTGTGCATCCTATCGATGGCTGCGGAAAACCCCTCCTTTCTTTGCTCTTCTCTTTGCCCCTGCCGCCCATAACGGAAGCCGCGCGCAAGTCGATAATCCCTGAAATTCGTTTACCGTTCTCATTTTTATTTAGCATCCATTATATTATCCCTTGAAATTTTCCTAATTCATATTCGCGCGTAAAAAATAAAAGCTTCCATTTAATCGAGTGTTTCGCAACATCTCCTTTTTCGGATGCGGCCTTGGGCTCGTGCGTGTGCGGCTCTTCCATTTTTAAAATAAGGTTTTATCTAAAGATGAGGGAGAACGTTCTACTCGTGAGTTTTTTGCGAAGATATCGCCGTGTAGACGGCCTCTCTAGGGCAATCGGCCCAATTCTGCGGCTGATCGTAGTCATTTCTTTTTTCCACTGTTGGCAAAAATACAGCGCGCATGTCTTTTTAGTTGAGAGCAGTAGCACTGACGATGACGAGCTCAATTTACCTTGGCCACAGCAGGAATTGTGCCTGCGACTCGATTATGTATTGGATATTCCTTACGACTCTGCTGCTAGGATCAGTTGTAATAATTACGTTCTTCATCGGCCATTTTCCGTGAAATCCGTCATTGATATTTGTTGAATGATTTGGAAAATTTTTATTCTGTTAACTCGCGTATTTATTGTTGGCAGCGAAGACGATGCGCAAGGACGGCTCGAGGTATTTTGACGCCCCAGGCGAGAAACTGCTGCAGCGCCCCCTTCCGTGAGTTGTTGTTAAGATATTTAAAAAAATAACTTGTTCATTTATCTATTGCTCCATATTTGATCTAGATTCCCACCTGTTCTGCGATATAAATTGGTATCCAGCAATTATTCACTTGCAAGCAATATATAGCTGGATTGTCGGGTTAGCATCCCCAATACTTGACGCCCCGGGCAGCCACCCAGGGCGCCCGTATCTCGGGCTGTCTTGACGATGCGTGTACGTAATTGCAAGGATTGAAATGTTTCGGCTTCTGTGACGCAATTAGAAGTAATCTTGAAAAGGTTGAATGTAGATCGTAACGTTGGGAGAAATTTCATCGGTGCAGGTTTCAGTGGTCGTGGACGATAAATGTTTTATGCATTTATGATCTTTTTTCAACTAATAAATGAGATACATTGTCTGTGGGATCTTACAAATTAATTGTTTAGTTGGCAGCCTTGACCGAAGAAATGCGTATTATGCGTCGACACGAACAGCAGGAGTCGTGATGCATATAAATAGCATTTATCCTGTGTGTTACTTTCGTGAATGGAGAACGTTCATTGTTTACAATTTTCCATGTGGTTATTTATTTAACTTCGGCGACAAAAATAATAGAAAATCAAGTTAACATTCTTAAAAGTTAATATTAAATTTAACAAATCGCAAACTGCGGGGTATTAAGAAGATAGTATAACCTTCGATTTATATTAATAATTCATCTCTCATTCCACTCTTTGTTAAATATGGACGTACCAGCTATTTATATGATGCTGTAAAACGCTTTGTATACCGCGTAAATTCCAGACATCAAAAATTAGATACGATGTAATAGCCAATTAAATTTTCGTTTCGTTGCCATAACATGACCTTTAATTGTCTTCACTTTGTTTCTTTATACATACGTAATTCGTGAATATACTCCTAACATATTGCTCACTTTACCAACCTCTGTAATTTTCGTTGTAAGAGTCGACTTAAATAGAATTGTAGGTTAAATTGAATTCATAACGCCTTCTTTAAGGTAATACTAATGCTTAGTCATGAGGATGTTAGTGTGCAGCATATCTCAATTCGAGAGAAAAGTCTAAATATTAGAAATAATTCCCTCGAACCCGATGGTAATTATTAATCTAGAGGGTGTGTTAATTGGGAGAAAGATTGACTGCCTTTATGAAATTCTTAAAAACAGATGTCATTCCTAATCATTATTTTATTTTACACTATGATTGGAGGATAGTATTGTAAATGCTGGACAAAAAGGTTTTTTTTTTTCAAAGTTTCATGTCCATTTAACCTTTGGTTGTTCATATGGCAACATTTCAGTCAATACGGTTAAGAATTCAGTTGGCGTATATTATGCGCAATAATTCAAACTGAGTACTTCCATTTTCACGACGCAATATTTTATATGCTTACTAAGTGAAACACATCGCTCGAAGGTAAAAGACTGAAAAGATACCCTCCAATTATAAGAAGGCAATGGCAGGAACCTTTCTCATCATTTTATTATTTTGTGTATTAATCACATGCGAGACATTTTTTTCATTTCCAATTACTGGTTTTCTCGTTGTTTTCAGGAAACTGGGCGTGTCCAAAAGCTCGTTGAAGTAGTTTAATGCCATGTCCATGAGCTATTTTTACTTCGGTAAAGATTGCTTTTTCCTGATAAAAAGTTGTTGGAAAAACATTAGTTTCTATGCGTTTTAATTCTCCGGCTAATTAATTTAACAAGTGTAACCTACCCTTATTCAAGCGAGGGCAATTGTTGTTTTTGTATTTGCGACTGATGAGGTCAACCCAGTACAATACATTTTTAGAATACCATAGAATGTGATTTGTTATGCTCTGCCGTTGGTGGCGTTTAAGGTCAGGTTTGTATCGTGTTGAAAGTCGCCTATTGCTGCCCACTTTATTTAGCGCAGTCAAAGAATCATAATGGCCTTGGATGTAAGCCTAGATCCACGAACGGCGCAAGTAATGAAGCCGTTAAGTATAAACCCAATCCGCTTCAAGTTTTTATCACTTCGCTATCGGCAGTTCGTGGCCTTCATTGCGGTAGCGTAAAAGTGTACCTGTTTGTCCTTGGGGTGGTCATGTGCTATCAATCGTTTTTGCGACTGAATTCATTCTTAAAATCTACGCATGTTGATGCCATGGCGTTGGAGTTAATCTCTCTGCTTTTCTTCTAATCACCGATCCTGATCTTGGGGTCGGATTTGGTGGTCGATTATCGTTTCGTTATGGCGTATCATTTGAGAACGCAAAATTCCTTTTCGTTTTCATGGTTGGGAGTTGTTTGCACATTGTGTACATCTTCCTCCCTTATCAAACATTCCGAGCTGTAGCCTTGGAAAAAAACTTTCTCATCCACGGTCTTTTAATTTTTGCGTTCAGGGTTAAAGTGGACGTTATTCGCAAATTCTGACGCTGGCGGAACGGCTGTCTTGAATGTTTGACGTCGTATGCGTGTTATATCGGATATTCATTGGCGCGTGAAGTAAAAAAATATCTGTTTTGTTCTGTAGTACAGGAGCAAAATCCGATTTTTTTCATCGTGCGTTTAACTTTTCTTTTGTTTAGCCTATTTACATATTTTCTATCTCGCCTAGGAAACGTCGCTCGAAATAAAACAGCAGAGTAGGATTATTTTAGATGTATTATGATATCGATGTTAGCATTAATCGGATATACGAATGACCTGCAACTGTAAACAAGGCAGAGGACATCACCCTCACTTTTTTCCGGAAATCACCGTTACTCGAGGGCGGAATTGGCAGATGTGGGCTCAGCCCGACGAAACCCAGCAGACGCGAGAAAAAGCAACAAAAACAGCCATAATTTTAGATTTGGAACGAGCCAGCTGCTGCGAGCTACGGTATATTATTGCCAAACAAACGTAACTGAGAAAAGTTGCGAACTAAACTGCGCATCGGAATTAGGATGCATAACTTAGAAAATAGGGCAGTGGAATATTTTCTTTCTGAATTCAGTTGCGAAACGCTTTCCATCTTCGTGGAGGTGTGCTAAATTGGATCGAAAAAAAACGAAAATATTGCTTTGTTTCGAGATGTGTTTTCGTTCCTATCACATCTTCTAAATCGTACACGCGGTTTAGATTATATCTTGGGGCGTTTTGCTGATTACTTTACTTTATCGTGCTCTAATTTGGCATCAGAGGTATAAAAGATTCCGAAAACATCGTCTTCCCCATCTCGGAATCCATATGTCATTGTAAAATCTTTCCCTTTCGAATCCACAGGAAATTTTAAGTCGATATTACTTTCAAGCATTAATCCCTCATCCCTGAGAAGTTTTCAGTGAGAAAGAGACATTAAATTTAATTTTACGGATTGGAAATTCTTTAAAAATTATCGCGTTAATTTTTGCTTGGGGATTTATGTTGGTTCTCTCGCTGAAGTTTAGTTGAGAACATAACCGTGCTATGACGGAAAGAATCGAATGATTTTAATAGTTATTAGAATTTCGCTTCAAATAAAAAATTCTGATGTGGCCACCTCATGGCTTTCTCCATACCTGTAATATTTCTAAAAAATTCCAAATAGGCTAAATGATAATAAATATTTTAAGGAACTGCGAGAAAAAATGAGGCTTTACAAAGAACAGAAATAATCTCAAACCGTAGCCTTCTGATATTGGATATAGCCAGGAAGCTCCAACAATTACGAAAATGAAAAGGAGCGTTACTAACTGTAAGACGTAACTAATTGTAAGGGTCAAGTGTTTACAGTAGTCGCCGGTAGGTAGTGGCAGCTAAAAAAATAGTTATAAAAATATCTCTTAAAGAATGTATTATATGAGAAAATGTTTCGAACATACTTTGTAGTAAATTAAATTTTCTACGACTTTTATTCCTATACTTTTTTACATTCATCAAATGTTAATGTATACAAAATAAACGGCGCAATATACATTGCACAAACTTTCTCATATACGTATATAAT
This sequence comes from Tanypteryx hageni, assembly GCA_028673005.1. Taxonomy (NCBI): domain Eukaryota; kingdom Metazoa; phylum Arthropoda; class Insecta; order Odonata; family Petaluridae; genus Tanypteryx; species Tanypteryx hageni. Next base: position 140,565,032 of record CM054113.1, read on the forward strand.
TTTCGTCTCACTACACCCTTTGCCCAGAAATTAACTCTGTGTGCTTGGCATTTCACTGCCAATTATGTTAATAATGCGTAGCAACAGAACCAAATCGACTGACACCATCAACCTCTCACGTCTAATACCTGTCACTAACAAGCGCGTGGCGTTAACAGAGAAGTACGGAGTTTTAGACTAGGGATCCCCGGGTTCTCCTCCCCCTCTGGCGCGTTCGCTGAGCATCTTGCACAGAAATAATGCCACTTGAAGATATATAGTAATTTTTGGGACATATAGCTTAGTATTATTTGTGACCTCAGGCTGTACGATTGTGAATTTTAATCAAAATCCTTATAGCCATTTTTGAGCAAATCGAATTTTGTTTTAAAATATCCAACAATAAAGTACCCTTAATTGTTGCGCAATATCGTTCATCTTTTCAGAACGTCTTTTATGAATGATATTATCCACAAATATGATATATAATAATATTATATATATAATATATTATATAATATATTATAATATATAATATAATATAATATTCGATTTAGTTTTACCGTATACGCTGTACTAAGATTTTGAGTGGATCACGGTGGGGGCGTGACGTCACAGGGCTTAGGTAAGGTAGCTTAGCGTACATTGTAATGTCACTGGACGCCATATAGTGATTTTTAGAGACATGGCTTAGGTAGTATTATTTGTGACATCAGGCTCTACAATTGAATTGATTTTAATCAAATTCTCTGAGCCATATTTGAGTAAATCAAATTTTTCTAAAGAATCGCGAAGAATCAACTACCCTTTATTTTTCGGCATTATCATTTTTATGAAAAAATGGTCTGCAAAATATGTTATGTTGCATAAATACGAGATATCATTCGATTTTATGTACGCGTTTGGGCTCTAGAATCGCGAACGGACCGACAGAAGACGGCAGGGCGAAAACCACTTTTATGGTATCAGGGACACCTACAATGTGTATTTTCATCAAAATCTCGAAGTCGATTTTTTCACGATTACAATACTTTCTCAATACCGTATACTACGTATATGAGAAAGTAAAAACGGAGAAGTAACATGAGCAAACACCCACTTCCGACTGACCGTTTTTTACCAAAACAGTTCTTGTCCCTTTAACAAAAATGTCAAATATAAAATTTCGCGTTGATCTGCTTAATAGGGGGTTCGAGTGCCCACAAAATTCCAATCACATACACACTCACTCACACACACACACACACACACAGAGATAGAGAGACATCATCGAGAAAATGGTCAAAACGTGTTCAGGGGACCTAAAAACCTGTATTTCCGTTGAAATCTCGAAATCGATTTTTTTCGTGAGAACAATACTTTTTCCTACACTACGTATGGAGAAAGTAAACATGAATGAAGCTTGTTTAAAAAACAACTTCCTCGTTGAATTTTGTGGACTTGTTAATCGCTCGACGTTATAAATGTTTTTTTAACTCGACTGTGTGATTTCATACGGTACAGTTTTATGAAGTCTTTCAATTCACACCATGAAATTTCTTGTTGCTTAAAATATACCTATGTATAATCACATAAATTTTTATTTAATAAAAATTGTGGAATACCTATATTCTGGCAATATATACTTTTTGAATCGTGTGATACTGTTTGGTAGTTGAAATCTAACTAGTTTATTTTCCAAATACATATTCACAAAGTTGAAAATCATTCGCAGCTTAGAGCAGTGGTGGTCAACCGGCGGCTCTTCGAGAGTTGATATGCGGCTCTTTGAAAATTAGGCTGCCTTATATATACTGTAATTTTCCGATTATAATACGTAAGGGAACAGTTGAAGTCAAAGATTGCCACAAGTCCCACTAAATAAAAGAGTAATTTTTATAACTATATTAATAGTTTGGACAACATTTCTCGAAAACCAAGAAACTTAGAGACTTCAAACTTGGTACGCTTACTAAAAAGTGCTTGAAGATGTGCACCTCGGTGCCAGAATTTTGATTTTTTAGAGGGTAGGGGAAGTGGAGGGGGTGCCATACATATCATATCCTACAGCATTCCTCAAAAACCAAGAAACTGATAGGCTTAAAACTTAGCACACTTATTAAAGAGATCTTGAGAATGTGCACCTTGATGCCAGAATGTTGATATTTAGAGGATGGGGAGGGGGTGTCATACAAATCATACTCTGCAGCAGTGGTCGGAAACCTTTTTTGATGTCGGGTCAATTAAAAGTTTTGGGGAAATGGGATGGGTCAATTAAAAGATTGAATGAAAAGAAGAATCAAACCTGGATGTTTATGTATGCTATATTTAGTAATTGAACTACTCTTTTATTTTCTAAACGTAAACCCTTCTGAACCTTTGTGGGTCACCCAAATTGTGATTGACCCGCGGGTCATAGGTTGCCGGCCACTGCTCTACAGCATTTCTCGAAAACCAAGAAACTTAGATACTTAAAACTTGGTAAACTTATTAAAGAGACCTTGAGAATGTGCACCTCTGTGCCTGAATTTTAATTTTTGGGGAGCTTGGAGAAAGGGAGGGGGGTACCATACAAATCATACCCAGACTAGAGGCATGTGTTAGTTTTTTGTAAAATTACACAACTTCTTATGAACATTCTTAGCAAAATATCAAATTTGAAGGTATACTTAATTTATTCATACCAATTAAGGGGGAATCTTGGTCACTTATCTCGAGAATACCTTGAGTTTGGATATAAATGTTAGTGATTGAAATGAGCATGGAAAATTCGAAGCTGTATACTCGGGGCAAAGCCCGGGTAATTAGCTAGTTATTGCTATAAGCAGCACCAGCTACATTATCTGTTAAATATATTTTATTAGTTCATCAAATGTTACTGCGGCTCATCGGTGTTGTCCATTGCAGTATTGTGGCTCCTTCACAGGCCCAGGTTGGCCACCCCTGGCGTAGAAAGTAAAAATCTACGTCTCAAACCAAAGGTAAAATAAAGAAAAACATTTCAGATGAGATTACGAAGACAGTATTTTGAGGCGATGGCGGAAAAACCGTTGAAACCTAGATATTCGCGGTTTTGAGGAATTAATCGATAGCACGCGGAAGGAAAGTTTTTTAACCAATTTTCCAACCGCGTAACAGGATTTCCCGTTGAGTATTTGCAGCCCTCTTATGAAGTATGTTTAAAAAAAGATATGCCATAAACGCGAGATAAATAGTGCGACAAAGAATCACAAGGTTAAGTTCTGGCCGTTGTGGATAATGTCATTATTATTACTTTAGACCCGTATAGAGGAAGCTGCAATAATTTAAAACAAAAAGTAAAATTAGCTGTTCGGCGATACATGGTTACCTTCCGGTGTCCAGTATCCGGTGGAAAGTGTCCTTAATGGCTATCAACGCTTGTAGAATAGAGGTTAGTTTCCTCAAACAGGCAATGGCTCTTACTTTTTATTTAAAAATTTTAACCTGTACATTCCGAGAGCTGACTGCTGCATTATAACGAAATGATAAGGTTCTAAGAGTTCCACCTTGGACAGAATAATTTCTTATGCGATTTTCATTAAAAACGATTTGCTGTAATTTCTTTGCATATGGAATATGGTTATCTTTTCTGAGTAATTCATTGCAATAAATCTTTCTGTGCAAACGAAGAATGTCGTTGACACGGTTAAAAATTTCGCTACAAGTCTCGCTTAAAAGAGTAATAGTTGTAAAAAATAGAATGCAATATTTTGATCATGTTGTAGGATTAATTTGTTTATTCATGAATACAAATATTTATATGAATATGTTCGATTCGGATGCAATATCTAGACTCGGGAAATGTGTTATGCAAGCAGTCCAGCCATATAGCAGTTAGCGGACATGATGGAGAATGTCACAATGTCTACATCATTTAGATACCTTCATACTCGCGAAAACGCCGTTTTTGTGTATTTATTGTTAAGAATTATAACGTGTTAATTCATTCATTCATAGATAAGGTAGTTAAGTCCAGAAAAAAGTTGCCATTAACGCTTCGTTATTCGGTGAAATTTCAAGCACCTCATCGGTACGTCGATTATGCGGTTTCTTACAGAGACTGGCGCAATGAACCAAGATTATGCTGATTTTACTAATTGATTTTTATAATAGCGACGTTTTCCAAGGAGTCGTATTCCTTAATAATTTCATATTTGTTCCGTTGTTGGTAATAATAGAACGTTGATTATGGCGGTATTGTTTTTTAAATGTAATAATATAAGCATAGTGAGTGGGTAATGGGATAAAGCGATTAAGACATCCTTTACATGCCTCTTCGACCTACTTGGAATATGCTTAGTCTTTTCTATCGAGCGTTGGTATTTTTAGCCAGCTTTGAAGTGTAGGAAAAAGCCTCTTCAAGTCTCTCTTGTAGACCTATACCGTCGCTTTTCTTATCGGATCCCATTTTATCCCGTCTTGCGGAGTCTCTCCTGTAACCCCTGTAATTTACTAGAAAAATCGTTTTGCATTATACGGGTGGAGACACATAATCTTTGAGCGCAGATAGTTAACCTTTTGGGTGAAGCTCGAAACACTTCACCGACGTAAATTGTAATTAATTAAGAAATTAAATAACGTATGGATTGTGTAATAACGTCGAACGGAAGAATTGGGCTTTGTTTTAAAAAGAAATTTGTCGCACATTTCAAAACTATTATAACCAAGGAAAAAGTGAGACTTGGCAGGTCATTACCACTCGATGACGTCGGCGGCACGTGACGCGAAAGCTGGAAGTGAACTGTGCGGAGTCGGACTCTTGAGGATTTTTACTGAAATCAGTGAATGGCAAACTGTAAACAACGTTCGAATAAACATCACGCAATCTGAAATAAACGACATTATTTATCAGGTAATCTCCGCAGTTACAATTTTTTCGAGAAGAATGTTATCACTTTGAACATTGGGCTTTTTTCAAGAGCGGTGTGTATGTGGAGTGATTCACGTGATTTTTCTCTTGTCAAGGAACTTTTTCTTCCTTATCCGTTTTGGTAAAAGCTTACGTGACATAATGTCAAAAACGATAGGTCGCGTGCTTTGTTTTTCGATAAGGAAGCAAGCGTTAAAGGCGACGTACATAAAAATGACACGCGTGAGTGAACTCGAAACAATAAGCATTTACTGGGCAACCGCTGAAAACATTACCAAGTATTATAACGTCAGTGCGTGTTGTTTGTGTATCCCTCGGGAGGATGAGAGCGTCATTCCGTGCAATGCGTCATGGAAAGGAGGATGAGGTTGAAGGGCAACGAGGGGATATAGGGGGTGGGGGGAGGAGGAGACCGAATGGGAGGAGAAGTCGTGCGTGTGGCGACAGCGAGGACGTCTCGTTCTCTGCGACGTCCAGTCACTGACCCTTTTCTTTTATCTCTGCGGTCACGAGTAATCCGGACTGCCTCCTCAAGGATGGGTTATTTCTACCATTAAAGGACTTTTATGACCGATGCCATTCTTTTGGGCTTTCTTTATATTCTTTATTGCCTTTAAGGAATATTTTTTCTTCTCTTTTGCCTGTTTCGAGTGCAGTTCCGGGTTCAGAGTGAATGCCGCTTATGTGGATATAGATTTTTTCGTGAAAATAATAGTTTTCTCCTTTAAGTATAACCTTTCGTTACTATACGGAACCTTTCTTGAGAATAGGTATGACCGATTTTTACACTTATTTAAACATTTTTACGGACGTGTGCTGAAGTCGTAGACGTCTAAATACGCTAAGGGTTTACGATTTAGTCGAAGTGGTTACACGCTTTCGGTCAAAATGAAATCAAGTTCGTTAGGCCAAGTAGATTTTTGTCTTGGCTATTTTTCGACCGTTTTCTCAAAATAGAAACGGTGCTGTTGACTTTTTTGTCTCTCCTTGTCCATTCAAAGTTGCTCTTTTTGTAAGTTTCCGCAAATTATTTTTGTGATAGACAGAAAACTAATAATCTTTCGCATTTTTTAACCTACGAGTTATTTCATCTTTTCGAGGGAAACATTATTAAATAATATCCCTTCGAAAATTTTAATACCCGAGGATGTGCAATTCCAAGGATCGCGTCACTACCTTTTATAATTTGATGGCAGGCTTAGATACTACTTATTCTTCTGCTCAGAGGCAAGATAATCAACCTTTCTTTTTGTAGTTTTTTTTCGAGGTTCACTTTGCGAAGCGCATTTCTTAGAAGTTTGCTAGATTTCGCGTTTTAGAATTTTCCCAACTTCTCGCGAACGGCAATCCTATTTGCTCTGTTGGTTTTTATTTTAACTTTCAAAATAGAACACGATGCACGTGCTTAGAAAATCGTGTCGTAACTCGAAAATTCTTGTGCAGTTTAAGCTGATTGCGTGCCGTTACGTAAACTGCGTATTAACTGGACGGTGCTGCCCTTTGCTTTGTGTTCTTCCATAGTTATAAAAATACAAAAAAATACACTTTGAAACCAGTTTTTTATTATGATATAACTATGCAGTTATTATAAATTTTAATTGGTAAAAACAGTTTGTCTATATTTATACGTAATATACGTATATGTATTACCATCGTAAGGTTCCGCGTATAATATGCTTTTTTCACATAATTTCGGCTGAAAAGATAGGGGACATATTATAAAAAAACAAACATTTTTTCAGCCTGTTTCCCTGCCTTTGCACTTTTGCTTGTCCTTTTGAGTTTCGCAACAGTCCGACGTTTGGTTCCTTCATACCAAATTTAATTGCTGCCCCTCTCTGTGGCCATAGCTTTCAGAAATTTGTCACCTTAAGTTTGAAGGCTAGCTTCGCTTCGCTACCATGGCGACGGTACACAATTTTAATTGAAAAATAGCCAGTGTTCCCAGGAAAAATATACACCACAGTTGTACTGTGTTGAGGAAGAAAAAAAATCCTGAGCCATTGGAGAAATTCGTAGAATACCAATGCGCATTTCTTGTACGATTTAACCATTCGTTCGATGGAGAGGGAAGATCTATTACTCGTGAGAGGAGGAGGAAGAAAGGGCACTGTCAATCAAGTCGAGGGTATGTGTTTGTGGCTTTCCTCATTCTATACTGGAGATTGTTACACGTCTTAACCAGAATACGTATCGATGCATTTAAAATTCCTCAATTCCGTAGAGAGTCCTCAATCTTGCAAGTCTAACATCCGATAATTGCTCTCCCCTCGTCCGGCACTGCAGTAAAAGGTTACATTGATCATAATGTTAGCTCTTTGGGCGTATTATACAGGGAGATGACACGATTTCTATCACTCTTGATAACCTGGATGTGTTATATCGACGAAATTACGGTATTGTTCTGTTTGTTTTGCTCTTCTTCTCATAGACGTTGTGCTTGTTGGTAGTTTTCTTACTGGTGGTCTTCTTTCTGATATTACTCACTTGCACATTCCTCACATAATATATTGCATGAAAATTCAAGATACTTTCCCTTTGTAGTGCAATTTGTCACGATTTTCTCGATCTAAAAATGCATGAGTAAAATGACATTTTGAAGCACATTCACCACTCCTGTGCCTTACGATGTCTTCACTGTCCTTTTGTAATACCCTCAACCAGCGGGTTTTTTTCCTTCGAATCTATTTCCCCATAATCAACATGAGTGCAGATTCACAAGGACCCCCATCCCAAGTGCAGAGAAATCGCTCTTTGGAACTGATCCATAATGTGTGTGTTTATTATTGTCTTATTTATTCCATTTTTACTGATTTATGACCCGATGGAAACCAGAAATTTTTACTTGCGATCGTATGGAGGTTTTTTTTATTAGCGACCTACAGACAGAACTTTTATAGTCATTGTGCTGTATCGCGTTTCCTCATTTGTTTTCGCTTCTGTTCATAAACAAATGAATTTATTGTAGTGCGTGGTATTTTCCTCAACAGGGACATGATTGCTTTATCGACCCAACAAATGAAGAGTAAATTTAGAGGAATGATCGTAAATTATTTTGTTCTTTCACTCTCTCTAATCTTCCGAATCTCCTCCTCCGGTCTCTGTCTATATCTTTCCTCCCCGTCGCATCCCTACTCATTCTCCGTCCGCCCCATCCCCCCTCTCCCATCCGAACTTCCATACGGCATTTCCCCCTCTCTCTGTCACGTGACTCCCCCTCCACCCAATCGCGCCGGCCCCTCGCTCCTTCTCGCCGCAGTCCTCATCCAGCACCCCGACGTGGTGCTCGGCGACTCGCGTTGTGGTCGTTCTCTCTCCCTGTCATACTCTTTATATGTATATGCGACAATCATTGAATTCATCTCTGGGGACCAACTCCGCTCATCCGTCGCCAACCATCACCACCTCCTCACCTTTCATCGTCTCCTCGTCTTAATTCTTCTCTCGGACGCTACTGCTCTCTCGTGCTAACAGGTACGCCCCCCGTCTTCTCTCCCTTTCTCTCCCACCCTTTCCATACCGCCGCCGTCGCCGACTTTTGCTTCCGCCCCCCTGCTCCCCCTCTCGCCTCCGAAAAAGATCCGAGATGGGTTCGCTCAATACGCGCCGGAGAGGTTCCTCCACCTTCCTCCCTCCCGATCTCCCTATCGCCCCTTTTGTGGCTGCAGCACTCGATTCCTTCGGAAAAGGCTTCAAAACCCGCTATTAGACACTCTCTCCCCCCTTCCCGCCTCTCTCTCTCTCTTTCTCTCTGCAGACGTGTATTTGAGGATTTATTTCGCTATATTTAACGTCCGATAGAGAGAGAGAGAGAACTCGTGGGAGTGTCTTTTGTCTCGGTGTGCGTGACTTATCGGAAAAACCCTCGAGCTTCACGTACACTCGCGCACGCATCCACTTTTTTTCATCCTCCGGTGGAGGGCGCTGCGGCGGTGGCGGCGAGTAGCAATCGATCGCCTCGTGCGCCCCTTGTGTGTTCCTCCTACCCCACGGCGGCACCTCTTGATGGTGGTTGTGAATGAAGGATGGGGCCACCCCCACCCCTCGCTCCTTTCACCCCCTTCTTCATCGCTCCCCACAACCCCTTCCCCTGCCCCCTTCTTCATCGCTCCCCACAACCCCTTCCCCTGCCCCCTTCTTCATCGCTCCCCACAACCCCTTCCCCTGCCCCCTTCTCTATTTCCCCCGCCTCTCCCCCACTCTGGTCGAATCCGACCCCCGCAAATCCATTAATATTTTCAGCCCCCTCTTCATCTCGCCCTCTGCCGCTTCCCTTCGTCCCACTCCTCGCCACTTTCTCCTTCGCTGTCTCTCTCTCTCTCTACTCTCACTTTCGCTTGTTTTTGAAGTGTTTAGCGGTGGAATAGCAGCGCACAGACCTGACCTTTCCCAAAAATAGCAATCTCTCTCTATTCGAGTTCGCATTCTTCCTCAAGGCAGAATCTCTTTCCACGTCCCACCTTCCTGTCTTTCGGCCCCCTCTCCTTTCCCCTTACCCCCGCTCCAGATCCTCATTCTCTGTCCCTAGTGTGTCTACCCCTTCCCTCACTTCCTCTTTATTCTGCATCTTCGTTTTTTCTCCAAGGCGTAAGCTAGATCCGTGCATTTCTCCTGACCTAGCACAAAACACTGGTTCGTCGATAAATCGATAGACTTCCAACTTTTCCCGGCCTACCATCTCCGCCTACCCCTCTCTCCATTCCTCTTTATCGTTGTTCTTTTTAAATTTCCCAGTGCGGCATCCCTCCCCATCCTCTTCTCTCACCTTTTCTCTAGCTCCCTGTCATCTCACCTGCAATCCTGCTTCGCTGCTCTATCCCGCGTTCCCTCTCTCCCATGGAAATGAATTAGCTAGCATGGCTGCATAATCCTGACCTTGTCCAATAAAATGACTCGTCCGCTTAATCATCCTTCATCATAAAAGGCCGAACTCTCGACGCGTTCCTTTTCCCTAAAACGTTATCCTTCTCTTGGGAATCATTTCCGCATCCCCAAGGCGATGCTGTAACTTTCCATCCTCGACATCCCATTCTCGCAATCCCTCCTGTGCCTTCCCGTCCCCCTTTTCCCCTCCCCTTCAATCCCTCTCCCTCTTTTCCTTATCACTCCTAACACTTTCACTTTTTTACGCTTCACTCATTCACCTCCTACGCTCTCCACCTCTGCCTCTTTTCGTTTGCCTTCCCCTTCTCGTTCCTCCCCCTATATTCTTCTATCCTTTTGATGTAACCTGCTCCTCCGAAGATCCTTCTTCCCTTTCCGTTCTCTCAAACCCATTTCCTCTCTTTCCCTCTCATGGTAGAAGCCTTGTGCAATCGCCCGCAGTGCCACAGAATGCTTGCTTTCACCCTTAAATGGCTGTCCTTCGTTATTAGTTTATCGACCCGAAGGAGTCGTGCATCTGTCACTTTTCCGTTTTTCGTGTATGTACTCCTATTTATAAACTTCGTGGTTTCGATGAAGTTGTTTACGATTTGATTAAGTTTCTACCGAGTAAGATGTATCCTCGCTGAGTTGGACGCTCTGAGACGACCTTGGAAGAATCTTGTGCGTCAGAATGTTCTAAAATCACGTATCGATGTTATGCGATTGCTCGTCATTGTAAATTTCAATTGCGAATTAAAAAAAAAACAAGATTCATAACTGTACCTACATATCTAGTGATGAAAATTTCACAAAATAAATCCTAGCCTCGAAATTTAGGAGATTTGCCAGAAAGATTTTTAAAACTGCTAAGTTGTAATGAATTTAAGTTAGCTGCAATCGCATGCGTAATTCGCACGTGAATGCATAGCCGAGGCTATGGAGGGTCGAGCGGGGCACCCCTCCCTGGCGCCGATGCGAAGGGGCACCGACGGGCGAGTTGCGAGTCGATAACTTCTAAAAATAATTGAATTAAATTTTCATTTTTATACGCGTAGAAAAAGAATATTTTTTTGTTTGGTACAATTAAATTTATTCTCGTAATAATTACGGGTTTTTATATAGCGTGGGCGCGGTGTTTTTTCGGTCTCGTCACGGGCGCCCAATCTCCTTCGTACGACAAATGGCACGTGCCTCTGAATTTTAAGTTATTTTCAAATAGATGTTTCGGCAAAAATGATTGTGAGCATTTTCATCTCTCATTTGGATTGGCGAGTTTTCTTTTAATCGACCATATTCGTTCCAGCTTTGTGGGTTTTTAATTATAGGATAAAAAGATTATTTCATCTTTATTGTTATATCTTCTTTCCCGGACGCATAATTTTTTGCGTACCCTAAAGTCTATTCTCGTTGTAATTTGCTCCTTCGTGTAGCATTTTTTAAGTTCCCAGCGATCTTTCTTTCCGCTACCAGATTTCTCCTTGCTGCGTTATTATGTAAGACTATAATTCCTACGTAAATAACCGCCTCGCCAGTCGTTTACCTCTCTACGGTTGCCTCTCGAGAGGGGAGTTCTCAGCTGTTGCCGGGCCACCAGGAAACTGACCGAAATTATACCGCAGCGCGAACGTTTGCATTTTTTATCGAGTTACAAATATCAGTCCCTCGTCGCAAGAAGTTCATCGAGCTCTAGGAATTCGCCCGAAGTTTCTAGATGATCGACCATTTTTCGCCTTACTTTTTACAACTCGCTATTATGTATCGTTTGACCCATTTTGTCCTGTGTGTATTTATGGTCAGCGATGAAAGTTTTATAAAATTATTATGAAGGGCGAGTCATTCCGACGACTTCCAATTGCCACGAAATTAAACAGCGAGCGTATTATATGGTCGTCCATAGCAACTCTATCGCAGTGGCGTAACCACGCACACCCCGCAGTGGCTGGGAGAAAACAAAAGTGGGCCCGAATATCATGAATCGTAACGACGATCTCATGGAAATTAATTTATTTGAGGACCAAATTATTCCTGTGCGGTGCGATACATCTTTTGCGCCTCTAACATCTTATGTATTCAATTAATTATTTAATGTAATTTATTTCAACATTAAGTATCATAACAATGTTTTTCTTGGCTTAACAACTCCATATCATGTACACGATGCATACTAATGTGAAGGCAAAAAGAGCTCAGCTGCGATATTTCTCTCTGCTGTTGCCGTCGCCTCTTTTTAGAGGTGCACCTGCCCTCTAGTTTACATATTCAAATGTAGGAAACTTAAAGGTTTGTGCGCATTTTGCGTCTCCTTAACTTTATATTTTCCTTTGGCCTCTGAATTGCGAGAGGATTGTTTTCAGTACGCCTTTAATCTGCATAACTTAACAGCGTTATTATTTTATTTTCTACCGAAATTTTATGCAATATTCGCGTGGCACATTTCCCGTAGTTAGTTTTTGAATGTATAAACATTTACCATTATTCTTTACATTAATTGCCGTATAAAAAAACTATGCATTTCAACCTTACTCCTTAAATTTGCAGTTCCTTGAAGGCAAGAGCGCTTTTATCCATGAAAGAGGTAGAAAGATTCGCTTGAGCTTCAGGCGTTAGATTGAAAATGTATTCAATACTGTTATTAAGTATTTCGTTAATTGATAATTATGAACAAAGGAATAAATTATTATCTGAAATTAAACGCAATTAATGATTCAAATTGCAATAATCGTCAGCTTTTACTAAATTTTTAATGTTAATCTACCAATAATAAGTATCCTTAGTTAGTTAGTATTAGTATTCTTTATCCAGGCTGATCAGATTATTAAAAAGACTAACCAACGCATAACGCGTTTTCGGTAGGAAGTACCGGGATGTGACACATTTAGCGGAAGAAAAACAGATAAATGCGTGATTGTCTTTTTATATTTTTTTGCCCTTAATTGTAAAATAATTGTATTCTGCTCGATCTTAATATTATATCGATATATAAATAGCGTAAAAATTTCAATGAAAAATGGGAATTTTATCAGGAGTTTGGAACCCCGAAACAGCCAGCCAGAATCCAGGATGGCTTACCGAAATAGCAAATATGATTTTTCTGGTCCCTTTTATTTCTCCTGTTTATGAAAATCCTATATATAATATTGTAAAATATCTTTTTATGTTTATAATAAAATAATACACATTTTTAAATATTATACCTTATTTATCGAGTCTGGAATAAGTTAAATGATTCAAATTCCCGATTTTTGCAGTGTAATCGTCTGTTTTCACGGAAAAAAAATAGTATTTCTAAGCGTTTATTTTATGGATGGAAAAATTCTGTATACAGATAGGATAAAATTATTTACTTTTTCAACGTAAAATTAGACCAAAACATCACATCAGAAATTTTGTATTCAATTAAAACAAATTAGATTTTGTTATTCATTTGATTATAAGTGTGTTAGGCATTTTAGTTCATGAGCTTATAAGATGTGAATTCGATTATCTATGTTGATACTGTTCAGCACTAATCCTAAATTTAACATGTATGTAATATTTAAAGATACTAACACAGATAATTGTGTGCATTAAACCTGTTCTACCAATATTGGTAAACAGCAGAAAATGTTGTTTTATATATTCCTTTAGGATTGAATGAATATTTGTCATTTCTATGTGGAAATATACTTCGTTTATGTTGATATGATGGATGTGGCCCATTCTTGTTCTTGTTTCATTCAAACTTTAAAAAATTTTCTAGCAAATTTTTATACAGTTTGTATAATACATCATCTTTAAGTTGTTTTTATCTAAAAAATCAGATTGCTAATGTTTGGTAGTTTTAATGCACTGATTTTTGTTGCATATATTTATAAGATCTTAAGTATAAATTTTTATTGTTTTCTGATAGCAATGAATTGCCTTTCTTTTGATTGAAGAAAATCATAGGTTTTAGGAATATAACATATTATAATGAATAAATGCATTCTGCTTATTGAATGCAATTACATGTAGGAATAAATGCTTAGGAGCATGAAAGTTTTCCTAATTCGATCTTTGTCTTTTCCTCTTAGGGCTCTCTGAGGCTTTATGCCGTGGACTGTCCTCAGTGGTCAATATTCTCCAAGTTAATCATGTAACTATAGCTGGAATGGCTTCACTCGATCACTGAGGTTCCATTAGGTGTGAGGGGCTGGAGGGAGTATAAAAAAGAAAACAAAGAAGAAAAATTCGTTGAGCCAGTAAGTGGCATCTGCTATTGGTGATTGAGTATAGTGCCCTTGTGGCAGCTGCTCCGGTTATCACCATGAATAGCATGAATTATATTGGGAAGTTCATAAGCAACTTCCGACACTTTTACAATGAGATAAATGCTGCAACTCTCACTGGAGCCATTGATGTGGTGGTTGTGGAACAGCCTGATGGTTCTTTCACGTGTTCCCCATTTCACGTTAGGTTTGGCAAGATGGGCGTCCTCAGATCTCGGGAGAAAGTGGTACGTAATATAAAATCCAGTTTTCTCATTTTTCTAATCATTCCTAATTATTCCATTTTCCCAACAAAGCTCTCAGATATCTTAGCACACCATCTACTCTGTCTTTTACTGAACTGAAATATTTTTAATAAACATGACTTGGAGCATTTTCCTACCATATCATTTTAGTAATGTTTACCATATTCTAAATTATATTTGTTATTGTAACAAACTTTGAAAATAACATTCCATATTCTTATCTAGATAACATTGTTTTCTTTTTTCTTCTTGTTATCATTTTACTTTAGTTTTAATTCGCTATTTAAAGTATCCCTTCCAGTATTATTCAGTTTTTAAGTTTTGTGTACATAAGACATGATTGTAATCTATCCAAATCTAATCTATTAAATCACCTTAAGTTACTAAAATTCAGAGAATTGCATAACTTGGCTACCTCTTAGTTCCAATGATGCAATATTCGAGATATTTTATCATATTTATAAGTATTTTATGCAAGATATGATTTTTTTCAACTATTACGATTTGAAGAGCATCACTGTAAGATTTTCTGCCTGAACTTAATTTATTTAAAAAATAGTAGAATTTCATTTAGAACGGCTTATAACAGTTTCAAATTTGGTTACCATGTTAATTTTTTACAGGTGGACATAGAAATAAATGGAGAAGCAGTCGACATTCATATGAAATTGGGTGACTCAGGAGAAGCATTCTTTGTGGAGGAGGTTGGAGAAGGGGAGGAGGCAGATTTTCCTCCGCACTTAGCTTGCTCCCCCATCCCTCTAGAGGGTTATCACATGCATCAGCACCTTGGAAATGGCAGGATACTATCCGAAGGTGATGCACCTGAAGAAGAAAAGAATGAAGAATTGGAGGAAGTGATCACCGAAGATGCTCCGTCATGGCCTCCTGTCGAAAGTGAAAAGGGTGAAGAAGACGAAAAAGAGGTTGAAGCCATAGCAGACCAATCACCCCCTAAAACATTCAAAGTGGAAATGGCAGAAGATGCGGCTAAACCCGAATTCCTTCCCATCGATGGGGAGGTTTCAGAGGGAAACAACATCAGGGTGGTTGACGTGACAGAGGGAAGTGCCAGGAAACTGGCAGAAGAGGAGACTACCATTCCTACTCCAGTGCCAATAGTTGGGGCCACTGGTGGTAAACGGAAACGCCGACGCAAGTCTACAATGAAAAAGAAGGCAGCAATGGCAGCCGCACAAGCGTTGCAGCAGCAAACAGAGTCTAGGACGAGTTGGATAAAAGAAGAAAATGACACAGTCAGAGAGAGGAAGGAAGGGACTTCTTCTCCTGATGCTATGTTCCACATGGAGGATGTGGATGGTGGGCAGGACTCCCAACCACCCTCGCAAACATCTTCAGAGAAGACTACAACTACTGAGGCAACAAGGATTGCTACTGATTTTCACTTCTTTAGTGACACAGAAGCCACCCCTGGATGCAGGTAGGTGTAAAGCACCATCACATTCATGTATTATTGTGTGGACTTATCTGTTGGAAATGTAATGGATTCAATAAGGTGTTGCATAGGATTCAGAAAATTAAAATGGTTGAAATTTTATCTTAATGCCAAGATAAAATTATAATGTTTAAAAAATAAAATTGCATCATTTCATTGTGTAAGCTTTCTTTTTGGCTAAAACAGTCAGAAGTCATAAGTTAAAGCAATTTTTCAAGATTTTTTCAGGTTTTTCAGACCATAAAATAGATATTTTAATTATTTATATTATTTTAGATTTTTTAGTCAAGTTTTTTAATGATGATTTTGGATTTTTTCACTAAATACGTTTTTATAATAGGAAATGAATGCAATGTTTAATATATACAATAGAGTAAATGTTCTAATAATTCAGAGCATTTAATGTAATACATTAACTCAAAAAATTCATTTATGAATTGGAGGTCTTTTGATGAGATAATTTAACAGTAATTAATGCAAGGAAAAGTTCAAATGTCAAAGCATCAGTCACAGGCAACATGCTACCAGAATGTCTAAGATTTGAAAACTAACCAATTGAGGTCATCTTTTTTTTGCAGTCGACCTAACTCTCGGCCAGGTTCTCCAATTCGATCTGATACAGAATTTGAGGTTCAGCTACGGCACAGTGTAGCTATTCAAACAGAGAGTGATGGGGAATTAGGAGGAGTTTTAGCAGATGGGTCTGCAATGGGTGCCACCAAGGAGCAACGGCCCTCTTGGAAATGGGGTGAATTGCCGTCCCCTTTACCTACGGCCCGTCTCTCCATCTCGGGGCCAAGTTCAGGCACGGGAACTGACGGAGAAGCAACAGGATTAGGTGGGCCAAACCAAGTGGGACCAAAAGGCATCTCGAGCGATGAAGATGAGGAGATGGCTGCTACAGTTAAGAAAGAGCAAGAAGGTTAGTGTAATATTCTCTGTTTAGCTGTTTAGTTGTAATGCATTCTTTGTTTGCTTTTGCTTCCATTTTTGTTTTAGTATATTCTGTTGTGTTTTGAAAGTAGCAATCCCCATTTTCTCCATTTCTTATCAAAAATCATATGCAGCATTACTAATTTCCCTTATATTAATTTGTGTTATGCTAGAAGGAAATTATATTTTCTTTTTTCTTTTCTATTTGTTTTAGTTTTACCCATGATAGGCGAAACATTAACACATTTTTATGCAACCCACAAAAAGTTTTGCAAAGAACTAAATCTTTTAAATACATACCTTCTACATACACAATGTTTTAACTCTCGGACTACAACAATGACTAAACATGTCCACATATGCTGAACACAGTCCTAAAAAAATCTGATGTAGCCAACACATGACTTTCTCCATATATAGTTGGTGATTTATGAGTTGGTGGCTCTGGAGTCATTGTCAATATTGAACTGAAATATCTCCTGAACAATTGACTCTACAAAAAAATTACTAAATACAAAATTGTAGAGAATAAAATTATCTATAACTTGGGTTAATAAATAGTTACGATAATGAAGATTTACAGGAGATATTTGACACAAATGGAAAAATGAATAGAATAAACATCCACTTCTGGTCGACCGATTTTAGCTAAAATCTAATCAGTTCTTGACTTTCTAATACAAATGCTAAGTATGAAATTTTATGCTGATTGGATTATTAATTTTTGAATTAGAGCGCCCACAAAATTCTGGTTACAGACAGGCACACCCACAGGCATCATCAAGAAAACAGTCAAAACGTGTTCAGGGTAGAGTCCTGCATTGGCCGGGCCTCGGCCCGTGGGCTGGGTACAGGCCGATCCTTAAGAATTCACTGCGGGCTCGGGCCGGGCTTTAAAAATTGCTGGATATATCAGGTTTGTTATAAAAAATTTTAGGCTTTGACGGGCCGAAATATTTTAATCAGTGTGTGGAATTTACGTATACGATTTGTATAAGTTTTTATTGAACTCATTCAGCATGGAGGACAAGTCACCCTAGTCCTCCGTACTGAATGGGTTCAAATTGGCATGGATATTTTTTAAAGTAAACTAACTCCTAGTTAGTGAAGAACGCATGTGACTCATCCTCCGCACTGAATTGGTTAGTATAGTTTTTGCCTATAACATTATATTTTTGTATTTTGTATAGTAATTTATTTTGTTTGTAGTCTCCCAAGGCTTACGAATATGTCGATTTAAAAAAATCCTTTTCAAACCATTGAACAGCCCACAGTTGGTAGAAAATTTGGAATACAATATTTACATTTCTCAAGCCGTGGGGCTTTAAATGGGCCATGGGCCAGGCCTAGAATTTCATTGACAACGTACGAGCCAAACCAGATACAAATTTGTATGGGCTGGGCCAGCCTAGAAAATCAGTTCTGTGCAGAGCTCTAGTTCAGGGAACCTTAAAACATATATTTCTGTTGAAATCTCAAATGCGATTTTTTCCATGAAAACAATACCTTCTCTATACTTCGTATATGGAGGAAGTAAACATGTTAAGTCTTGGAATACAACATTGACAACAACTAAAACACAACCACATAAGAACAAAATCTTTTAAATATATACCTTCTAATTACAAAATGTGCATACATACCTTCTAATACACAACTCTCTGACTACAACGTACACCTAAAACATGTCCACATATACAGATGGAGAGCTGAAAACAAATCCTTAGGTTGAAATACTGATGTTAATATCTCAAGTAAATAAACATTTATGTTGCCATTGAAATAAGAAAACATTAAATAACAGAAAATGACTTTTATTGTTGCTAACAATAACCAAAAGCAAAAAATTATTATTTACATTTGTGGTAAAAAAAAACAAATTTTGGAAATATGAAATGACAGATAAAACTTGTATTATTTCTAACTAAATTTTGATAAAATTACCAATCACGTTTTTGTTTAAATAATAATAACTCAAAAATAACACAACACCACCTATATTGTTTGGATAAAATTATTAACAAATGCTAGCTAAAATTCACTGAAAGCTAAAGGGGGCGACAATGCAGTATGTTGTCATGCCAATTATAATTTTGCATTGTTAGAGACTAAAAAAATCAGCGTTTTTTTGTATTCTATACATATTTTTGCCCTAGTTCCGCATGGATTCCAATGTTTCTTAAAAAAAATGAACTTTGTTATTTTTGTCATACATGGGTTCAGGTCCCTAATTTCTATCTTATTTCTAAATAATTTTAAATTGCAAATAAAAAATGTGCTACACTCATCCTTCTGCTAACCAACTCCATATGCAGGCACTGCATTGCAGAAGGAAGGATTTCGGAAATAAGCGTATTATTATAATAGATCTTATCTAAATTCAGACAGTTTTTCATTCATAATATCTCAAGATTATTTGTATCATAGCAAAACATGGCAATATGCATAACTCGTAATTTTTTCACTCTCAGCTTTGTCACACTGTAAGAATCATTGTTGGAACTCTGAAGATACAACAGTGTAATTTTTGTCTATATAATGCATTTATTTGCAACATTTTTGACAATTTAATGAATAAGCATCCATTAAGAAAGCCCTCTCATTGAACTCATTTTGTTTAATCTTTCTGTTTTGAAAAATGGGCATGAGATTTAAGGCAGAAGAAAGCTTATCCATGGAATAATTTTAACCCTCACAATGTAATTGATAACTATAAGTGAAGGAGATATTGTGGGAAGAGAAACCAATGATTCCTTAACAGTTAAATTATACATGTTCTTTTGTAATGAATGCTCTAGAAAAAACAAATATTCAGTGTACATATCAATTTATTATAATTCTGTTGAGTAAAATTTGCAGAAATTTACTTTATCAAAAAAAGCTTATCAAACTCCATCCTAGGAAAATCATTTGTGAAATGTTATACCTACACTCTCTTGTTTTCCTCCAAGTTTCACCAACATTTCTGTAATTCTTAAAAGATATTGGTTGAATAGCTATATTTCTAAATCATTATGCTAATGTTTTTTCAAACATCACAAATTCGAAATCCATCCATTGCAAAAATCATTTCACAGTGCATTTGTTAAATAAAGAATTATTTATCAATTGCCTTTTTCCAAATTTTGACTCATATTGATATTTTATTCTCTTTCATTTTAATGAACTTGAATGGTTTTGTGCTATTCTTGATCTTGATCTAATAGAATTTATGATGAAATAAAATTTTAAATGTTGCTGCCTAGCTCTGAATTTTTTGTTTTAATTATATTTGGTAGTTAATAAAAAATGCTCTCAATATTATGCTTGGCCCATGTAAAACTTTTTCAACTATCATTAATCATTACATGTAACCTTTATCACTGTTTCCTAAACAACAATCTAATCATACTGGTCATCTTTATATAGTTCTAGCAATCTTTTAAGCAAATGAATAAGGAAACTGCGAGAATTTTATGCAAAAAAACCTGGATAAATTTAATTTAGTTAATTTTAGATTGTGAATCCCTCTCATAATGGGCAATAAGGCTTTTGAAATGTGTTTAGTCATTAACATTATGGGAGATGCTTAAATGGTATTTATTGTAAACTGTATGATAGCATAGTGATAGAAATAGTCGAAGTTATCTTCAAGCTGATCAATATTGTTACCTTTAATCTCTATTTGGCATGTAATATTTATCAGGAAATATTAGTTTTTTGTTATTAGTTCATTATTTCCTTCAGTTTCCAAATAACCTTAAAATCATTCTTAATTTGCCTGTAACTTTTAGTTAACTTTACATTTTTGTTTTGTTTAATATTATTCCTGCATATTTTTTGCCGTTTCCTTAGTTTTTAACCTGATTTATATTATCCTCTCCAAATATTTTTATGGAGTGTTATTTATTTTATTTTGTGTTAGCACGAGGGCTATGTGGCATTGAGAACAGGATGTTGATTTTTGATACTAAACCAATATAATAATTATTTACTAAATCTTAAAAAATATTCTGGTTAATATTCCATTATATTATCAGATATGATAGTTATTAAATTAAATGTATTTTACATTTATAGGAAATTAAATCACTGCTAGAAACATTGATGTATGAGAGTATCTTAATACATACAAGTAATTTTAAACTTGCGATAATAATTCTGCGCATTTCTATGAATGTACTTATGAAGGATTTAGCCATCCTTTATTTCAATAGATTTTCAAATTTAATGTGTTACTATTGGAACACTCATCTCATATAGTTGTAGTTTATTCAAAATTATTTACATATATTTAAAAAATAAATTTAATGATTGATTAACCCTCGCATTTGTGGTATAATGTGGACAATTTTCTTTTGCTTTAAATCAAGACTGACAACAAGAAAATTAAAAAGTATAAGTTGATAACCTTAGGTGAATGCTTAAATTTCAATTTATTTATTCTTAAGACACTACCTCATCATGATGCAATTTTGATAAATTATAAGACTTTTACTATAAGTTATCTAGGAAGATTTTAGTGAAGTGATGTCTCTATTTTATTTGGAATATCAAATGGAACATGTCAGCAAAAAAAAACCCCTGGAGGTATCTTAAAGCTCTTCCGACCTCATGTTATGTGAGTTTGTATGGAAATGATTATTGAGTGCTCTTTTCTGTAGATTATGCTAACTATTCTGTGATGAGCTGGAACTCAGTAAGTCCTTTTTAGGATGAATTGTACTTGGTCTGATGATGCATATTTTGCACTACTGCTGAAAATAAGAGTAATATTTCTTTTTTTAACCTCTGAAACATTAGTTTTTATAGCATTGCACATTTGTAATATGTGTATAAGCTTTGGACCAGTATCAGCTGAGAGTGAACCCAGAAATAGTGTATTAGTATGAATCATAGCTCTCAGAAATATTTAATGTAAATTATAGTTTACAATTTAATCCGAATGATCTACCAATTCTTGTAATAATTTTATTTATTTTGAATTGCTACTGTTGATTTAAATTATGTTATATGTTCATCATAAGGCCAAATCTGGAATAAGCTAAAAGTTGCATACTTAACATTAGTTTACTCGGAATCCTTATTGTTGTTTTATTAGTTTTAGTGATTTTCAAATGCTATTAATAAGTAAGTTTATTAACCTCAAAGTAATTTTAGTATCAAATCATCAATACTCCACTGTACTGCTTTAAATTTATATCATACCCATACTCGTATATATTCCTGCTATGTTACAAGGTAAATTACCTTGTTAATTATGATTTTTACCTGTATTGTGGTATAATTGTGATAAACTAAGGTTCAATGTATCTCCCTTAGCACTTTGTCACTTAATTATTATTTTAGTGAAACATGTAAATACATAATTGAATGGGGAGATGTGTTGCTTGCATGTAAATAACTTGTGAACAGTTCCGGTAAAATTCCTTCTAGATAGAGATCTCTATGTCTGAAGGTATTAATTATTGCATGTTCATTCTATAGTTTAGCTGGGAAATTGTTTAATGGAGATATTAAATCATATAAAATGGTCATTTATTCCCAAATCTTGTAATTCCTTAAATTTTTGTAGAGGGGTAGGATTTTAAAAATCTTTGCTAACTGCATTACTTGTTTGTTTTCCTATGTGATCATTTGTATTTACGAAAGGGAAAACAATCAATCTCACTGATAAAATAGATCCATTTTATTTATAAGCGATTTTTTTGTGTTTTTCCATTAAAATATTTCCAGCAGTTGGTTTATATATCTAATACACCAATTTTGTACATTTGCAAAACCCTTAATGTAAACCTTCAGAACTTTTATTCTGTAAAATATTTGTATTTTGTTATTTTCAAACAACCACCATTTTGAATTCTTGTACATTGAATTATTTATGAAAATTCCAATAATCCCTTAACTGTAGGGATGATGTTATACCAAGTATTTTAATCATCTTTTGTGTGAACGGCATAACATCATGCATGCCATTTCGTCATAGCTTGTCGAAGATGCATTATAATCTTTTTAAAAATTTTGTTGCATTTCAAGAAAATACACTTATTGGTTGCTGTCATGGGCATCCACTGGAACTTTTTCAGGGGACAGAGGGAGGGGGCAAGGGGATAAGGGGATAGGCAAGCTCCCACAGTCTTTTCAGGGGGGGCAAGAGGATAGGCAAGCTCTCACCATAGTCGGGTTTGGCGGGCTTAATATTTTAGTGGTTTGTTTCAAGCATATTGCAGTGTGCCCCCACCTGCTTGCCTGATCTCAGAAAAATGACTGCGTTGATCCCCTGATCTAACCAGACATCAGTGGCCCTTGAGATAGGCCTGATCCAGAGGGGGGCAACTGCCTCCCCCAGCAGATGCCCAAGGTTGCTGTAGAAATATTTTTACCATGTCATATAAAGTAATTCAAAGGAATGAATGGGAATGCTTATTAATTACCAGAGAAAACAACACAGTTAAAGGGTTGATTTTGTTATCATTATAGGATGAGATCATGAAAATCTATTATTGCTGAAATGAATATGACTTTTGCTGGATTACATAATATGGTCTCAAACAAGAAGGTACCTATTTGCTAAACCAGTGTTTTTTTAGCTAACATGCAGTTATGGCTACGTATTATTTGTAGTAAGAGTAATGATTTTTAAAAGGCATTCAAGTTGTAATTTCCTTGCTCTCTACCATGCAAAAGTGCTAATGTAGTGCACATAATAGTAGAATTATCAATATATTAACACTTCACTTTACACATGATAGACCATTATCAATTAAAAATTGTGCAATCCCCAATTCACTTTTTCACTGTTAAACATACTTGTGGCACTTGTTAAAGAAGTTATTATAAGTATTATACTTTATGTTATGCTTATCGAATGTTGACATTGCGAAATAAGTTTTCAATGTCCATATGATGTCAGGCATTTCATATCTTCAAACTCTTCTATTAAATAGATACAAATTTTGTGAGAATGTAATGTTGTGTCTATTTTCACATTCTGTTGTTATATCTATATATTGGTATAATCATGTTTTGTTATGTAACATTCAGAAACATAAATAGCAAAAAACCTGTCCATATTTTTAAATTTATGCATGTCATATAGTAAAACTATTTTTTTTAACCAAGAAATTTCAAAGTTTTACCCAACTTTTATGAGTATTTGAACTCTATCTTTGTTGGTATATGTTGTTATAACCATATCATCATCATGAAAAAACATTCAAGAAAATAAACCACACAAAATCAATCATTATTTTAATATCTACACACATTAAATAGTAATAATCACAATTTATATTAAAATCACAAACTGCCCTACCTTGACCCAAATTGCATTTTTATTTTTTTCTTTGTTTGGAATGTAATTATTAGTTATAAATATTCTTATAGTAAGCATTTGTCAATTTTTATAGCATATTATGCTGCAGAAATATAATAGATGATGAAATTGCTTCATACTGCATCCCTGTTTTTCTGTTGAATTGATTTAATTATGATATCGAATTTAAAATATTGATGAATTTCATAAGTATATGAATGATCTATAATTAAATTTAATGCATAATAATAATCATCCTGATTTGCTGTTATGAATCCCTGTCACCTTATGTTAGGTTCTTAACACTTGATCATCTTAATCACCCATCAGGAGCACTGGTTCCTTGTTTTTTTAATTATTGTGTGATTTAAAGTTTTGCCTATTTTGAATAAATACATGCAAGCTAAATCATAAGCTTTTAATATTGCTTAATGTTGATGATGTTTCCTTTATGAATACTAGGAAAGAAATTAAATCATTTGCTTTCCATAAAATCATATTAGCAAAATAGCTAATTTAACTATTCAAACAGGCTGCTATGGTGGCTGCCAGCCAAAGGATCCTAGCTGTGACATCTAATTTAGTCAGCGCAGATTTTGAATCTTGTGACTTCATGAGCACTGCCACAGCCATGCTCCATCTAAGGCGATATGGTCAACTGACTTAAAAGCTCATCTGTACAACATTCTAGCACATACTACCACAAGGTACAAGCAGGAAGACTGAAAGGAAAGAAAGATTAAGCATTATTATTGCTTCAGAAATAAGTATTTGAAAGTATACCCCAATTGTTGTGGTTCAACTTTTTGAAAAGTTAGGAGTACACCATACTTAAAGCAAAACATAACTGTTGTTAAATCAAAGTTTCTGAGTATTATTGGTCATTACTACTGTGTCCGGGAGAAAATAGAAGTCTCAATGAGCAAAAATAAAAGAATATTCAATCAAATAACATGAACAATACTAGATAGTATTTTTTATTTATATTAAACTTTTGCTAATTTCCTCAAAATATATGTAAAACTCAACCAATTTCAGTGAGTAATTTTCGTCCACCCTCCCTCTTCTTTAACCATTCTCCTTCCCCTCTATTCTCACCTCCTCATCACCTCTCTCTTGTTGGTATAGGTATATTGCCTATTTTTTTAATGCTTGTTAGCTGATGATGATGATTACTAACCAAAATCAGTCATGTTTAACATACATTTTGTGGAAATTAGCAAAAGTTTAATATAAATAAAAAATACTATCTATGTAGTTTTTGCCTATGATAGAAGCTCGTTGCATTCAGATTTAGAATTCATATAGGAATATTTTAAACAGAAATAAATTTGAAGCAAAATCATAGGTAATTTTTGGAGGCATATGATATATTTTCAACGTTATTTTAAAACATTTTTAGAAGTGAAATACAACAAAAGTTCAATTTTACTAAAATACACAATTATTCCTCTTAATTAAAGATTAATGAAGAAAGTCATTGGGCATCTCTATTGTTATTTCATAATATTTTCCATAACATACTTTTCATGTTCTACCTCATCATAATCCCTGACAGAAATACAGTTGCATCTGCTGGATAGGAATTATTAGCAATTAAAATTTCCAGTAATATGATTTGGTTTGTGATAGTGTCATCAATTTAGTCTTCTCAAGTTTTTTAGTTTCATTTTTATCATACATAGTCATTGTAATTAAATACCTTATCTTTTTTCTAATATTCTAACAAATGTTACTGACTAATCTTTAATAATTTCTGTACAACTATCATATTACTAAGAAAAGTGAAACAAACTTTATAATTAATTTTCTTCAAAAATTTTCAATTTAACTTATCTTGTCCTCAAATTTCAGCCTTCTTGAGGATCTCCATGAATAGTCGACTTATCTATATACATCATTACATATATTTTTACAAATTCTTTTGTGATTACAAATTCTTTACGGCTTTGATCATTTGTTGGATATGCTGTGTGTTACCACGAAAATTTGAGCATAAGATCAAACAGAGACATTAAAAATTTAATTTAGCAGGAAAATTTTTTGTGTTTTGTGATAATGAATGCCAATTTGATGTGTGATTATAAAGGTTTGTACTTGTGATTTTCTTTACTGATTTTTTGAAAGTGCTTTATTGTTTGTTTTGTAATGCCTCAAGTATATATTACTTCTTGAATTCCATTTTACCAACATCTTAAATGTGTCTGTAAACATGTTACTTGCACATGTGTTCTAAGTGCTGAAGGGGGGCTGAATCCAATTTTATCAATTACCATATATGCTGGCATATAAGTCGACCTTTGAAGCAAAAAAATTCCAAAAACTTAAGATCGACTTATACGCCGAATATAAAATGTGATCCTTAAATAACAGATTAAAAACATTGATATTTACGAAAACATTTGATCTTACGGCATAGGTGATTGCCATTTTGAATCAGCTGCTCTGTTGTTTAAATATACTGTCATTTATTTTAGAAGATTTAAGATAATTATTTTTAATAGTTAATAAAAATTAAAACTTTAACTTTTGTTTTTATTACTGAATCTCAAAAATATAAACGATCTATTTGCACAAAGGATAAGTAGAAATACATTCTGCCAATAGATGGCATTATGGTATATGACTGATCTTTCTTAAATTAAACAAATGATTTAATAACTCAAAAATCGACACGGCATTTTTTGGAAAAGGTTACATTTAGGTTTTTAAAACCATAAAATTCATCGTATTCTTCATTCGTAATTTTTTTAGTGAAAAAGTGGAGGGTCGACTTATACGGCGAATATATGTCTAGTCGTGTATTTACAATCAAAAAAATTGAGGTCGACTTATACACCGGGTCGACTTATACACCGGCATATACCGTAATTGAGATTTTTATTAAGACTTGAATTATAAGTGAATGTATAGTGCAATATTTAGGTTAAATTTAAGTACATAGGTTTCAGCCCCTTCTACTTCATCACCAATGACACAACCCTTGACATCATTTTGCCCTCTCAAAAAGTATCCCCCACAACTACTTGAGGCCCAAGATGCTACCAAGGTGCTAAAGTGGGATTATTTGAGGAGGCCAGTGAGCTAAAGGGTTCCTAATAATCCTGAAACCTATTCCCTTTACCTACCTGATGTCTCCTCACCTTAACAGAGGCTCAGAGGTCAATGCTTGGGGGAATGTTTAGCTTCATGAAGAGGAACAAACGTATGCGCCGACATAGGCGTAATGGGGGAGCGGATGATGATGCAGTGGGTGTCTACCTCGATGACCTTGATGTGGACCGATTGGACCCAGAGGTGGCTGCTCTCTACTTTCCTGCATCATTTCGTCATGTGCCAGTAGATGGCTGCCGTGCAGGTAGAATGTATATGCTACAAAGGAGAATACATCATATTTCTATATTGTTGAAGCCACAAATCTTAAGGATTGATTTTTAAGAATTTTCTTGGGTCACCTGCTTCTGTGGAAATGTACAATACCATTAAAGAGTTGTCATTAAAAACATAAAACTTATATAGAGTAACATATTACAACTACAGGAATTTTTCTTAATTTTTACTTTCTCCATATGTAATATAGGGGAAAGGATTGTTTTCATGAAAAAAATAGATTTTGAGATTTCAACAGAAATACACGTTTTGGGGTCCCCTGGACACATTTTGACCATTTCCTCGATGATGTTTGTGTGTGTGTGTGAGTTTTTTTGGGGCGCTCTAACTTAAAAACTATTAATCAGGTCTACCCAAAATTTTATATTTAACATTTTTATGACAGTCACAAGAACTGATTAGTTTTTGGTAAAGATTGGTCAACCGGAAGTAGGTGTTAACTCCCGACACGTTTTTTTTTTAATATTTGATTAATGTAAAAAAATATTGGAATAAATGACGTAGGAAATTTAATTTTCTACAACCTTTGTTTGAAACATTTTCTCATATAATGCATTGTTTAAGAGATATTTTTTAAACTAATTTTTTAGCTGCCACCACCTACCAGCAACTATTGTTAACAATTGACGCTTAGTTATGTCTTAGTAACGCTCCTTTTTCTTTTCTTATTTGTTCGAGATTCCTGGCTATATCCAATATCAGAAGGCTACGGTATGGGTTTATTTCTGTTCTTTGTAGTCTTTAAATTTTTTTCGCAGGTTCTTACATTATTCATTATCATTTAACCTATTTGGAATTTTTAGAAATATTACAGGTATGGAGAAAGTCATGTGGTGGCCACATCAGATTTTTTATTGACATATTTTTTACTGGAAAGTTTACTTAATTGACCAAGGTAAACATTTGCAGCTGTTTATGAAAGATGAAAGGCCAGGTTCATGGGAAGCTTTGTCTTAATAAATAAGTAGTTGTAATTGATTTTTTAAGTGCATCGATGGCTATGGTCATTTTGCACTGTCATCAACTGGAGATATGTACACACAGAAGGGAAGAGGGAAACCCCGTACTGGCATTAGCCTACTCTTGATGAAAAGCACCTAGGGGTCAACTGCTTAACGTCTCTTCTGAAGGGTAGAATGCTGAATTTGCATGGTCTCCTCAAACCACACAAACAGGGGGCCGGGCTTAGTAAATAATATGTATATTTAGGACTCTGCACCTGGTTCCTTACAGGGCCCAATACAATCTGATAGCTCACTTTACACACCTATTACTTTAACATGATTTTCACCATTTTATATTAAAGGGATGCAAGAAATGCTCTATGGGTCAACACACAGATAGTAAATATAAACTCACTTTTGCAAAATGCATAAGATATAAAACTAAATAAACATTGATTGAGATGGGACTGACCATTAATGTGTAAATTGTGTAGCATTAAACATTTCCATAGTTCACAAGTACTCCTTTTAAGATACAATGCATTTTATTTGGTTATTAGTAAAATTTTGTTTTTAGCAAATTAGTGAAATATTTGAAATAATTTTCAAATGATATTAGGAAAATTGTTGACTGAAGAAAATTGTGTGTATATGAATGAATAATTATTAAAATTTGATTTTAAATTTGAGGATTGAATATCACTTGTGTTTGTCATATTATATTAACCACAGAAAATAGAACACATGGTAATTTCTGTTTGAAAGGTATTTAAGAATTCTAACATATTTCAATTGGAAATTACCAAATAATCTTTTATTAGTGAATATAAGCATTATATCACTGTGATGTCTGAAAGTCGATTCTATTTTTAACTAACCATTAACTAAATGGGGGAAATGAAAACACTAATTATAATATTAAGTACTACTAAATACCTGCATTTATCATAATAATGCATATGTTCTAACAAAATGTCTCTGTTTATTGTGAATAATTTATTCCCTACTCTCCAATGGTACATATAGTTCAGATATCTGAAATAGAAGATACTTCATTTAAATGTTGGATGTAAAGTCATATACTTTTTTAGTATTAGTGGTGATTGGTTGAATGATAGAAGAAATTTAAGTGGCACAGTTACTGACACCTATTGAAATCGATATGAACACTAATTATCTCACCTTACACAATAGGTAAATATGATATGATTAAAATTAAACTAAAAATCTGTGACATACCACTGATAAAAATGACTTCGTTTTAATGTCTATAGGAACTGTGCCATTATTTAACTAATCTCTGGGATTATTTTCTATTTAAAAATGTCTACTCTCTTAAGAATTAATTGAAGGCTAATGCTTCATCCATTTTAATATGGTTAATTCATCTTAGAATATTTGGAAAGAATAAATCATATCAATAGAGAATGATAGTTTTAGTTCTGGTTTCATTCCTATTTTTAATGTTATATGAAAGCTATTGAGTTATGCCCATGCAAAATTGCTACTATTCTAATATTTCTTATTAATAATTTTCCATTAGATAAAATGATTAAAAGGAAGTTGAAGCTAAAGTCTCTGTGCTTATTAGATGTGTATTTTCTATCATTGGTAAAAAGAGGGAAAGTTAAAATATTGCTGAAGCTTTAGGAATATGGGATTTCCATGATTTTATTATTTTTTCTTTATTATCTTGTTAATATTTAGTTGAAGGATAATTATTCTTAGACATTATTAAAGGAGACATACAATCCAAGCAAAAGTAAAAAAAATACACCAAAAAGTTTGAGATCTTCACTTTGACATTATTTCTGATTCATGAAATGTCTTATTTAAAACAAGTCAGAAAAGTTACGTTATTCCTTTCCTCTCTTTTTCATCTTTATTCAAATTTATATACTAATTTTAGGGAATAGTTACATTAATAAGGCACCTACAGAGAGGTATTGTAATTCAGAAATCAGATGCAAATGAAAGATAAATTGGGAAAGAGTCGGGTTAAGTATCTCTTTGTCACCTATAATTGCATTAGTTAATATTTTTGTTGAAATTCTTGCAATCGCCTTGTCAGTTTTAATCCACCTATAGATGGATACTATCTGTTGCTAAGAAGTACATAAGATATTTGGACTTTGTGGTTAATCTCCTTTTGTAATGGTGCTACAATTATCCTAAATGATTATTCTTGCAAGTTTTATCTTCAATTTATATTTGCATTGCCTTATTATTTATTAATTGATACAGTTTGCTTTTACCGGACTGAAAGACAGTAATTCATTAAGTCAGTATAAAAGTTTAGGTGGTAAAAATCAGTTATTCATCTGTTCCATGTTGTCGTGACAGGAGTTATTTTACACTCATCTCTTAGAATGTATTTAATGATTATTGATTGTCAAATATGAAGGCAAGGTTCAACTTGATGTTTGTCACAGAAAAGTAACAGTTGCTCCTTTGGAATTTCAAAATTCTTTTGCCAGAATATGAAATTTACCATTCAAATACAGTATAGCCTCTCAAGTCATAAAACGCAGCTTTTTAAAAAAATTGCCCAAGGCCATTTCTGCCCTAACACCCACTATCTATCATCTCCTCCAATGCAATATTAAAGTATCTTGTCCATCTCTTGTCACTTTGGTTCCAATAACTAAAAGTATAATATCACTCACAAAGTATTGTTTAAATGAATTAGATGGCTTACTCCAGCGGTTCCCAAACTGTGCCACAGTAGATTTTTAGGGATTCCAGGAAAAACTTGCTTTAGTAAATGAATCAATGATTTGCATGTGTTGATGGGTAATTTTGGACAATAATGTTTCTTCTAATAAATTGATTATGTAGTAGCGTCAACAAATGGATGCGTCCGAAGGTACCTGTATCTAAAAATATATAAAACTTGTTGCAAGTAATGCGAAATCCTCTTTATCTTTATCAAAAATGTTTGGGAACACTGGCGTACTACTATATACTATAGTTCAACATAGAATTTTCATGTTCGTCCTATTGCTAAAAAAAATTCAAGAACAAGCACTTAAAAATTGAAAGATTAAATAAGTACATATCTAAGGTATCTCCAATAGCCATAACAAGGTAATGAAAAACCAGATGCACATTTTGGCTACAATGCAGCTGTCTTCAGTGGTGATTCACCAAAAGTAGATCATAAATGAATCACCATTTAAGATGGCTGCATTGTAGCCAAAACACACATCTGGTTTTTCATTACCTTTTTGTGGCTATTGTAGATACCTGAGGTAAGCACTTTATTTTTTTATTTTTAAGTGCTTGCTCTTGAATTTCAAATATTATGGTATACATAAAAAATGATTCTCTTCTTTCTAAGCTAACCCTTTCAGTAAGTGAAAGTTTTGGACTCTTAAAACTATTCTGAAAGCTGGAAAATTCCCAGATCCTAGGGTGCCATATTTGAGAGGCTTTACTGTAATTGAATTATTCATTTAGGCTTTTTAACAATAAATAAGCAGGGGCAGATCAACCTATCAGGCATTCGGGTAGGCCCTGATGGGCCGTTCACATTTATGCTAAAAGTGGCAAATGTAAATGAATAAAAAATTTGTTGAAATATTTATACTGTGACATGGAAAAACAATAAAATAATGTTATTTCCTATGTGAATAATGTTTTGAATTTTATTTGTGTCTATATAAATATTTAAATAAAAATATCATATAATTATGAGGGCCGGTTTAGATAAAAATCCCCAGGCTGATATTCTCCCTCGATCTGCCCCTGTAAATAAGGATCTAAAAACTTAAAAAATAGGTTCTGTGACATGGAATTGATTTAAAATACAAGCAATAGAAAGATTAATTATAATCTCTTTAATTTCGTTTTGTGCAGAAGACTCCAGGTTGGGTAGGGAGGAGGATGAAGAAGAGGATGCAGAATCTGGAAATGGACCTTCTCTGCCACAGTCTCCTCACAGTGTGGAAGGAGCTATAGGTGGACCTAAGTCACCTTTGGACAGTGATTTTGAGGATCTCAAGCAGTCAGGTTTCGAAAGCAAGTGAGTTTTATGTAATTGATTTTTATGTAAATGGCTTGATATTATATCATTTGCCATATTTACTATTTAGCCATCTGTTGAATCCAATTATAAGCAGTTTCATAACTTTAACTGACAAGTTTAGTAAATATAGTTTCACCAATATTTTTATGATTCAACAAATACAGTAATTCTGTAAAAAGAAAAAAAATAATAGCATGCAAACAACAGAGTTGCTGAAAGCAGTTTTGTATTCTTCAATCTTACTCTATGTATGAGAAAAAATATCGACAAGACCAGGATTTAAACTGAGATCCTTTTGTTTTATCTTTTATCTCAGGATTATTTATTTTGATATATAATTAACAGCCTTGGGTGATTCATTATCATTATAAATAGCTGCTTCTTATATATATATATATATATATATATATATATATATATATATATATATATATATATATATATATATATATATATCATCATCATCATCATCATAGGTAGTCTGTCCGTAGACAGGTCCGTGATTATTCATGGTTAAACCTGGTTCTCCATATACTCCTATTTTCCGCTGTCCTCTTTATATCTTGATAACTCTCTTTCCCTTTCAAATCGTCTATCAGCTGAAACCTTTTCCTACCTCTTTCCCTTTTCCCATCTAGTTTTCCTTCTAACACGTCTTTAATCATACTCTCTCTCCTCAGGTAATGTCCAACCCAGTTAGCCTTCCTCTTTCTGATAGTCTGTATAATCATTCGCTTCTCTCCTATTCTTCGTAGCACTTCATCGTTTTTCATCCTATCTGTCCATTTTATCTTCAGCATTCTCCTCCAAGTCCACATTTCAAAGCTTTCCAAGTATTTGATGTCATTTTTCCTTAGCGTCCATGTTTCTGCTCCATACAATGCTATACTCCATACGTAGCATTTTATCAACTTCTTGCGGATATCTTCCCTTATATTCCCTGTAAGTAGTTGTTTCTTTCTCCTGAAAGCCGCTTTTGCTTTTCCTATTCTAGTTTTGATCTCATCCGTACATTTTGCCTCTCGTGTTATGATACTTCCAAGGTATTTATATTCTGAAACTTGTTCTAATGGCTTTCCCCCAATAGTTATGTTCAGATTCTCTTCTTTACCCGATATTCGAATGACCTTGGATTTTTCTGTATTTATTTCCATACCGTATTTTCTACCTGTTATCACTAGTCTATTTATCATTTTTTGTAGCTCCTCTTCCTTTCTTGCTAGAAGTACTTGATCATCTGCGTATTTTACTGTTCTTATAATCCTTCCTCCAATTTTGAAATCCCCTGTGCCTTCTAAAGCTTCTTGCATTAGACTTTCTCCATATATATTGAATAGGGTTGGCGATAGGCAGCAGCCTTGTCTTACTCCTCTACCGATATTTATTCCGCAGGTGTCCACATTCTCAAACCTGACCTTTACAACTTGATTCTCATATAGATTCCTAATCAGTCTCCTGTCTTTCCAGTCTACACCTATATCCTTTAATATCTTCATCAACTTTACCCAATTTACTCTATCAAAGGCCTTCTGCCAGTCTACGAAACATGCGCAGATATCTTGACTGTATTCTATTGCCCTTTCTGATATGATTCTAACTACTCCTATAGCATCTCTAGTTCCTCGTCCTTTTCTGAAACCGAATTGATCTTCCCCTATTATTTCTTCTGCCTTTTTCTCCAGCCTTTTATTAAGAATCCTCGTGATGATCTTCGATGTGTGTGACAGAAGGCTTATAGTTCTGTAATCTTTACACTGCATTGCCTTTGGCTTCTTCTTTAGAGGGATCATTTTTACTTCTAGGAAATCCTGAGGCCACTCTCCCGTGTCGTAAATCTTATTAATTAATTTCGTGATCGCTTTTAATCCTTCTGATCCTATGACTTTAAGTATCTCAGCCGGTATTCCATCGCTGCCCGTGGCTTTCCCCTTCTTAAGTTCCACTATCGCTTTTTCTACTTCGCTCTCCATAATACTTGGTCCTAAGTTGTCTTCTTCAATGTTTTCCTCATTTTCCAGTTCTATTTTTGCCGCTCCTGTCTGTTTGCTGTATAATTCCTCAATGTATTCTTCCCATACCTGTGCTACATCCTTTGTTTCTGAGACTATCTTCCCATCCGTATTCATAATTCCTTTACCACAAATTCCATTAGACTTCTTATCTTCTAATTCCAGTGCCTTAGCGTACATCATATCGTACCGTCCTAATTTCTCCATTTGTTCTATTTCATCACATTTTCCTTTTAGCCAATTTTCTCTAGCTTTATCTGTTACCCTTCTCAACTCATTGTTTATACGCCTATAGTTGGCTCTACCTTCTTCACTGTTAACGTTTTTCCATTTTCGTCTCTCATCCATTTTCTCCAGCATTTCCTTCGTGATCCATGGTTTTCTGATTTTCTTCTCTTGTTTTCCAATCTCTTTATCCAAGGTATCCTTGATACTGGTTTTAATTTCATCCCATTCTATATCGACGGTCTTCGGTTTGTTTTCCAACTTTCTTAGGTTATCTTCCAACTTCATGCTGACTACATCCTGCCTTTCTTTCAGTTTTTCTAGGTCCCAGGTCTGTCTTTCTCTTCTCGTTTTTCTTATTTGTTTGAGCTTTGTACTCACGTCAAGTATTAGAAGGCTGTGATCTGAATCAATGTCTGCTCCTTGCAATGCCTTGGCGTTCTTTATGCTGTTCCTAAATCTTTGTTTTACAAGGATGTAATCTATTTGGCATCTCATTCTATCTCCTGGGCTTTTCCATGTGTATAACCTTCGTTTATGGTTTTTGAACCATGTATTAGTCACTACAAGGTCATTATTGATGCAGAATTCTACGAGTTTCTCCCCTCCTCGATTTCTCTTCCCAAGTCCGTATTGCCCGACAACATTTTCTTCCTGTCCTTCTCCGACTATGCTGTTCCAATCTCCCATTATTATGCAGTTTACCTTTCCTCTTCCGTCTTCTTCGTAAATTTCATTAATTTGCTCATAGATCTCATCTATTTCTTCATCGTCATGAGCTGACGTTGGCATATATACCTGGATTATCAGCATGTCCACTGGGACTGCTTTTAGCTTTATTGCCATCAGTCTATCGTTCGTGGCTATTATCTTTGTCACGCTTTTCATCATATCTTTCCTAAGTACCAGAGCTACTCCCCTTTCCCCACTATTTCCTCCAGAATAAACTACCGTGAATTCTTCCGAGTCGAACTGTCCTTCTCCCTCCCATCTAGTTTCGCTTAGCCCTATAATGTCAACTCTATTTCTTCTCATTTCTTCTTTCAAGTTCTCTAGCTTTCCTGCCTTTCTCATAGTTCTTACGTTCCAAGTCCCTATTCGTAATTTACTTTCGACAAATGTTTTCCTCAAGGCAGTCCCCGCCCGGAGATCCGATTGGGGGACTATTTTACCTCCGGATTGTTTTACCTCGAGAGAACTCATATTGTCCAACCATATAATCTTTACTAGGGATTGTAATGTGGTAGTTTCCCTCTTGCTTTCCACATCGCAGTACTGTAGCCGTTCAAATCGTCCTGATCACGCCTACAGCTGTATTGGATATAGACCCAACCAACATCATTTGTTTTCGGCTCTATACCATACTGACAGTACTGCTGCCTACTGCCAGGCACTGATGATAGTTTTTTTTTTTATATAAATAAAACCTCCATTCGAGGGGTTTGAACCCCCGAACTTTGCAATAGAAAGCCGACACGCTAACCACTACACCACCAGTGCACCATATATATATATATATATATATATATATATATATATATATATATATATATATATATATATATGATATATGAGTTGTTGGTGGATGCATACTGCAAGCACTTTAAAAAATCACCATACACTAAGATATAAACTCTTAAATAAACCAACGTGATCTCTGGAGCAAGCTACTTATAATGAATATGTATCACACTAAAAGTAATAATAATATAGAAATAAATGGAATATTTTATGTATTAAGGATTAAGACGTCACCATGTGTTTACCTAGTTAGTTGACATTAATGATATTATGTAATATAGTCCATTGATTCCCATTAAATGCATTAAATCATTGCTCTCCAAGTATGGAAAATAAATTCCCATTGAAAGGCATTGGAGTCATTGCTGTGGTAGTTAATATTTTTCATTGTTGAAAACCGAACAACTTTTCATAATTTTAGGTATGGATGATGACGCCATAATCCTAACACACAAAATATCCTAATTTTTACATAAATTTTAGTGCAACATATAGGCTAAATGATGATTATAGTTTTTCTAAAACAAGGCGATCTGAGCCATGAAACCTGAAATTCGAAAACTTGGATGAGAACTGATTGCTAGAGAATTTAGAAATTCCGAATAGGTGTCTTAATTTAGCAGAAGATGAAAATTGTCTTATTTATATATTATTTTGCCATTGATTTTAAACTACGATGTAAACTTATAATGATGTCATTATACTAACACACAAAATTTAGTAAAATGTGATAATTATTTTAATGTTGTCTTTCGTAGTTTTTAATTATTAAATATAATGGCATCGTACCTGTTCTGTGATTTTGTAATCCAAATACATGCTCAAGGCACAGATGGTGCCATAATCTTAACACAAAATAGCCTAATTTTTCCATAATTTTAGTGTATAGGGTATTGTCTTAATGATGATTATTCTTATTGCTCATGCAGGGCAATTTGAGTCACGAAACTTTAAATACGAAAATTTGAACATGAGCCAATTGCCAGAGAATTTGGAAATTATGGATAGTTGCCTTAATTTCGCAGAAAATTATAAATATTCTAATAGAACTCATGTAATTTACTATCTAATACATATAGGCTCAATGTGGCTGAAGTGCTGTTGCCCTGGAGATCACATTGGTTTATTTATGAATTTAGATCTTGGTGTATGGTGATTTTTTAAGCGCTTGCACTGACAACTTGTAATATATATTATTCGAAAAAGTTATGAGTGATGTTGTGATTCTACAGGGTGTACCATTTAAAACGCAACCCAAACTTCAATATTGTTCACATGTGCAGCTATTGCATCGAGAGGCATTCTTTCCCTCTTTGTTGATTCTCCTCATACTACTGCACACATGCATGTCAAGATCATCATGACTATCTCATAGATGGCATCCTCAGTTGCCGAATAGCGTTGGAGGTGCAAACATGGTTTTTACCAAAAAAGGACGTGTGTTTATTGTTGAGCATTATTTTTCTTTGAAATCTTTTACTGCAGTTTGTGAGGCATTCAGGAATGCATATCCAGCAAAGGAAGTACCGGACAAGACATCAATATACCATCTAATAAAAAAAGTTTGTGAGACACGAACACGGTGAAAAGGGTTGAAGTATGTCATCAAGAAGGAGGTGGACATTTTCAGCACCTCCTGTAAAGTGGTTGACACTATTTATAACAAATAACTAACAATATATAGTACAGGGGTGCTCAAGATGTCGATC
Organism: Tanypteryx hageni; assembly: GCA_028673005.1. Taxonomy (NCBI): domain Eukaryota; kingdom Metazoa; phylum Arthropoda; class Insecta; order Odonata; family Petaluridae; genus Tanypteryx; species Tanypteryx hageni. The sequence continues at coordinate 140,602,747 of CM054113.1, forward strand.
GCGATCGACCGGTCGATTGCCAACTAGTTTTAGGTAGATCTCTGTAACTTAGTTGGCCCACTCGAAAGAATTTTTAGCAGCGAAAATTGATGGTCGATCAACACATAAGTGGAAAATGATTAGTACTCCAAGATTTAACTCTTCAAACTCTAAGGACATTTAATTGAATACTGCCTTTAAGGTCAAAAGCAGGGTCCGCATGATGGTATATATATTTATATTTTTTGATAAATATTTTTCTTAAGCTTAATCCTGTTTTAAGAAATATATCCTGATAGATAAGATTAACCAAAACTTATGATTTTGTTATAGAAAATTATTAATACTTTTAATATTTTGTATAAAATATATAAACCATAACAAATGTCTAGCTGAATGATTTTTAATCAATAACTACACTTTAATAAATCACAAAAAAATCTAAGATACTATCTACCTAGTAGATTTTCAGTTAAATAAGGGCAAACATCGACAAATATAAGTCCATGCACACAATAAAGGCTGACTCGACGACACAGGCTAAAGAAAAACCATGTGGCATCAAAAGGATACAGTTAAGGTAATCTTGCCACTTATTGGTAGCAATATTATACTACAACAAATGAAAGCCTATAATTATCAGCGCTAAAAATTCATATACAGTTTAAATATTTGCATTCAATAACAGTGGTACTTGTAAATACCGTTGGTACATAAAGGGTTAAAGTAGTATATGACAGTATTTTTTGGTTCCACATATCTTTTTAGAGTTAGAATTCTTCAGCATGAAAACAAGAAGGGAACGTATACTCCATAAATGGCATATACAGAGATTGCAAATGCGTTCTTTATGAGAAATGCTGGTATCGAAAGATTCATAAATTTTTATCTCCGAAACTATGAGTTGCAATTATATGGTCCTCCGGACTTTTTTGTGGTAAATGCTGTTCTCTAGCCAAATAAAGTTTAATCGATACCTCACAGATCGTATAACAGCTAAGGAGAGAAAGATTTGATACTTGAATTGCTGTTTGCTGATAAAGGGTCGGAGCAATCGTTGTGAGCAAAATATGCGATATTATGCTTGGGATTTTCTCGATTTTTATCTCCGAAACTATACATCGTAATTATGTGATCCTGGGGAAACTTTTTGTAGTAAATGTTTCCTCCATCTGAATACATTTTTTAATCGCTACCTTACAGGCATTCCGCTACTCTCGCTTTGCTGGTAAAGGGCACCTAATAATAAAATCCGAGCATTGGTCCACTTTGGTCACTTGGACAACTGTATGCGACTAACAATCAGCAGGTATAATCCAAAGTTTGTACAGCTTGCTGATGCCATGCAGTGCAAATCATCCATGTCTATTTAATATTGTGTAATAAATTTAATTTAATAATCGTATATAAGACCTACAGTCTATCAAATATTTTTTAAATATAAATAAAAAATATTTTAAATGGCTCTTTGATAATTTTTTGCCAATAGATCACATAAAGAAAAATGATAAAAGAAACTGGTTAAAATAACCACCATCCTCCAGCTCTAGCTTTCTCCAGTCTTTTTCTACCACTGATCCCCCTCACTCTCTCTCTCCCCCCCACCTCCACACTCGAAAGAATTTTTAATAGTGAAGACAGATGGTTGATTGCCACACAAGTGGAAAGTGAGAAGAAGAAATATATATATATTTTCATTCATTCGTGTTCTGTCTTACGACAGGTCCTACCAATTAACTAATTAATTGGTTTTGACTAGGGAATATACATACACGGTGTGGTGGTTTCCCGTTGCCTTCCACACCGAACACACACACAGAAGGGAGGAGGGAAACCCGGTGCCGGCATTTGCCTGCTCTTGCGAAGAACACCAGGGGGGCCAACGGCTTAACGTCCCTTCCGAAGGACGGAACAGCTGAATTTGCGCGGTCTCCTCAAACCACGCAAACAGGGGGCCGGATGACCTTGAGAAAAAATCCTACTCGCGCAGGATTCGTACCCGATGACTTTCAAGCATCGGGCGAGTAGCAGCCAGCGTCCTAACCACTACACCACCGGCACCCCATATATATATATATATATATATATATATATATATATATATATATATATATATATATATATATATATATATATATATATATATATATATATATATATATGGATGTCAACAAGGTGTTGGGATGAAGGAGTAGTTCCGAAAGCTTTACGTTTGTGATGTTTCTGTGTTTTTGTGTTATTTTACGTGTGTCGCTTCGACATCCCCGGGGCCTCGCCAACCTGAAGTCGTCTGATTGGTGAGTGCTCACTGGGTTTCCTCATCCCAACACCTTGTTGACATCCATATATTCATTTTACCTTTCCTTTTCCATAAGTTGTTATATATATATATATATATATATATATATATATATATATATATATATATATTGTATATTTAATGAAACTTGTAATAAATGATACTTTCTTCCTGTGGGTTGCATTTTAAATGGTACACCCTGTAAAAGTCTGTGTAGAAGCAGAATAATATTGAATGTATAATTTAATCTTTTCTTAGTGTTATTTTTCTCTGTTGTGTTTTTCCATGGTTATTCCAATGGCTTTCAGACCTTGTGGAGATTTATCACTATCCCTTTGCGGAGGTCTGTCTGAGTTTGACTGTCCTACTGAAGAGACTTTTACAAGAGGTCTGGTATCTCATGATGACCTAGCTTCTAATCCAAAGCTGCTCGAGGATCCTGCATTAGTGGTTAGAATGGGAGGAAAGTTTTACCCATGGCGTGCTGCTTGTCCTATTATCATCAGTCTTTTGGTTTTTCAGAAATCACTTCCTCCAGTAAGTAGGCAATTTTTTCCTAATTGCCTCATTGTATTTAACTAATGCAAGCCATATCTTAATGTTTAAATTTATAATATTTATTTAATATGAAGTTCTGATAGTATTTGGAATCAGTTTAAGCTTTACAGACATTTTATGAATCCAGGCCATTAATTAATCCTTTCTTACATGTTTTTAGACAGTGGTAGATTCATTAATGAGAGAATACATTCCTAACAAAAAACAGCAGAAAGTGCCAGAGGGGCGTGGATACTCTTCGTGGTTCTCATGGGGTCGCAGTGACAGTAAAAAGGTAAGAACCATTTGCATTGCAGTCCCTTATATATATATATATATATATATATATATATATATATATATATATATATATATATATATATATATATATATATATATATGTATGTATATGTATATATATATATATATATATATATATATATATATATATATGTATATATATATATATATATATATATATATATTCTTCTCTTGTATCTATACCTATTATTATAACAATGAAATATTTTCTCACGTTTTAACTTTATGGTACTGTCACTTATCTAGGTTGATGGTAAAGTTGCATTAGTAGAAGCTTCGTCTCTGTTATCAGTTAGTTCTGCACCTGAATTGAAAGCTGTAGGGAATATTAGCTCAACTGAGCTGTCTGATGGGCATGTTTCTGAAAGTCATCAATCTGATAAACAAGAAGGAGAGGAATGGTCTGGACCAGAAACTGGAGTCGCAACTCAGACAAATTTCCCTGGCTCTCTTTTAGATGTTTCAAAGGAGTAAGTCACTAGTTTTCATTAAATAAAAATAATTTCTGTTAATTCCAAGTAGTAAATATTTGTACAATTAACCTAAAGAAACATTTTGATGATGACTTCTAATCTCTTTTTTTATTGTGGTCATGTTATTGAAGATTTGGCATTCTTTTGTTTTTCAGTAGCTGGTTATTTTACTTCAAAGCACTTTTTATTGAGATTGTTTTTTATAAAAATTACTTTTAAAAGACAAGTTGCAAGTTAAAAATTACATTAAAAAGATTATTTTTCAAGTTGTACTATTGTCAAAAAATGCTATATAAATGTCACATGACATAAAACCTTTCTGTTATAATATAGTGTAAAGGGAGAAGGTTATAGTGGCTCCAATTCGTCTGATGATTCTGATGGTGGGCGGCAAGGAGGCAAGGAAGCTCATGGGATTAGAATTCCATTGGAGAAGAGGAGGAGCTTCCACGAAAATATGGAGAAGTACAGGAAGACCCTCAGGCTTTCTTCAGAGCAAATTGTGAGTTGGAAAATAATAAACCCATAACACATAGTTTCTTTTTTTCCTAAATAAACCTAACGTGTTTTTAATATTAAAAGGGCTGATCAGTAATGAGATGGAATTTTTATGGACTGTTAAAAGGTATTTATTCATTGAGCGATTCATTTTTCCTTTTCAATATGACCTCCTTGGAGTGCAATCCCAGCATACTAGCAATGAGTGAAAGGCATAATTAAGGCCATTTTTATAAATATGCTTCAGGATCTCCTGCTCAGTTTTCATAAGGAAAATATTGCCTTCTTAGGTGTTTATTCAGTTCCAAGAACAGCCATAAATTGAAAATGTAGCCCATGGAAAGTCACTGACAGCACAAGAGATATGCAACCTTTGTCATGGAGCTGCGCCTTGAGCATCTATCTAAAAATGGCAACTATCAAATTTTTCACTCGTGACTTGTATTCTAAGATAAGGAGCTTATTTTGAAAAGGAAGAGATATCACTTAATCAATAAATGCCTTCTGTAATGAAAAAATCAATTTACTTATTGATTAGCCCTCATATTTATGAACTATTCCAAGAAATTAAATTTGAAGTTTTATTTGATTGCTGTAGCCTTATATCCATGATATACAAATCACATCCAATTTTTGAGAGCATATTTACTCTAATGATGGAGGACACTTCTTGCTTGATCTTACAATGGACACTATTTTGGTGTTCAGCACCAAATGAAAAACAACTTACTTTTTCTTGCTAATTCTGGTTTGCTGATCACGAATATAATCGTCGTTCATTTGCAAATTGCATTCTTTTTGAGATTAACATAGTTGAAGTTGAGAAAATTTGCGTTTTTAGGCTGATTTTCAAAGGAAACATAGCCTTATAAAATGGTCCTGTCTATGTGTGTATGTGTGTGTCCCCTACAAACAACTTTTGAACCAATCGCCCGATTTTCATGAAACTTGTATGAGGCTCGTGTTGTCAGGGCCCACCTCCGGGCTATATTTTATTTGGCGAAGATTGAGGTCCCAGGTTTGATTCCAGGAATGTTTTTTTCCTATTTGTTTTACATAGGATATCTCAAATCCATCGTGCAGAGATGTTTTCTTTAATACTGTAAAATATCTTAAAATTGTGATATCAGAACAAGGTTTGTACTGTTCTAAGGGGAAAAGAATGTTGATTCTAATTCTTACCACAGAATTTTGATAATTGATTGTATTTTCTTGAATTTCTTCTGAAGTATAGCTTTTTTGCGTTTTAAATCACATTTTATCGGATTGTTGCCATGGAGACGATTATTACCGAACTCGGCTTGAGCATAGACGAGTGAATGAATGGGTTATTTTCTTTTCTACTCAACTACCCTTCAGCAGTGGACAGTTGATCCATACATATCATCTTATAAACAGTAACATTTATTAAATTCGTGTATTTAAAAAAATACATCCAAAATATAATGTCAGAAAGAGATTTTGACATTTATTTTAGTATTTTAAACCTGATAATGCTCTATTAATTTGTTTTCCAATTTTTCTCTATCATTGATAAACTATGAATTACTAATGGTATTTATGGTATAAGAATTCCTTGGATTGACTTACACATACTGAAACATTTCCTGTCAATATAAGTAATCAATTCGGGATGTCAACTTTGGGAAACTAGCCTGCATTAGTCCTGATTTGGACTTCTTGTTACAATATAAATATACATATTATAAACTTTGGTGACTGTTGTTCTTTCTTCATTCATTTTACTTTCTCCATATATGTAGCATGGAGAAAGAACATGGAACACACCCTACAACAGACAGAAACTGCATTAGACTTTTGTATTGGATAAATACTGAAAACATTTGTTCTGAACAAAGGAAGCTCTGTAATTGTAAAAATTATAATTTCTTGGATAATTTATAAAATTTACAGTTTTTTAACTTTTCTCTCTCTTTATAGAATGTCGGATCAAAAGTTGTCCAAATTTGTAATCTCATTTATCAGAAAGCTATTGAAAAGTATGGACAGCAGACTACAAATGTCACAAGCAAAGAGCAAAATGCAGAATATTTTTTGAAGCAATTCAATCGTTTGTTTTTACGGCTGACGAGACTGAAGAAATCTCTTTAGAATATGCTGATGAAAGTCCAATGGTTTTTTCCTACGACGAAGATATAGATGAAATTGAAAATGAATCCAGTTCTGATGAAATTGGCAGTCAAATCTTTAGTTTACAGGACTGGAAAAATTATGAATTAGGCGGTGCAACATTTGAGCTAGAAATGATGGAAAAAGTCATTGATTTTTTTATAAGTACGGATTTGCATTTGTTTACAGCTCTTAACATCATTGTCACTTGTAGCAAGTCTGGCAAAATGGACAATGGTAAAATGAGAAACTGGATGAAAGATTTCCCAGAGCCATCATTTCAAGGAAAGTGTCATTTGCTTCTTGACACTTGGAGTGGACAGCAGAATGAACAAATATTTGAAGCTGTTTCAACCAACTGCAAGCGTTTGCAGATTCCACCAAACACAACTGCGTATGCACAGCCTTTGGACAAGTTTTTTTTAGGCAGTACAAAATTTTCCGAAAAAGAATTGGCAACATAATACTCTTTGATGATTGTCAAATAGATTTGCAGCAGAGAAATAACACAATAAAATTGAATTAACTTATTTAGAATCAGTTTCATGCGGATGCATTCCAGCGTGTCATGCGTGGTATGCATCTGGATATATGGCATCTGATCCTGAACCATATGATAGCGTTGAAAAGCTGTGCTTTACATTAAATAAGGATGAATGTGATTTTTGTAACTTGACCAGCTTTGTAAAGTGTAGCCACTGTCGATCCCATCTTTGTTTTGATCATTTTTTTGTCTCATTTCATGCGCATTTTGATTAAATAAAAATACTTATTATGTACATATCACACTGAATACTCTATTTTGTTGCTTTATTCCTTTATATATAGAAGTTGCTCTGCCGAACTCCATTCTGTTCTCCAGGTGTTTATAATTTATCAATATTTAGGCATTTAAAAAAATCAGTTTCTAACATGGTCTAGTTGTATGATGAAAATCATGCAAATGCGGAACTTAGTTAAATATATTTCATAACAACTTTCGCTTTTTCTTGAAATAAACAGTTTTTCATGTTAAAATGATGCTGATTTATATTTTTATTCATCAAAGTGCAGATTAACATATTTGCAACTGACCTAATTAACTTTTTACTCCATGCCTGACTGAAGGCATATATGCAGACCAAAAATATTATCTATACAGCACTGTTTTTGAGGTTAGTTCTCATTTTAGGGCTTTAAACAAGCTGTTGACGGTATAATTATACAGAAAACAACCAAATAGTAGAAAGACATACTTATTTAAACTGCTTCATGGTTTACAATACCAAATTGTATAATATGCATATTTATATTGTAAAAATGTTAATTTTCTCAACTTCTACTATGATGATCTCAAAAACAATGCAATTTGCAGATGAACGACGATCATATTCATGATCAGCATGCCGGAATTAGTAAGAAAAAGTGAGTTGTTTTTCATTTGGGGCTGAACACCAATATAGTGTCCATTGTTAGACTTATTCAGATTTTGATGACCATTTATTTTCTTTTAATAACCTAAAAGATTATTTAAATTAAATAAAACTTGAGGTTTTGTAATTTTCATTGAAAAAAATTGTAAATTATTCAAAGCAATCAAAAATTAATTTTAAATTTATCCTATACTACATAATAAATAATACAGGTGATAGTCGGTTTTATTTATTTCAAAGTATGGAATTCCACATAGTTAAGGCTACCATAGTGAATTAGATCCTAGATTAATCACCATTAATAATGTCGGCAAAGCAATGAGCTCTTTAAGTATGATATTTTTTGGTCAGAACTTAAATCTAAGGACTGAAATAATTGAATAAAATGAGCAATAGTATTATTCTTCAAATGGAATATAAAATCCTTTAATTTTGACTCTTATATTTTTCAGGAAAGCTTGAGACTCAAGGAAGGAGCAAATGAAGTCATGTTCAGTGTTACAACTGCATATCAGGGCACTACCAGGTGTAAGTGCCATATATACAGGTGGCGGTTTGATGACAAGGTGGTGGTTAGTGACATTGATGGAACTATTACTAAGTAAGTATAGATTCGTTTATTTTACATGATGGCAGTGTTCAATGTGTTATTTTCATGGAATTATAGGTGTGTGTACAACAATTATTGCTTTTCGGGTTTTGGAGAGAAGACAACTAATGGCTAGTGACACACTGGGGAGGAAGTATGGGGTAAGTGGGTAGTATAAGAAAGTTGGAGATTGGAGGAGGCAGGGTAGGGATAGGGGGATGGAATATGAAAGATTAATGAAGGTTAAGACCAGGAGGAGTTGGTCTAGGACATTTCGCCATGGCCATTTCACTGCAGCTGTTTTGCCGCCGCCCTTTCGCCATGAATGACGTTTTGCTGCGGCCGTTTCGCCGCCAGGTGTTATTTCGATATTTGTGCAAGAAAGCATAAAATTACAATTTTCAATTATTTGGACGTAGGATAAGTACTTCAAAATCTTGTTAATGATTGGTAGGCTTAAAGAAATATTTTATCATGGAAATGTGGATTATAGGGACAAAATTAATGAACAAGCATAATATGAAGGAATAGATCTTTCGTTACAACTTAATATCACCGATGTAATACAAACTATACCCGATACGTCACTTCGATAGAATATGATAGATCGACTATAGTACTGATATTCCTTATTCCTTCCTTCCTTCCTACCATTATGGGTTGCAGTTAAAATAACTGTGAGATAACGTCATGATGAGGTGGTAAAAAATATAATTACGAGTTACCCATTAGAATAAGAAGTCAGATATATTTAACTTTTAAAATCACAATAAGAATTTAACCTTGTTTATAACACCCATCGTTTACCTTTCACTTTCCCTCCCCCATTTTTAGTGCTTTTCGTCATTGCTGAAAAGCACTATTATCTTCGCGATGTCCATCCGTCAGTCCGTATGCATATTTCAGGAATGAGCTGGCTGAACTGATTTCAACCAAATTTGGTACCTAGAATTTTCACGTAAGTACATGACCAAAATGACACAATGACATATTTGGACCGGATCAACCAGGCAAAGGTGCCACAATTGCAAAATAAATCTTTTAGGTAATTATGCTTTTGGAAAGAATTGGCCAAACTGATTTCAACGAAATTTAATACATAAAGTGCTCACATAAATTAATGACGAAAATGACATGTTTGGACCAAATTTACTAAGCATGAGTGCCACAATTGCAAAGTTAAACATTTCAGTAATTTAGAATTTGGAATGAATTGGGTTAGCCGATTTGAATGAAATTTTGTATTAAAGAGGCATGCAACTTCAAATAACAAAATCAAGATTTTTTGTATAGATATAGAGAGCAGGGCTGCCACAATACAAGAAATAAAAAAATCTTTTACATGTATTTGTCTTGAACTGACCACATCAGTTTCAACCAAATTTAATATTTATAATATACACATATATAGAAAACTGCATTAGCATATTTAAACTGAATCAGCCAAATAGGGGTGCCACAATTACAAATTAAACTTTCTGTAATTAAGGATTTGGAAGGAATTCGCTGAATGGATTTCAATAAAATTTTATATATAAGATTTTTACAGCATACCATAACATACAAACGAAATTCTTTGAGATTCATTTAGCCAATACCTTCCAAATTCATAGTTACAGAAAAAATCTTACCTTGATATTGTGATATCCCTGTTTAGTCGACCTGGTTGAAATATAATATTTTGGTTATTTATTTATATGAAGATTATATATACCATAATTAGTTAAAATCCATGGTTAATTCTCTAGAAATATGTGTAAAAAATATTATTTAACTTTTTATTGTGGTTGCCATGCTCTTGAGCTCTGCTTTAATCTTCTTGATTTCATTATTTATTTATGTTATATTGTACAAATCTTATATACAAAATTTAATTGAAATCTGTTTAGCCAATTACTTCCAAATCCTTAATAACTGAGAGTTTAATTTGTAATTGTGGCACCCCTGTTTGGCTGATTCAGTTTAAATATGCTAATGTAGTTTTCTATATACAATGTGTATATTATAAATATTAAATTTGGTTGAAACTGATGTGGTCAGTTCAAGACAAATACGTGTAAAAGATTTTTTTATTTCTTGTATTGTGGCAGCCCTGTTTTCTATATCTATACAAAAAATATTTATTTTGTTATAATATGTTGCATGCCATATGATTTTTTATGTATGTTTTTATGGTACATGTTAAATTTGGTTAAAATTGATGTGGACAGTTCAATACAAATACGTTTTAAAAGAAATTAATTTATTCCTTGTATTATGGCAGCCCTGTTTTCTATATCTATACAAAAAAGTATTTATTTTGTTATATTATGTTGCATGCCTCTTTCAAACAAAATTTCTTTGTAATCGGTTAAGCTAATTCCTTCTAAATTCATAATTACCGAAATGTTTAACTTTGCAATTGTGGCACCTCTGATTAGTTGATTTGGCCCAAAGATGCCATTTTGGTCATTAATTTATGTCAGTATTCTATGTACCAAATTTGGTTGAAATCGATTTGGCCGATTCTTCCCTGATATATGCATACGAACGGATGGACATCACAAAGATAATAGTACTTTTCAGCAATGATGAAAAGCACTAATAAAATTAATTGCTTAGGATGAGAATGCATAGAATCCAATTCCGTTCAATACCATCATTACTTAAAGAGTTTAATTTGTTATTATGGTGCACCCGTCTGTCTGATCTGAAACAAATATGCTGTTATGGTTTTGAATATATGTATTTATATACTATAAATATTAAATATCATTGAAAGTTGTGCAAAAAATTCAACAAGAATGTGTAAAGTATTTTATTATTCCTTATATGTGCAGTCATGAATTTTATATCTATAAAACAGTGTTGATTTTGTTTTAATGTGTTGCACGCCTCCTTCATACAAAATTTCTTTGACATTGGTTTGTCCAGTCACTAAATAAATATATGAAAACCGAAAAAAATTAATTCACAATAGTGGCATACCTGCTGCTTCAACGCGGTCCTAATATAACACTTATTCACGTATTTGTTAGAAGATTATATTTAACAAATTTTGTTGAAACTGGTTGGGCTAATCTATTCTGGAATCATGAAAACAAATGTTTCAAGCTGCAATATACACTTCTGCTGGATAGTTTAGGCACAAAATCTTAAACACATAATGTATTTATATAATTATTCTATACACCAAATTTCCTTGAAATCGATTCAGCCTATTCTTCCCATTACACTAAAAATTCATTAACGACAGCGGCGAAATGGCCGCAGCGAAACAGTGGTGGCGAATCCTACCTCGCAGCGAAATGGCGGTGGCGAAACGGCTGCGGTGAACCGGCAGCAGCGAACCATCTCATTCCGAGGAGGAGGCATCATCAGTGAGGGTGCAGATGGTCCTCACCTTAAAGCAATCACTAAAATCTGTCTTATGGTGATTTGCATGAATGGCCATGGGAAGCAGGCATTTAAGACTTATACTGTTGCAATAGCCTTTAATGAGGATACTGAGGGTGTTACTGGTGAGGCTGACATAGAAGGGGGGACAAAGGGTGCAGGCAAGGAGATAGATTACGAGGATAGGGCATGTGAGGCAACAGGGTCTGCCAGAGAGGTGGGATCCTGCAAGAAGTAGAGAAGTGGGTGCTGGAAGCCCTTTTCAAAAAATAGCCTATGGCTATGCCTATATCTACCACCTGTGCACTTTGATGTAACTCACTTGCACTTGCAATAAAAAAATAGGGAATCTTACTTTTTGGATTCCCCTTGTATACAAAATATAAGGCAAAGCTAATAAATAACTTTTTAAAACAAGTCCTTATCTTCCACAGAGGTCAGTGATGTATGAGGATAGTGATCTTTCTGCCCAGAAACCAATACTGAGAGTTTAAACATAGTTCATGTTTGTGTTAAACATTTTTATTAGAATTATAATATTTAAATTTCTAAAAGTGCCTTGTAATATATTAATCTTGGAAATTTTAGCAACTAAATTTTTCCCGAATTTGACCTGGATATTGGACATCTGAATAATCAGAGCTTCAATGTGCATCCACATTTATCCATGATCAATTACTTTGTTATCTAGACCCATTCACTTTTATTTTTACTGAATTCATTCTCCCAATTTATTTTGTATTACGTTCTGGAAATATGTTGACTTTACATGCAACCATGTAAAATGTAACTTAATATATTTTAATTTTTGAAAAATTTTCCACAATATTATATAGCTATTAAAATGTTATCATTTTGTAAGTTTTTGCTATAATTTAAAACACTGAAATGTAACTATTCCTACAGACAAATTTCATTTGTGATTTTGTCTAGTTCATTTTATTAATCTCTTTCTTTTGAAGATAATTCTTATCTGTCTTATATGGTTTACCTGTCATAATCTTGAAAAAGAATTCATTATTTTCTCATCACCAAACCTACCATAGGAATTAACTTATAACTATTAAAAATTAAATAATAAAATACTCCTTGAAATGAGAAATATACTGTTCAGGAAAAGCATACGATACACATGTGTGTGCATACACATTGTATTTGCTGGCATATAAGCAGTGGTGTAGTGCTGTGGGAACGGCGTTCCCTTACCTTTTTTGATAGGTTGAACGGCATTCCCTCTATTTAAAAAAAAATCCAAACTTATGCCCCGTCTACACGCAGTATTTAAAGCTATGATTAAAGTGACCCTGTAGTTAATCGTCTCATGTAGACGTCCAACCACCATTTAATCAGAGGGTTCATTTAAATAGGGGTCGGGACCCCATTTTAAACATATTCAATTGTTGTTTACAATTAACTTTAAGATGGCGTACAAGCGCACGAATCTATCGTCTGGCATTTAGAAAGTAATTCTGGGAAATGATTCATCAGTGAAAATCCTAGAAATGCTATAAGCCATAATAATATAATCAAATAAAATTAATTTCAGCTTTTTAACATTGGCTTAATTTTTGTTCCTTAAGAAGAGAATTTAAACTCCCCTTCCTTTAGGAAAATTCTGCCTACTCCACTAATATATGTATCAGTTGATATACTGATACCACTGAGTATGCGGTAAATGCTTCGACAGTCCATTGTTTCACTATCAACATTTTCACTTCGTTTAGAAGCACAGGTATAGTTAACCATTGGTCATTGGGTAGCCAAAATTTCAAAAAATCTTTTTATTTAATCAAACGTCTTATAGTTTATGCATACAGTTTAATTCATCGCAGCATATGATTTTTAGAAGCAATGAAGAAATGCAAGGGTAAAAAAGTCTTAGAAGCAAAGATTGCCATTAAGGAAATGAAGTTTGCATCAGTGACACTGACAGATAACAACAAGATTGTTTCAATCAATCATAATCAGTTTTTAACCAGTATCATAAACAATATGAAACGAAGGCTATTCACACCAACTTCTTGCCATGAATCAACTAAGTCACAACCAGACACTTTTAACTCAATTCCAAACGTAATTTCTGAGCTGGGTACCTTAGAAGTAAATGAGTGGCCAGCAGAGATAAATCCAAGTTTTGGATAAAATTAAATAGTCCCTTTGCAAATGTTTTAGATTGCCATTTTCAAAAACAACCACAGCATACATAGACTTTCTAGACAACTGGGGGCAACATATTCCATCAGATCTGAAGCCTTTAATCAGATGTTCAAAAGTAATCTCATGCAGTTCTTCTGAATGTGAACAAGGCTTTAGCTGCATGAATCTTATTATGACGGAAACGAGGTCTAGGCTGTTAATCAACCATGTGAGAAATCTTATGTTCATTAAACTTCACGGTACTCCGATTCAAACCTGGAAACCAGACAACTATGTACACAAATGCTTAGTTGTCATCATTCAGCAACTGATACACAAACAAGAGTAGCCAAGTCCAAAGAATTTACTGTTGACCCAGTTTGGAAATTCTGTTAATAATTTCTCCTGGAGTGCAAAAGTTCAAGGTGAGCCTAAATAAATTATTTTTAAATTGTATTTAATGAATTATATTGTTTTGAGATTCTGATAAGCTACACATCACCATTATTAACATTTTTATGGGTACAATTATTGTCTCCCTTGTTTCTAGTAACACTTTAAAAATATGTTCCCTCACTTCTTTATTTAGCACTACAACACTGCATATAAGGTGCACCTATAAATTGAAGTAAAATATTTCAATGCACGTATTTATATTTTAGCTATTCAAGGGAACAGATCAGCTGTGCACCACACTATATCAGAGAAGTAAAAAAGTTTATTCTTTGTAGAACTTCATATTGCCCAAAATAAAATCAAACGTTAATTATTGTAATAGCCATGAAAAATGCATATACTAATGTATTATACCACCAGTTTGCAGAATCACCGAGTAGGCAGGGGCGTCGAGAGCTAACGTGGGCCCCAGTGCAAAGTGTATGACGGGCCCCCTTGTGTGTGTATGTATGTGTTTGTGTGTGCGTGTGTCTGCATGTAAATATGAGGGTTAAAAAGCAACATCATTTCTGAAAAAAATTTACTATATTTATTGAAAAAATAATGTGTTAATCTTAAATACCCAAAACAATTTAATGAATATAACATAAAAATGAAGCAAATATAACGAGTACACGAGTAAATATGTTATTTAACTTATGAGTAATTATCAATAAAAACATTGTTGCTCAAATAAATATAACTAAGGATATAAATAAATAGCTAGCAATTACATACCTTTATTGTTAATCCCAATTAAACATCTTGAAAATATAAGTCCATATAATTTATGCTGGTTGCACTAAAATATTGAATACATACGTAGTACATATTTATCCGGTATAAATGACAGTGAGAAATGGATGTTAACGCCAAAAATACTAGGAAACCACTGAGGTCTCTATTTCCAGCCACTCTAATTTTTGTTAACATCTTTCTCTGCACATCCACTTTGTCAACAATACAGGTATACAACATACTGGTATACTCAGGCAGGCCCCTTGAAGAATTGCGGTCTGGGGTACTGTAGACCCCCTTCCCCCCTTGTCAGGCCTGTGAGTAGGTAATGCAGGCCTTATACTCTAAGCACAGTCTACACTTGAGATCTGTGATCATTTTTATTATACAATTAGAACTCCTAAGTATGTAATGCCAAAAAATTTTAGAAGACTACTGACATATATCTCTGATTTTATTTTATCAGGATGGTGTTTTTTAGTAACTGAAATATTTATATAATAAATTTGTGAACTGAGAGACATTTAATTAGCTTAATTATGTGAAACTGATCCAAACCTTAAGCTATCTTCATTTGTTACTGTGGTACAATAAAAATATTACCTAAACGTTCTTATGATACAAATAACTTATTGAAGGTATTTCAGGCTTTGGCAATTAAAAGAATTCATTGCTTTAGGTCTGATGTTCTTGGCCATATACTTCCAATCGTTGGCAAGGACTGGGCACAGAGTGGAGTAGCGCAGCTGTTTACCAAAATAAAGAATAATGGGTACCGACTTTTGTACTTGTCAGCTAGAGCAATAGGTAAGTTGTTAATTTTTCATTATTGGTTTTAAATATTTTCTCACAATTGTCTGTTAACCCCTCAAGTGCGGGAGACATTTAAATCAAAGCCATCGCAGATGAGATTTAAATGAATTTGCTAATCTGGAGTAAACTTATAAAAATATTCATAACTTTTTACCTATTTGTTGGATTTATCTGAAAATATTTGAGGAATTGTGTAAAACTATGAATATTTATACTATATTCTTTTAGTTATTTCTTTTGGGTGAAACGGTTTGATGAATTATTTTAAGCATTCACAGAAGCACTATATCACAGTTCTTTATTTCAGGTTTACAGATTACTTCATGTATACTGCTTTATTGTATATTTCTACATCTTCCCCATAAGTTTAAAAAAAAAACTTCAAATAAAGATAAACAAATATGCTAGAAGAGTGCAGGTACAGGAGAGAGAGGAGGTTTTGTATTTGCCCACTCGACAAAGAAATGCCGAAAAGTGTAGGTTTTTACCTTAGTAATTTGTGCACGATCTTCAATATGATTCTCGCTATCACTGCCTGAACCAACACTTTCTGCCGAATCACTTTCAAGTAAGATTTCCATCTCCTTTTCATTACAAGGTACATATTGCTTACCTTTTTCTACTGGTTGACGCTGTGATAACCTCTTAGAAATTAACCATGGAAAAAATGAACAATAGCTGTCTCTGTACAGTGTAAATGTTTCACTCAGACAAACTTCCTCAGAGTGACAAGAGAATATTTTTTGTGCGATCCAAGTGCTTCCCATGCTCATAAATATCTTTGAATGGGCTTGTTTGTGCAATAATGTCAGATAAGTGTTTCTCTCTCTCACTCTCATTATATTGTTCTGAAGACCCTTCCTCTTCCCTTTCCATAGAGCTCTCAAGTGTTGACACATAAGGAAAAAATATTCATTCCAAGAGTGAGAGACATCATAGAGCAGATACGATTTCCAAGAGGTTGATTAGCCAGAAATTCCATTCTATACATCCCTTTCCACTACACAGTTGCTTTTGTGCAGAGGTTCGGTTTGTCTCAGCATTGATGAATAGAGGTTTTTAGAAGCCACAATTCGCATAACTACGTGGAAATCCAATCACAAAATTTAATACGTAATAAAGGTAAAAAGAAAGACAGTAAAAATTGCAGAATTAAGCACAATAGGAAGGCCCAAGGTTACTTTTTTAAATTTATCAAGTTTTTTCAGATTTAAGGAAATTTATTGTAAAAAAAATAAAGAAATCTAGCGATCTCCATGGCATACTCAGTAGGCAGGATGACAGCATATGAAGTTTTCATCCTGCATAATGGATACACAGGACGATGTTGAGGGGTTACAGAAATTTTCCATCTTGAAAATTTTTAATGCATAACTTTTCCTTCATGCAGTACAAAAGATATTTCATAGCATATTATATATATTTTGGTAAACAAACTACGGCGAAAGATCAATTTTCAAACTATGCTAGTATTTTTAATATGCTATACTTAAAATTTCTGTGATGAAAAGTTATGCTAACTATTTTTATGATGAATATAAACATGATATATTTAAATAAAGCTTTTGTGTGAATTTTTTTATGATTGAGGTACTATGTCTTTTTCCTTCACAATTTGGATCTATTCGTATTTATTAGCCTTATTGGACATGAAAGTAATCCAAGAGTGCAGAAATGACAGAGTATCATTTTGTTGCAATATTGCAAAATATGATTTGAGTTATATTCCTTGAGAAACTGTTTACTGACCAATATTTTTACTTTAGTTTCAATTTACTAAATATTTTCAATTCTATCCTTATGCTTATAACTTTTGCCATTTTTGTGCATCATGAAAATAACCTTTTATTTTGGTATAATTTCAAATAAAATTAGAGCTTTTATTTGAAACAATCCTTTTGGATAAAAGTTACATTTAATTTAGTATTGACAAAATGTAAGAAAAATTCTAATGAAATATGCTTATTAAAGGTCAAGCAAGAATTACTCGTGAGTATCTCAAGTCTATCAAGCAAGGAGACCTCTCCCTCCCTGAAGGACCTCTGCTGCTTAATCCTACCAGTCTTATCAGTGCCCTTCACAGGTTAGTTACTTACCTATGTACAGAATTGACTGTTTTGAGTTTAAAATAATTTTATTATTTTCAAACATTAAGTATAAGAAGTTTTTGTTTCTTTGTCAACATAAGGTGGGAATAAAGAAATCAATGTATCTCTCCTTTCTTTCAAATGCTATTCATTATACTTGGTTCATT
The DNA here is from genome assembly GCA_028673005.1 of Tanypteryx hageni. Taxonomy (NCBI): domain Eukaryota; kingdom Metazoa; phylum Arthropoda; class Insecta; order Odonata; family Petaluridae; genus Tanypteryx; species Tanypteryx hageni. The sequence continues at coordinate 140,620,736 of CM054113.1, forward strand.
ATTTTTTGCCATTTTGTAAACTTTCTATGTAGATTTTTACCACCTGTTCATTGTGAATATTAAAAGGAGTAATTTCATTCATTTTATTGCATTGTATTAAGACATATTTAAGAGTCAAATTTATTATTATTTTGCTTTGCAGGATAATACATATTTGAATTTCTATGCTTATTTCCAGGGAAGTGATAGAGAAAAAGCCTGAGGAATTCAAAATATCGTGCTTGAAAGATATTCAAGCATTGTTTCCATCCAACTATAAGCCTTTTTATGCTGGCTATGGAAACAAAATAAATGTATGTTTTAAATGTTATCTTGTTTATCTTAAATAAAATATGCATTTTTATCACTTTTTAAAATTTTATAGTTTTATCAAAGAATGGTTAATTTAAAATACAAACCATTTTGATGCTGTCGATATCCACTTTCATTAGAGCTTAACTTTAAATAAAAGTTGAAATTGGCAACATCATTTCTGTGCATTGGAAAAATTTCATATATAGTTGAAAATATTACTTTAAAATTTAGAATTTTCAAGCTTTTGCATTTGCATGAAAATGTATTGTTACCATAATTCGTAATATTTCTTCAATTTTATCGTGCTTCATAACTACATTCTAACACAATATATGGACAAGTATTCTTAAGTTCCTGATGAAATGTCATCTTTATTGATTGCAGGATGTATGGGCTTATAGGGCTGTTGGAATTCCTATTGTTCGCATCTTCACCATTAACCATAAAGGCGAGCTTAAACATGAGCTTACACAAACGTTCCAATCATCGTAAGTATAAATATCTTTCTTTCTTTTAAGTTGGGTAAGGCTTATCTCTGTAACATCTATTTTTTAAAACATTTCAATGTTTCTTTTTAGTTACGTAGTTAGGATGAATCTGTTGTATAATTACTGCTATATACTTAGTAAAAGCATGAAACTATTTTTAAAATATTGGTGATTCTTCTTTCTTCTGAGCAAAGCTGATAAACACTGACCACATATTAATACTATGTCATGATTGAAAATTATTATTATCCAGGAAAGCAATATGGTGTATCAAAGTACTCTTTAAGAAAATGTTCCTACATGTTTAGCTCACTTTTTATTCTTTCTTACATTCACGGGCATATTTCAGTCAGAAATGATTTAATGTCATTTTAATTAGCATAATTCTTTCTGTTACAACCAATATAAAAATTTGCCATCCAAATATTTTATTGTTTTATTTATTTTTTATAACTTGAGATTTGGGAGCTCCTGTTTAATTAAGAAAAGGGAATTTAAGGAAGTTTCTTTCCTGAATAATTTTATTTTTTGTGTTCTAAGAAACAGTTTTATTAGAATAAAACTCTCTATACTATAATGCAATGATATGTGCATGGACATCAAGGTTGTCTATATTTTTATATTGAACCTCATTATGTGGTTATCATTACAGAATATTATCTAATATTATAAGCTTTGCTATTCTTTTTCCGACCATGCATTTTGCCTATGTATGTTTTTTCAAGTCTCTGTAGGTATTATTTTGGTTGGTTGGAAGCTAAATTTGTAGACATAGTGGTAAAAGATATTTTTTTTAATGCATCAAGCATTTTGCACCTGTATTTTGCTTGCAGCCATTAGCTCATTTTATTAATCATATCAGGATGGACTTCAGGACAGTATTCATCTGAGCTCTGCTGTTGAGACTTGGCTCATCTGGTTGTTCAGTGTGGTGCAGCCGGAAGCACTTGTACACACATATGCAAACTCCATGTCTCTTCCCTCCCCCTGTCTAACCTCTGCTCTTATTGAGCTAATGGGAGTCGCGGCTTCATTTTGTTTTCACAGTTACTCAGGCCAAAGTTATATTGTGGATGAACTTTTCCCGCCCCTCAAAACGACAGCACCTTTTGTGTATGAGCTCAATGGGCTCCAGAGACACTCATATGAGTAATGGACTGGTGATGAGTAGTTTGGTGCATCCCTGTACACGCTTGGCCAGCACATGGGTAAGAAGTAGGTGCTGCATTAAGCATGGTTAGCAGCCTTCTCAACCCAACCCTTGGCCTATTCACCAACTTTGCTGAGGGTTTTTCACTGCCCACTTCAGCTACTTGGAAATTCCTCTAATTCTCGTAAAGTCATACAGTCTCTTTCCCACCTTTAACAGACTTAAAATTTACAAACCTCAATCTGGTATGTATCCTTGTTGTTTCAACCCTTTGGTTTTTAGCACCTTTTTAGATGAAGGCTTTCCTCATGTCATTAGTAAAAATACCAATGCTTGTAAATTGCTTGCGTGAAACATTTTTTGTTTTTTTTTTCCTCAGTTGCTCTTTTGTTTAATTTTGTCTCTTTGTTTCAATTGTCTGTTTTAACTTTGCGCTTTGCTTAATGCATCAGTTTCACATATTACCATTTACACAAATATACCTACAGAATGCTGCAAAAGTTATGCAACAGTTTTAAATTTATAAATAACCTTATCAGGCATGACTTAGTGGAAGTGATTAATATTATTCATAATAAAACAAAAATCGTACTTTTCCACATTATATTTTTCTCACGACCAGTTTCACCATGATACGGCACCATCTGATGATAGGAGAGGGGGTGTAAGGGTCTATAGAGACATAGTTAGTCAAAATGTGTTTACTATGTCTCTGCTTGTGGTTGGTGTCTTTGTAATGTTCCCCTCCCTTCCCTCTCCCTCTTTTCTCCTTTACTATATAAATCCTTCCACCCCCTCTCCAGATGATACTATATCACGGTGAAACTGGTTATGAGACAAATATACTGTGGAAAAGTACGATTTTTGTTTTATTATGAATAATAGTTTTAATTTTGATTTAAATACAGTTAGGTGGGAAACTTTATATTTATGCTGACTACCAGCATGTATTTTATTTGAAATTCTGAGGTTAGATGTAAAGATGCCCTTTTCAACTTCTTCTATCACGACATGTTCAGAACTTCTCACTTTTACCAATTGATCGACTTTAATTATTAATGGATCCTGTTTTTTCCGAACTTTTGCAGTAATCTTATAATTGTAGAGAATTTTGTTTCTGAATTTGTTGTTACTTGATGAGCATTTCCTGACTTAAAATAATACTGATGAACACTTTATTTTCAAGTCTCTAGATCATTTTAAGCTTCAAGTTAATTATAATAAATAATAGAAATTGGTTTTTAGAAGTGCATTTACAAACACCTTATCTTAAGATTAAAGTTAAACTGCTAATAATAAATCAATGAGAGAACAAAAATCTGTAGCAAAAACCTCACCAATAATGTGTATTAAAATTTCATTTATGAATTGAAACTTTTCCATTACTTTTGGAACGCTCAAACGCACATTTGTGTTGATTTTTTGTGCAAGATTGTAGCTTATTAGTTTCAAGGAAATCGGATCTTGTTGATTGGATAACTGGTTAATCATTTCATACATTAAATGCATTATACTGAATCGGGTTTTCATGTGGGGGTACATGTACTCCTGGGGTACGTTCAGAGTTTTAAAGGGTACACAAAATTATTAAAGATTACTTCATCATACATGACTTTGGAATCAAATGTTATAATTTTAGGACATGAATAGTCATGAAACAATATATTCCAAAAGTATGAATTATAGCATTATAAACATTGATTATCTATTTTTACACAAGTGTTATTCATTTCATTATTGATTTAGATGTACTAAGGGATATGAAACCATTAAAAACACACTCCAAGGAGTGGATCATCAAAAAAGGTTGAAAAGCCTTGTACTAGATGTTATCAGAAATTAAAGTTGGGAGTTTTATTTTACTTAGATACAATACATCTAGTGCATTGTAATATTCGTAGATTCTGATGCTGTAACTATGTACTGCTGAGTGATTAATACTTATTAGGCATGCAAAGAATGTTTTGCACAGATATTGAGTCGAGATAACATTTTCTCTTGCACTTGCTTATCATAATCTTTTGATGATATTAGTTTAAACTTGGATTTAATTTGGAGATATTATGCATATATTTATGTTGGTAAAAATGCCATCAAAGACAAATGTGAGCAACCTTTATACATGGTGGGCTGCACTTGTAGTTGTGAATGTTTTAGCAGGCCATAGAAGTTGTAAGTGACCCAACAGGCCTGATAAGAGTACACATCAGAACTTATTATACAGAGTGGGCCACGGATGATGTGTAAAAGTTTTTGTTAAATTTACACATCAAGGGGTAATTGTATGTCAATGAAACTTTGCACACCCCTTGCCCTGGGTTCTAAGATTTTGGCAAGGGGGGGTGACAAGTTAGTGTGTTGTTGATTTCACCCCATTTCAGGGGTGAAATCAATTTTTGTCATGGAGGCTTATGGGCCTCCCATGTTAATTTTGGAAAAAAATTTTTTTTGGAATTTGTGAGAGAAATGTTAAGGTCGGGGGTTTTCGACCCCACTGATTTTAAAAATGATATCAGTTTTAACCCCGACCTACCCCTAATGCTGGGGTAACTACCCCTAAGAGAAAAAAATAAAATAATATTCATAAAAAAATTTCCTGAGGTTTTTGACCCTGCTGATTACAAAATGAAGTGTGTTTTAAACCTCCGAACCACCCCTATGTAGGAGAAAGTTTTTTTGAATTTGGCACTCATGGGCCTGTCCCTATATGATGCCATGCACAAAGGGGGGGAGGGGGTCCGATGTGTGACAATGGGGAGTAGGGGGAGTTTTGAAAAATGTGACGTCACAAAATAACACCAGCGCCATCTACCAGAGAAAACTACGTATACTCCACCCTTAGAAGACAGCATTACGCTTATGGCATGTGCATTTGACAAAATTCTCCAGGGTTAGAGCCAGTGCTTATGCCTTCGTCCCATATTAAACACTAAAAAAAAAACTAATAATTTAATGTAGATCCCTGGAAGCCAATAAATGTGCATGTTTTATCGTAATTATTGGTTAATCTTATCGCTTATTTATATTTGTTAATTAAAATTAAGCCAATTATTTTTTGACCTATTTGCAGCATTATAATTTTAAAACAATAAAAATATTGTCGGAGTAATTTACAGTTAAAAAGAATAATATTACCGTTATGAATCACTATGTCACTCATTGAGGACACTCCTTCCATAGTGGAGTGTGTTGAAGGCCATAACACGTCAAACAATCACTTGCTTTAAACTCTCATACGAGACCATTTCATAGTGTCAAACACTGGGTCCTTTGCCCTTGGGAAAAATCTTTGGCACTTGTCCCGTCGGATAATTCCGTTCCTTCATAAGTTGCCTATTTTACAGAGTAACCAAAATGCTGGCACCTATTGACCATCACCCTTAGAAAAATCTCGGTGCAAACCTCTCGTCTATTCATTTAAGCATCATAAACTCTCCTTGTTGAGGATTTGCAAATGAATTGGGGTTTGTGTTTACTTCCTACGAAGCCTCTTTCTTCAAGGGTAGGTTTTTTATCATTTTCTGCGTCTCATTTCTTCAGGGTATTTTTTGAGGCTTCAAAACTGCTTTTGAGAGCAAGGTGGAGGAACCATAAAACAAGCTTCATTAAGCATTATATTTTTAGCTGCCCGTATACGGCAATCCCTCACATAATGATGTTAATTTGTTCCATAAAAAAGCATCCTTATGCAAAACGTTGTTAAAAACCCATATGAAGAATGTTATATTGGATTAACTGGTAAATACCTGGCCTAATGTTATTGGACTGTAAATTCACAAACAAAAAGCAAAATCTACATGGTAAAGTACAGGAAATACTCATAATAGTAGTAGTAGTACGTGTAGTAGATGTACAGTACAGGAATCCTTCGTTTAATGCTGTTGATGCGTTCCTGAAAAATACCCCGTTACTCAAACACACGACAAATGAAAACGAATTTCCCGTAAGAATAGATGACTGATAGGATGCTTTTCTGGAAAAAAATTACTTCATTTTTGAAATCAGCGGGGTTGAAAATCCCCAGGAAAATTTTTTCATGAATATTGTTCTATTTTTTCTTTCAGGGGTTCAGGGGTTACCCCTGCCTTAGGGGTAGGTCGGGGGTTAAAACTGATTTCATTTTTTAAATCAGCGAGATCGATAACCCCAGGAAAATTTTTTTATGAACATTGTTTTATTTTTTCTCTTAGAGGTAGGTCGGGGGTTAAAACTGATATCATTTTTGAAATCAGCAGCGTCGAAAACCCCTCAACATTTCTCTCACGAATTCCAAAACAAATTTTTTTTAGAACCCAGGGCAAGGGGTATGCAAAGTTTCATTGACAAACAATTACCCCTTGATGTGTAAATTTAACAAAAACTTTTACACATCATCCCAGAAACTATTTATGACCATTATTTTAGTTGAAAAAGAGAAAATTGCCTGCAGAACCTTGTTTCCATTGTCACTGTGTTCACTGAGCTCAGTGCCACCAGAGCAAGTCCCGTGGGATTTGATTCACTGAATACTGTCTGTGGACATAAATCAATGTATACTCTTGGTTCAGGGACTTCTTACTCAGTTTCTGTTCAGCCATCTTGGAAGAAAGAGTTCTTTTGGTGATTGTTTCTAGTGCTTCATTTATTGTGATTGCTGAAAGTAGCTTGTTGAATTACCTATGCAAATTTCCTAACTTTTCTTTCATAACCTCCCAAGTCATTCCAAATGCCTTAGCTATTTCGACCAAACAGTCCTTAAAGTTTTTATTTTTGAAGTTTTGACTCCTCATGTACCATAACACTGGTCTTTTCTTCCATTTGTCAATTAAGTTACACACAATGTCTTCCAACCACTCCCTCCTGAAGTTTTTGTCACAGCTGCAGTAAAAAAAAACAGCAGATAATGTGTGAATCAATCAAATAACAGCTAAATTGGTGTGAATAGTGGCAAATTCAAGAACTACTCAAGTGATGCATGTGCAGTTTAAAGAAACCCTGTGCAATATCCCAAGTCCAACCATCTATGCAGTTGAGTGTGAACTCAGTCCCTGTCTGGTGACAAGACCTGTCCTATGACATGTCCCAGCACCATATCCTGGCACAATGGAAATGAGGCTTAACAAATGTCAATGATCCATTTTCACAGGCCAGATGAACCATGTGGGTCATAAGTCACGCACTCATGACCTAAGACTTTTGGCTTTATTTTTGTATAAACTTGTCGTCAAAATGCACGTAAGCAAACATAATGTTAATATAGCTGGTACTTTGATAGTTTTTTGGAAGCTGATTAAAGCAAAATTCATTTATGTGTATAAATAATAACCCACAGTGTGATTTGAAACTTGCTGTGTATGAAATCCATGTTTAAGTTGTCCTTTCAAATATATTTTTGTATGCATTGAATGTTACAGTGGAGTTAAAAGCATGTTCCCATATTTTTCTGTAGTCTTCTTTAGTTTGGCCAAACTGATATCTAATTATTTATGAAGGGTTTCTTATCCAGGATGGTGTTTTATAATGATATAATAGTGATATAGTTAAGATGCACATGCTGTTGGACCTTTGTAAAAATGCTAGACATCTCTTTGCCTACTATCGTAAAGGAAGGATTTTATTTATGAAGTAAACATTATACATTTTTAATGATAAATTAGATTTCTGGTTTTTGTACATATGTAAGTACAACAGGATATTCCCTTCATTAAAAAATATTGATAATCTATATATTAATAGCATAAAAAAATGGGATTTTTAAAACGAAGGTGAAATCATCAAATTAAACCTCTCAACCTGTAGATTTGCAGAAAAATTATAAAATTAAAGTCAGTCATACAGTTGGTGAGATATTGAGGTTTTTTGAGACTGGTTGGACTCTGTCCAACATAGTTGTAGTGGTCGATGTTAAGGTGGCACTGCTAGCAGACATTAGTCGATGTAGGAAATAACGGGTGACCTTGCAGTCGCTGAGCTTCTTGGTAATGCGACTGAAGGCTAACTACCAAGACAATATTTAATATTTAATCTAACCAATCAGTTGGTTTATCGACGGGCAACTACTAGTTTATAATAAATTCCTCATTTAAGTGATTTATCTAATACATAAAGAAGAGTGCCTTCGTCTGTCCTTGATGCATTCGGACGCTGCGAGAACCAGTACTACTATATTTTGCATGGAGTCCACTTTCATCCAGAGGAGTAGTAGAATAGCCAAGTTGCCCTTTTCATTATAATGTAAAACTAATGAAATTTGTCATTTAATTCTACTTCTGAGAAAGCAAGTTATGGAAATAGTTTAACATTGTTCATTTCATTCTTGCATATATTATGAATCATATTAATTTGGTGGCAACTTGTTGCAGCCATGAAAAGATTAATGGAATAAGTGGAGCAGGAATTGGATGTTCTTTCTATATGATATATTCCAATGCGCAAGTTATGCATTGACCATTCTCTCTGGTATTTGACTATGGTACATAGCTGTCAGTTTGTGTGCAATTTTCATATTTTCCTTGCAAAAGTATTTGTACCTTAACATGCATTGAAAAGGAATATGCTCCACTTCTTCTTGTTTATAACCTTATAAAAATTAATAAGATGAGAGATCTTAAAAAATAGTGAAAGAGGACCAATGAATAGTAAGCTATTCTCTGAGAGTGATTCATTTTTAATTACACTTGGAAATTGTAACACTTGCGGTGAATTAGAATGGTAATCTTATGGATGATGAGAAATAAGGTTTGACTCTTGTGAATGGAATATATGTTTATCATTATTACCAACAATTTTTTTCTAGAAAATGTGAGGACTAAAACACCACCTGAAATTGATTGTTTATGTATGTATTGGTAATTAGTTTGTCCGTATTGTTTTAGTTATTCTTATTGAAAATTTTATTTTTTAATACTATCATTTTTGTCAATTTTTTTATGCATGGTCTTTCAATTTTGCTTGTATTTGTTCTAAAAGTGTTCTGGTTTGAATTGTGTTTGTTTTAGATATTTTTAAATGTTTCTTTAATAATCTCATATTCCTCAACAGTGTGTTCACTTCCTTTTAATGTGGGTTATTAATAAAACGTAGTTTACATATCTTCACTGCTTGTGTATTTAATTTTCTTTTACTGGAAGGTATTTATTAACTTTCCACTATCTTGATGTCAACTTTGAGGTTCATTAGCATGCATTTTTATTTTTATTTTGGAAAACATGCATAATTAAACTAATTGCTAAATATAGGAAATTTAAACATTACACTATTTGTATCACAATTTTCCACTGAAAATTGTTTTCTTGCTTAAACTAATTTTACTCATATTACACATTTGCAGATGACAATTCTTTTTGGTTGAAAGACTTGATTTACAGCATAAACAAATTTAGAATTATGTCATAACATCCGCTAATGTACAAGTTTTATTTCTAAGCATTTATTTGATTTTTTACTAGGTACTCTAACATGAGCTACATTGTGGACCAGATGTTCCCCCCATTGCCAGAGGACAACTCCTCCGAGGACTTCACTAATTTCATGTACTGGCGAGATCCTATTCCTGAGATAGTGGCTCCTCTACTTGACCTCAAGTTACCCAATACAGAGGCAATAAATAAGCCTGTAACTGCCAAGGAGGAAAAGATTCCTGTCCAGTGATTGTCATATAGTACCATCATCTTCATATAGTACCTACCTTTTACCTCGGCAATCTCTTATCTCCATAGGAGAGTGATATAAGAGAAGAAGCTGCATTTGCAAGTCTGTTAGTTTATTAGTGTGGAAGCTTGTAATCATGAGATATTTAAGTGTTGCTTTGGCCATTTTGTGTATTGGAGATACTAAATGTTGAATTTGTTAAACAATTCAACTGTTGTCATATGTGTGCACCTTGTATAAACTGATACTCCTTTGTAATTAGGTAAAACTTTCATATTATATTATTAATAACATCGCTGGAAGTTGAAATAATGCAAAGTTGTTGATCTCACTTTAAAATGTTACCATTCTGTAATCAGTCTGGCAACATAATTTATACCATTGCTATCTTGATGCCACTGTGTAATGACCATTTGTCATTGATGGTTTCAGCCTCTTTTAAAAACTGTTGTGAGATGTAGTCTTTTTACATGGCTGCATCATCGGGCTGAAAAAACAGATGTTTATTGACAAAATGATATTGAGTTACATTTTTCCACTTCAGAAAAGCATTTAGATGCACTAAATATTGTATTTTAGAGTAATATTTATGAGCCTCAAAACTTAGTTCTGTGATATTTAGATTACATATGCCAGAATGAAAGGATTCATAATTGCACGTACTAATGCCAATGCTTGAATTTAACGCAGTTAGAGGCTCTGTTATGTAGAGAAGATTACCCAATGGATTGATAAATAGCATCAGGCTCATATATCCTTGTTTGTTCACCTCGCCTTCTTGTAGTTTCTCAAAGCTTTGCGAGGCTGATAGTTACCTGTCACTCAATGAGTCCTGTGTCATACATATATGGCTTGTGATGATTATTATTGTTAACAGGCACAGGGATATATACTTGAAACAATTTTATGGTGCTCTATTGTAGCCTGTAAGTATTCCTTGTGTCACTTAATGTTTATTATTTCAGTTATAGCCTCCCTAACATTTCTTTTGGATGTTGGAGGAGCTTATCAAGATGCAAAATATTTTTTGTTAATGATTGAAAAGAAATATTGTGACTTTTGATTGAGTTATCTTTATTTGGTCTACTTTTCAAGAACTTTTCATTTGATCAATTTATGTAGATATAAATTTTCATAAAATGATGTTTGTATAAAATGGGATTCAAATTTTGTTTATGAAAATTAATGTATAATTTAAAAAGATAATGGATAGCAGTGAAAATGATCCAGTGCCATGGTTTTATTTTAGATCTCTTTTTTATGAAAGCTTAGATTTCATGTAGGTTGCATAATTATTGTTCCAGTGTCTGTGAGTAAATGCTAAGAACCTTCTTATTTTTATTTGAATATTGAACTTGTATTTATAGAAAGCCAAATTATTGAATACATCCATTACTAGACTAATTACACCTAAAACATTCCTTCATGAGGTTCTTTAAGTTTATTTTTTGTAATACTAACTTTGGACACTATAAAAAAGTGTTAATTATATGTGTTATGTAGAAATGTGGCAAAGTTTGAGTCATGACTGTGAATAATTATCTCTTTGGATATTGTATAATTTCCTATAAAACTGTGATTTCATTGTAGCATAATTTAATAAATATAATTTATGATGCTCTATACTTGATTGGTCTTGATAAACTGCTTGTTTCTAGTCAAGGTGCGAGTGCTTCATGTACAGCTGCCTATTTAATCTTGTAGTTTTGATCTCAGGTGTTGAGATTTTGTCTATACAAGTCCATATGTTTGAGGAGAGTCAAAGAGGGTTCTATCAAATATTTGCTTTTTCTTAGCTCTTATTAGTACAAAGAATCCTCATTACTGGAAGTAATCGAGACTAAGGAAAATCCAAATTAAAGAAATTTCTCTCAAGAGGGCATTTAACTATATGAATAAATTCATTGTATCTCTTGGAGAACAACTGTTGGGCAGGGGCATAACTACAATTTAGGTACCTCACCAAGGTAAAAAAATTGTTTTAAAATTATTTTTATGATTTTAATATTTGATTTTTTTGGCATTTCAGTCACGAAAATTTCTCTATCAACTCGTCAGTTTTCATTTTGCATGCTTTTGAGTTTCTACTAAAAGAAGTGACAAATACTTTTAATCTACTTCTGGGCTGACAAGTGCATAGGTAGCTTTATATTAACTTAAATTTTGAAAAGGACCTTTAATTGACAACACAAATACTGGTAATGTAAAAAATATCGACGCATTGCTATAAATTGATGTGTCTATATTTAATCATTATTAAGTACATTAGTTTGTTGGTGTCCATACAGTTTCCAATCTCATCTTTCAAAAGTGTTTGTCGATAGTGAGAGAAGTTCATCATAAATGCCTTGGCTGAATAAATTTCTTATAAACTTGTGATTATTCTTTGATTTCTTGCTCATTCAATTTAGTGAGAGACTTTCTAAGCAGTATTTTCAGGTCTCCCAAAAAGCTTGCGGACCCACACACTGCATGGGCCTACCATTGGGGTTAGTAGATATTAGTTTGGCTAGCCTGATCCCAACTAAGTAAAAATCTGCATTCTGAAACATGAGAATTAGTCTGCTAAGTTCAGTGATAGCTACCCGGTAAGTAGAGGATGACAGTTTGATTCCTGGTCATGGAAGAATTTTTCTCCCGATTACAAATTATTCCTATACACGAAAATGAATAATTGAATTTATAATTATGGTATTACTTGAAGAAAAATTGCGAATGTTTTTATACTGCGCATCAATGGCACGCAGTGTCAACTCAAGATTTTTCTTTTTATAATACTAATCTATATCCTTAAATAATAAATGTTGATAATGTATATTGCAAATCGCGTTAAGTATCAATGATACTAATGTGACGTTATAGACAGAAACGGAAATTTCCTACGGATTTTCTGAACGTCAAATTAGCTCAATAGGGAACTATCGAGCTCATCTTATGACTGAAAAAAATTCAAGAACAAGTATTTTTCAAAACTTGGAAAGCATGGAACCACGATTTTTGAAGTGAAAGAAATGGGTAGATTTATACGGCGATTATCGTCGTATTATTTAATCTAATGTAACCGTTTTACTGAGTAAATATCATACTGAAATATAGCAGTAATTTACGTACTATGAATAATCTTTTTGTAAGGAATTACAAATAAAATCGTTTTATTTAGCTGACATTTTTAGAATGAGCCTTTTTGATAGTGGAGCCTAATCTCATTATACCTATAGGCTTAAATGGTTCCACCAATACGGATTCCGGGCAACACGGTTTCCTTCTAGAACATAACCCCCGCGTCGGGAGAAGTTTTAATGTATATAGTTAACATGTATTTATTAAGACCCATTGAATATTGAAAGTGAACTATGGATGTGTTTATTTGCGTTGCTATTTTGAATTTACGCTTAGCTAAACCCTTCAACTTGGACTTTATTACTTCATCTATGCCCACCCGTCATTTCTAATAGAAAATTACACTAGTTTTAATATAATTTCGTAAGAATTACACAATTTTCCTTGCAATGAATGAAGAATCTATGGGAATTTTATGTGATTCCTCCTGGAAACAGCAGAATGGTGTTATTTACTTTTTGATTAATGGAGGGAGCAGCCCTATTTTCAAATATAAGTATTTGGAGACAGTCCATTAAACTTTTATAACACATTATATAGTAAATGCAATGAATAAAACAGCGATGAATAAGAAAATTCCTGAAACAACAAATACGGAAAACATTGCGGTGAATTTTACGGAAAACATTGTTTTTGAACCTATTGTTATACATGTTAAAGATATATCTACATCAATTCATCTATTATCATGTCAAGAGGAAAATGTGATATTAGCTGCTCTCATCTCTTTAGACCGATATACTGCTAAAAGTATGTATTTTTATTAGATCAATACGAACATAATATTTGGGAATATGGACTTAAGCAGGTGCAAAAATTAAAATGAGATTAGTTCTATTATTCTATATTATTTTTTCGAGTCATTCATTCTGATTTATCCTGCAAGTAGTACCTCGACACGGGTAAAATTTGAAATTTTCCCGTTAATAAAGTGATTAATTTTCCATTTTTATGCAACATTTTTACGGTTTGGTTAAAAATAGTGAAGTTTTATTCTTACGAATACAACTCTATTTTAGTTTGAATATTAATCCGATTTTAATGTGTTTTATAATGCAACTCTACAAAAATGTGCTATCGTTTACGTGCAATTTCATATATGATATTAATTTCCAAGTCTCAAAAATAGTCAAAGCTGGTTATTCTTGAATTTTTCATTTTTATGCGTTCTTTGCACGAAATAAACGCATATAGGGGAGGTCGTTTCCATCCTTCCGCCTGTCCGCATGTTAAAACTCGGGAACCGCTGGACGTATTATGATGAAATTTGGTATTGGAAAATTTTGCTAAAATTGGTCGACCGATTCCAATTTTGGTTAAAATAGAACAATTACGACTCCTTTACATGAAGACCTACAATGCTCCTTTGTTTAAATTCGGGAACCGCTGGACCTATCTTGATGAAATTTGGTATTGGGGAGTTTTGCTAAAATTGATGTCACGATTTCAATTTTGGTTAAAATCGGACAATAATTATGACCACTTTACATGAAGACCTACATGTATTTTACAACGTACCTCGCTAGCTTCTCGTTAAATACTCATTTGAGCGAAAACTATTAAGAACATTGTGAAATCTCAAAGAACGCATTTGGAAACTCTGTGTACTCCCACATGAAGTATACCTTTCCAATCTTGTTTAAAAACGTCAATGCTCCATCATGTCATTTTTATCGTTTTTACTAATGCTGTAATTCTATTTTTAGGCATTTATTATTCATTTATTCTAATGCAGGTTATTTTATGCTAATATTTGCTAATGTTCGTAGACCCATCTCACCTGGACGTCATACTCCAGAAAGGCTTGAAACCGAAGGATCTCCTAAGTCTGACATTCGAGAAAAGCTCGTTACCGCCATCTTCTCCAGTTCGTCGCTTCGCAGCCAAATTATTGACTCGAATGGTCAAGATTCCGAAGATCCGCGAATCGTTGCCTCAAGGGGCATCTTACTGCCTCGCCTCACTCCAGCGCGACGATGGTGACCCCATGAACGAGTTTGCCTCCAACATTCTGGCCGAGCTAATAAGGGGGGCATCTGTGTCCTACGCAGCCAGCCTCCTTATATCCCCACCTCTCAAGCAAGATCATCCAATCAAGGTTACCAAAATTACTTTATGCTGCTCTCTACAACATAGGTTAGACCAGAATTCTGCAAACCTTTTTGCTGAGCACTTGTTAGTAAGTCAAGTACCCCCGAGTATATTTTAAAGCAATGATAAAATGAACAACACTTGTATCAAAATAGATAACTCATGTTTATAAACGTAAACAAATAAAAGATAATTGCCATAAATCCGTCTTTAGTGCACTTTCCAAAACAGTAGTGCATGATCTCTGTCGTTGAGAAAGATCTCTAGACCTATCAGCAATTTAATTGCCGTTATTTATGCTACTTTAAGGCGTTATGCGCAAATAACGAAATAATTTCTCTATAGGTACATATCCCCCTTGGATAGTAAAACTGTGCATACCTTTTATATCGTTAACGTTACAATCTTAGATTCCGAAATCATGCGTGAAAGGTGAACTTAGAAGAATTATAATCTTGAATACTTTCGCGTAGCCTTGAATAAATCTGGATGTGTCCCCAGGGGTGCGCATACACCTCGTTGAAAACCCCTGGCGTAGGCAATTCCTGGAGTGTTAAAGAAATTAAGATAGATGTGCAACATATTCAAGTAAGTATTTTATGAATGATTGTGCGCCGAAAACAGTTTAAGGCAGGGGTTCCCAAATCGTGGGCCATGGCCCACTGGCGGGCCACAGCACGTTTTCCAGGTGGGGCACAGAGACTGCCCAATTCTTGTCTTTTTTCTTGACAGGCATATGGCCACACCATTTTCGAGTTGTACCTTACAAAGTTGGCAGAACACGGTATGACTCATGCAACTTGCATGAGTCATACCGTGTTCTGCGTAAAGTTTGGTTTCTGGCAGTTGCTGACAACTTATTCACTTGTGTTTTGTGGCGCGCCTGAGTCAGACACTAGGCCATGACATGTCAGGCCAAAAGCCAGTTGGACCACATGGCGAAAAAAGTTGGGAAACACTGGTTTAAGGAATCCTGGATAAATTGGAATGTAAAATCATAAAATGAAAATTTTCAAACATGTGAGAAATTGAATAAAGAGAGCCAATTACTTTTCAGTGAGTATTTTAAAATTTTCTCTAGCCAATTACGCATTGAAACTTCAAAGATGACTACGAAAAATCAAATTACTCTTACAAAGGAACTACACAAATTTACAAGAAAAATGTGACGGGAATTATAAACCAGATGAATTTTTCAGCAAACATTCTTTGGTTATATAATCAAATATTGTTCATATTGTCTTTGGATGAAAGTTAATTCACTTAAGTGAGGATTGTTGATAAAATTAAATTTGGAGATGTAGTCATTAGCTATCAAATCCATTAAATGCTAGAATAGAATATCTATTAGATTTTTCCTCTTCTCAAAAATTGTTAAAATGCCGAAAATATGTCATTGCAAGATAAGGAGACTGACAAATGGTAGTCAGCGTCGGCGCAATCAACTGAAGCACCCTTGTCCAAGAAAAGATAGATTATGAATCATTTTAACTTTACAGATTCTCTTCACACGCTTAACTTCCACGTCTGATCCAGACGTAATCCATAATTGTCTGAGAAATATATGGCAGCTCCTTATTGCTGCCTCTGCCGCACCCAAAAATCGCCATTATATATCCGAGATCGAGGAACATTTGAACTCAGCGGCCTTGCCGCCGCTCTTCAAAAGCAATTATCCGTCTATACAGGTGAGGGAATCTAATGAAAAATTCGTCTATTTTAGGTAATTTCAAAAGGAAACAACCACAGTATGTTTTATAAGCAGGGTCGACTTGATGGCGGTGTCAACGGTGCGACTGCACAGGGCCGGGCACTCTCTACAAATGCAGGGTGGGCCAAAACTTGCTTGACAACTTTAATCCAAAATTATGAAAATACAGAAAATCATAATAACATGAAACCACTTGTAGAGTATGAGAAAACACTTCAAGTTTAAGGCGAACAAATGTCTCTTAAATTTGTAATGAGATGGCAGCGCAGTATTTTGCAGGTCAAGATGGCGCCTTTCACAGATCCCCAGAAAGCTTACTCTGTAATTTGGTTTCATAAAACGAAGTCTGTTACGGTTGTTATCCGAAAATTCAGATTAAACTCAACATGGAACCACCCAGCAGGGATACTTTCTGCATTTTCATAATTTTGGATTAAAGTTATCAAGTAGGTTTTGGCTCACCTTGTATTTGTTGTACTTATGAAGTACAAACCTTTAAAAAAATCGAACATTGTCATAGTGAGAGAGGTTGTTTTATTTATTAAAAATTTTTGGCGCGCATACTTTGCACCGGGCCCCGCGATTTTTCTAGCCGGCTCTGTTTACCAGATATCAAAACGAAAATCCGCAAGTCATCATGATGTGGCAGAGAGCCCCGATCCTTGTTGAATGAAAAAATATAACATTTTCTCTCAAATTTAGCTCAGGAATGGAATCTTATAAATTAAATATTTAATGAACAAAACGTCACAGGCACTGTGTACGTATTCTTTTGACCAATCAGAGCGATTCATAATAACTAATTGTCGTCGACTTATTCTGATGTCCTTTTCTCTTTCAAGCTTCTTTCGATGGCCGTGGCCTATGAAGTAGCAATTTGCTCTCCTGAGAACCAAACAACGTGGTCCACGTGCTTTCCCTCGCTCCTCACGTTACTGGAATCTTCTTCTGATCGTCTCCTGCACCGCACCGTCTTAGCCCTCCTCCGCCGGCTAATATACCATCAGCCGATGAAAGGACAGACGTCCCATGACCCAGCAATCCCCTTGGTAGCTACCGATGGACCAGCCCGCCTATTAAAATACCTCAACCTGCAAGAAACGGAGGTAGTAGCCTTTCTGTACAGATTATTACATTATCGACAATGGCGTACCGGAAAATCTGGGGGGGGGGGGGGCAGCAAGTAATACGGACTTAAATATTTTCTAAGCTGAATTACTTATCATTTCCTGTATATTAATGAAGAATTCTCCCTTCCCTCACACAAACGCTACTGGTATTTTGAAACGTATGAAATTATAAATAATTATAGTAATATATAATATAATATATATAATATATAATAATAATATTTTATTAAGTTTAATCCATTTGGAGAAATGGGTTAAAAATATTAAGTTATGCATAACAATCCTTATAATGCCATAGAGACAAGAAAAATAAGACGTAATCACTCTATGATATTGAGTATGCTTATTATTAACTTAATTATATCGGTCGACACCGGTGGAGCAGTGATTGAATTACTCTTTAATGGTTTCAAGTATTGCGGGTTTGATTCCCGGTCGAGATCGATGATATTTTATGGTTAAAAAATATGACAAGTATTTCTTTGTAGAGGAAGTGAAACCGTCTATCCCGGATATTTTACGATGTCGGTGCACTTCAAAGAACCCCTTTTCACATGGGACATTGGGTAGTTGCAAAATTTCCAGATATAGGAGCTAAACCCCTGGGGTCTGTGATTAACCCCATTAGTGGGAAGGGGAGTCTAAGAAAAGATGATGTTTGCTGAATGGGGGAGGGAGTATGACCAATGCTTGCGTAATGTTTTTTATTTAAGAAAATTTTCACTTTTTACGTGCGATTTACGTGTCGCGACTGCTCGTCCACAGCAAGTTTCCACCTGCTCGTTACCCGCGTTTCGCCCGTCATTAGAATTCTTTTCGTCGTATTTAACTGATGGGGGAGAGGGAGACAGGAGGGGTTACAAAGAAAACGAATGGAAGGTAATTGAATAAACGGTTAGGAAAAGGAAGGGGTTGGAAAAGAAGCCGAAAGCAACATAGTTACAAAATATTACAAAAACTTGGTAAAAGAGCCAAAGACACCAATTTTGATACAAAGTATTTACAAAACATTCGGTAAGCTAAATAGAGGAGAATGATTGTGGAAAAGGTATTCATTTAAGAGAAGCGAGTCTTCACAAATAATTATCTCTAGCTGTTCAAGAGCATCCAATTTGCGACCTTTAAGTTCAAAGTGGAGGAATTTAGGGTTGAGTTCTTTCTTTTTCTCGGTGAGTAAATTCCACAGGGTTGAGCCTGACCTCATTATTGATATAACTATACCTTGTTTGCTCTGATAAATTTTTCCTCATTGTGCTTTAAAGAGCATTGAAATGCATTGCAGCGCTATAAGAAGACATCAGAAAGTTTTTCCATGCATAAATGTGCATTTTATAATTTTCATTGAAAAAAACGAATCTTACGTAAGACGAGGTGGGGGTCACCCAAATGCTGACGGTTGCCGGCATGGGGGGACGTGAGATCAAAAATAGCTGAACAGTTGCTGTCGTAATCAATGTACCCTCTAAGTTTTTATGATGTATGCGCGGAAGAAATTTGCCATGTGCAACATTTTCGGAAATTTCATATAATTGTGCGCCCTTTTTCTGCGGCGCCATTTTTTCCTCGACAGTCGAAAAAACTATGTAAATGCATTTAGATATATTAAAATTACGAATTAAGATGGGGTGCAGATGGTGCAGAGTCGGCATATACCGAGATTTTACGCTAGTGTGCAACGTCACACAGTAGCGAGCGCTTTTTCATTTTACAATAAATTCTATGATTCTAAAAATATTTGTGCGCACAAATTTTGCCCTTGTGTGCTGGGCTTGCAGACCATGTGCGTGCGCACACGCGCACAGCTTCGAGGGAACATTGGTCGTAATCATAGAGTAAGGATATATCCTTACTCTATGGTCGTAATACTTGATCGGAATAGTGAGTAGATACGATCTGTAAAATCTTATGTCCCATCAGGGGCGGCTCGTGGTGCCGAAAAGAAGGGGGGCTGCATGCCAACAAAAATCTACCTACATCCCTATATATGAAAACAAAAACTTACTTCATGATGATATTGGAAGCCTAAAGTAGCGACTACAGGACCAACCGGTAATTGAAGTCGTCATCCTTTTTAGCCTGAACGGTGTACTCAGAGCTCATGCTTCACTTAACAAGTAAATATACACAAATAAGCATAATAATCTTCTCTAGCTATATGTAATACTCAAGAACTGTTGACCATGAGAAAATACATTGGCCTAAGAGTGAGAAACGCATATAATCGTAGCCTATATCCGAGAAATACCTCTTCTCAGCGTTATAAAGCCGTATTGTAGAAGTCGCAATTCCCTTTTTCGGGTTCTTAAAGCGGGCGTCAGACGCCTTCGTCAGTACGGTTTGAGTGATAGGGGGGGCTAAACCTCGAGGACCCCCCGCATTGCGGGGCCTCTCAGTACGTCCCTGATAATCGGCGCATAGGTGAAGAGGCCAATTTTTTCGAGCCCAAATCAGTGCAAGTAGCATTTTTCTTCATAAAAAGCAGAAAATTCGGAAATACTCGATGGATAAATGAGGAAAATCAGTACAAACTTCTTTTACTACAATTTGGAGTAACAACTTCACTAGTTAGAAAATATGCAATGAACAAATTACTTAAATAGGGTTTGACTCAGGAGGACAGAAATCGAGGTGACGGCATATCTATAAGTGAGCTATGTGACTGCAATTACTCAAATCATAGGGCAAGAAATTTTTCTCGTTTAAGAGCACGTTAAAATTTTACGTTATATTGTTATTTTTGCGCTCAGAATTGCTTATTTTTGTTGTTTGAAACTCAATTTTTTATCTTAATCGTTTTATCCATTCGAAACTTTACTCCGATGTGTTTAGATACAATGGATAAGACAAGTCATTCTGTGTGGCGAAATATAGAGTATTGATGATTGATTTACGATATTCTTGATTTAAGAGATTCTGTTCGCATTTTTTTTAGTTTCTAAACATTCGTTTGTGTTTTACTCCGACCTGCTTTCTCTTTCGTCAAAGACAGGCGAGTTGCGATTTTGGTCACACGCCGCTACGCTCGCTCTTTTCTCCTCTCCTTCCGCCGCCGACATTTTGATAAAACACCACCAATTCCACAGAAAACTGCCTTCCCTTCTCAAGGATAAGGAGAGCAAAGTAGCTGTAGCCGCCGCCCACGCAATCTGCCGCCTGGAACACCATCCGAATGCACTCAAGGAAATAGCTGGGTCCCAAGCGCCGCAGCACCTTGCGGAACTCGCGGCTCGCTGGCCCGGAGATGAATCCATTCCCCTTCACCACCGCCAAACATTTGACGGGTGCTGCGTCGCAGCACGAGCACTCGAGCTCCTCGTTCGGGATTATCCGCCCGCCCGAACTTCCTTGACCTATGAAGCCTCGGACGATTCCGCGGCTGACAGGACGTTGGCCGCAGGCACGAGCGCTACCTCGACTGGTCAACATGTCTCAGAAAAGGTGCCGCTGGCCTTGTACTGCCTTCAGGAAGTGCTGGAAAGAGTGGGAAAGGTGAATTACGGAGACGATGGACGATGTTCCACCTTTGTCTCTTAACAATAACCTCCTCCTATTTCTCCTTTTTATTTCTCCGCAGCTCCCCGAGGAATGTATATCTTCTGTGCTGGGAACGGTGACGACGCTGGCTTCGGATGGAAAACTTCGTCTGGCTCTCATAGGTATGGAAGGGTTTGTGTGCGCCGTTACCAACTGTCTGAATGCCCATTCATACAGTCCCCCCGACCCGGAGCCTCCGGAACTCCCTGTTGCGTGGCCGCAGGCATCGGATGCCCTCGAATGCCTGTTAGTTGCTAGATTTGCAAGGGAAAGTATCTGGGAACCGAAGAATCCAGCCGCGCAGTTCAGTGATCCACCACTCGGGATAAAAGAGGCTGCATGCATCGCTCTGGGAATGTTGATGCTGGAATCTTCAGCAACGGAGATGTTCGTATCAATGAAAGGAGCAGAAATGATCTCACGTTTATTGAAGGCGAGTGAACCTTTTACCTAGTTTTATTCTCTTTGTTCAACCTACGATGTTTCTGATGATTTGAAATTTTAGGTATAGCTTCACTCCATAATTTATTACTTTCTCCATATACGTAGTATAGAGAAAGTATTGTTTTAATGAAAAAAATCGAATTCGAGATTTCAACGGAAATGCGTTTTAAGGTCCCCTGAACACGTTTTGACTATTTTGTCGATGATGTCTGTGTGTGTGTGTGTGTGATGGGATTTTGTGGGTGCTCTAAATCTAACTCTAAATCATATCAACACGAAATTTTATATTTCATATTTTTGTTAAAGGAAGAAGTGTTGATAAGTTTTTAGTAAAAATATGTCGGCCGAAAATGGGCGTTTACTCTTGTCACATCCGTTTTTTTAATATTTGATTTAATATTTGATAAATATAAAAAAGTACTGGAATAAAGGTCGTAGAAAATTATATTTTCTGCAATGTCTGTTTGAAACATTTTCACATATAATGCATTGTTTAAGAGATATTTTAAAAACTAATTTTTTAGCTGCCACATTACCTACCGGCGACTATTGTAAACAATTTACGCTTAGTTCTCGCAGTTCCTTAAAATATTTATTATCATGTAACCTATTTGGAATTTTAGTAATGTTACAGGCATGGAGAAAGACATGTGGTGGCCACATCAGATTTTTTTAGGATAGTGTCAAAGCTGATTTAAATTGTCAGTCCGCCCTGTGTTTCTTAGAGAAACAGCAAAACTTCACGTCGCGGCATTTTGACCTATACGGAAATTAGGAGCGGAGCCGGATTGCACAAATTTTCCAAATGCGTTCTTTCCAAAATCAATAACTTTTCTATTGATTCTTATAATTTACCATTAAAATTCGGAAATTGTCTTCATTCGCAACCGCTAATTTACTGTACGCATATCACATCGAGATGCGCGTAAAAGTTAATTTAGGCGCTTATGTAATGTTCCAATTGGTCTGTATGGACAAAAATTAAAATTGTTAATAAACTATTGTATCTCCCATATCAAATGTCACCAAAAGTTGTTTATGATAAGAAAGATGCTGATGGACAGTTATAGGGCTGTCATTCGTCCTTACATTAATTAAATTAAATTAAATTTGTGGTATTGTAAAAGTGATTTTTGCCGTGTTTTTTAAGATGGAGTACCGCCAAGTGAAGACCCATGCAGTCAAGTTTGAATTTAGTTCATTTTCTAAATTTTTTAATGTCTTAAAACTCAACTTTTAACTTGAAATACCATGTTTACTAAGGGCACTGTTTCTGTATTTCCTCAAATAAAATAGGTGCCGAAATAGTCAATTATTGTTCACCGGATCCAGATATTTTTATGCACCGTGCTATCACAAATATAATTTAATAAATCGCAACATTCCTACACAAAATGTCTATTAACATTGCCGATGCTATGAAGATATTTATTTTTCCATTCCATAATAAGTGAGCCCTTCTCTTACATAAGTAAGGTCTACACAAATTCTCTTTCTTTCTATTGTTTGTGTTAACTCTTTTGAAATTCGTACATTTCCTTGTATTTAGGAAGACGAAAGCGGATTCGGTCGGGATTCTTTGTTGAAGACAATTCTCTTCTTTATCGCCAACTGTCCGATGCCCGTTGCCAATGCTCTCATCCGAAATGGAACTCTCCAATGGTAAGTCCTTATATAAAGTACAGCTATTATTTACTATGACAACATAGGGAAAAAATCAAAGAATATTTGTCCAAAGTAAAAAAAAATATTATTATCCTTTAATCAAAGACATTTCAATACGGGGAATATCTAATAATTAATGTTGCAAAAAATTGTGCAGAAAGTTGTCTACAACAGTGATAGAATATCCCCGGCAATGTGACCCGTCAGCCGAATCTGAGCATTATATTATATTATCTTTAAAAATACGTGTATAGCTTAACATAAATTTCAGGGGCCGTAGGCGAGAGAAGGCCCCTATGGTGCTACTTATCAACCTTTCTGGAGCCGCGGACCCCTACGATGTCCCAACATTTCTGTGGTTCCCCTTCCCATGAAAAGTTCATAAATCTCTAATTCACTCTCGTTTTTTCACTTTAAATATTAATCAAAGCTGTGCGCGGCATCAAACAAGTTGCAGATAAAAATAAACATCATGTCCTACCCAAAACACGGATCCCCGAGAAATAACGCGCGGGCCCCCGGTTGAGAAACTCTGCCATAAGGTTCTTATAGTGGATGCGTAATTAGGAAGCTCTTACCTGTGGTTCCTTCCTTTCCTATCTTGAAGGATGATGAAGGAGGGGGCTTCAAGATTTACAAGTGTCGCCTCCGCATCATGGCATGCCGCCATTGCATCCCTTCTACGTTCAAACCCTTCCGCCAAATTCCAGATCACAGGGTGCCTCAACCCAGAAGACGACACTGGAAACCTGTTCTACGTAGTGTGCCCACCTCCAAAGCGCTACTCCGCCTTCAAAACCATCGAGGAGTATCGCAGGATGGCGTCCAAACCTCACAGACATGTTTTGGTTGCATGCTGGTCCTCATACAAACCTCACGCAGAGAAAGACAGATTTTATCGCAGACGAGTGAGGAAACGAGAGAGTTTTGTGTCGAAACAAGAATCTCATGACGCTTTAGATGTTGACATGGATCTACTCACTTTCGAGATCTCGCTAAAGGAGGAATTAAAGAGGTCTAGATTCGGAGTGCAGGAGATGGTGCGAGCTATAGCCCAATTGGTGTGGGAGATAATGGCAGGTCCAGTACGAGACGCCGAATTTCGGAAGGAGCGACATCTGGAGCAGCTCAAGGTTTGCAATTTCGGCATGTGTGATTTGCGGATTCTGTTAATGGTGGTTTCCATTTAATCTAACCCTATAATGAACTCACTTGACTATAAAGAGTCTTTTATGATAATAATCAAGTACCCTTTTCAGATAGAGATTCGCCAAGGTGACGTGATACCTTTAGGCAAGGTGCGGATGGGTGGTTTTACAGAACGTGCAATACTCTTCAAGGTATTGAGCGATCGATTGGGTCTCCCCGTAGCACTTGTCCGTGGTCCATATGGGAGGTCGTGGGTGGAGATTTCCCTTGTAGAGGTTCTGGAAAAATCTAAGAATAAAGAGCAAGAGTATCAGGAGGAAGATGTCTCAGAAACTAAAGGGAATTTGCCTGAGGTGAGTGATTTACCGAAACCAAAATATTGCGTTTGACTTATAACGCTAGCAGATGCTTTTCTGAAACACGATATCAGCAAGCATATCATGACATGTTACTTTGACTGGCCCAAAGAAATTTAAAGGTTTATTATTCCTTACGTAGGTAAGTCTAAAATGTAAATTCATAGTACATAAAATCGTTATTCTCGGAATGGAACGACCACTGCGACTAGTAAACTTTGGCGGATTCCTCGCGAGGATTTCTGCGCCAGTCCGCATCACCACAAATCTAGCCGCTATTTGGGGAAAATTTAATTATAGTTTCTCGTGAATATAGTGGAATAATATTTTCAGAACTAAGAACGCCCGTAAATTATATTATAAAGTTTCATCTAAAAGTTCGCATTATTACATCATTCGAAATTTATAAACAAAAATATGACATTGCTTTGCTAATTTGGGTTAGTATATATGTAATTTAATCCACGAATAGATATTGTCTTTTGCTGGAAAATACTAACATTTCCACCTCACGCTTCTCCAAGTTTTAGTTAAAATTTACAATATTGAGGCTAGGAATAACTTGTGTCTATCCAACGAATAACAAGTTAAAATATGCATTTAATATCTCTTCTTATTTCATTCAACAAGTTTTTCGGCATGTTACATTTTGTAAATCATTTTGTCGTTTTTCCAGCTAATTCACTGGTTCTTGCAATAATTACATTAATTTTCTCTTGGTTTATTAAAGTTTAAAATTTTTTTAAACATGCTTTATGACTTGTAGTGACTTAAATGCATATTCTGTATAATAACAGAAACATTTGACATTTCCCAAAACATTTCAGGCAAAGCTGGATATACCCTTATCCATTATCCGACCCAACCATGTGATTGACCTGATTACAAAGCCTGGTTGTCTCTACCCAATTGGATCTACTGAAGCCAATTTATATTGCGGATATGAATTAAATGGTTCAGAAGGCAGAATGAACTCTCCATTTAATTCATTGGAAGGTGAGGATAACTTGGAATCAAAGAAGAAAACTATGAAAGACACAGAAAATGAAGATGATGGATACAAAGCGGAAGACGATGATGACAGTGAAAATGAAGTTGAAATTGAAAACGAAGATTGAGGAAGAGAAGAGGATTGAGAATGCCAAACATTGAAGTGAAGATGTTGAATAGAATGAATGTAATGATCAACATGTTTGTTCATATACATACAGTATGTCAATCTACCAATGAGTAATGATTTCCGCCATTTACATTTATTTCTTTAGTTTTACAATTTGTATCTATGTATTAAAAATCTCTGATATTCTTATTTCATTAAATTTGTTTTTGAGAAGGTAAAAACCAATGAATTTTGTTACAGCCTGCTTCTTCATTTGCTAAAAAAGTAAGTATTAAATAAATTAATAATATCAAGAAAGCATATAGATTAATATTAATGGTATTATGTTGTAGCTACGGGAAATAATACGACTATTTGGCGATGACTCTGTCTTCCAGGGCGATGTTATGTCCTTGCCCTGAGAGGGCGTGTTCGGCGATAGCAGACAGTATATATATATATATATATATATATATATATATATATATATATATATATATATATATGAGTCATTGTTATTGAGCGCTCTGCGATGCTCCTGAAGCCTGCAGGCGATCCTTTGTGCTCGTTAAGCCTTCCTTCGTTTTGCTCACCTTGTTGAAACGTGTAAAAATGTTGTATTTTTTGAGCACTCTCGTGATTCTCTCCGTGGTGCCGGCAACGTACGGTAAGCTGGCATAAGCTGTGGGTTTGATTTTCTCTTTGTCGGTTTTTCTACTGCTTTTCCATGCTCGTTTAATGACCTTCTTGTGATAGCCGGTTCTTTGTAGCGCCGAGATGGTGGCGTTCCTCTGAGGCGAAGGACTTCGCTGGGCGGAACAGCGTCTTTATTAGGGAGGACTTCAGCTGCGGATGGTGGTGTGAGGAGTTGAGATATCGGTCCGTATGGGTGTTCTTACGGGAGACAGTGTTACTTAGAGATCCATCTGACCTTTTTGATACCAAGACGTCGAGGAAAGCTTGTTTTCCTTCCACTTCTTTCTCCATTGTGAACTGAATCGCAGGGTGTTATCTTTTGATGTGCTCCAAGAACGCGCTAAGACTTTTCATCCCATGTGGACCAATGACAACAATGTCATTCACGTATCTGACCCACAAGCATGCTTTTCTTTCCGTCATTTCCATAGCCTTTCTTTCGAATCCCGCCGTATACAAGTTGGCGATTACTGGAGGAGGTGACCCCATGGTAGCTCATTCGGTTTTTGGTAGAACTGTCCATTCCACAGGAAATAGGAACAGAGCAGTGGTTCCCAACCTTTTTGTAGTCGCGGCACCCTTTCAAAGATTAACAGAATTTCGCGGACCTCAGCCTTCAAGCAATGTTTTTATATTTTCACAAACGAGTATTAAAACCTTTGGACATATCCATTTGTTGGTATCACACCATATTCAATTTATTAGAGATAAAATTAATGCCCTAGTTACCTCTAAGCACTTCAAAATCGTTGCTTTATTTACAAAACTAGTTTTATCGCGGCACCCCTAAAAATCAGCCGCGGCGCCCCACTGTGCCGCAGGCTGGGAACCACTGCTTTAGGGGGTCAGCGTTCGGCGAGTCTTCACACGATCTCGATGGATTCCACGATGGGGACATTGGTGAAAAAGACGACAACATCGAAGTTCACGAGTATGTCGGTTTCCTTGACGGTCGTTGTAGTGTCTCATTGAAGTGGCCTGAGTTCTAAGAGGAACGGAGGGCGCGTGCCAGGTGTTGTCGGAGGGCGCGTGCCAGGTGCTGTCGGAGGGCGGAATAGTCTACAGCAGGGCTCGCAAAAAGGCTCTCCAGTAAACCCGTGGCCCGTATTAAAGTACCGTATCAAATCCGTGGGCCGTATTTGGACATTCACGTTAATCTATATCCCAACAGTGCAGGATGCTAATAAACAATAATAATAAATAAATGGGAATGAGCAATATACCACATATTTTGAAAGTGCTGATTTAATACACTTCTTGAACTTCTTAAATTATTTATAAAGATTGGCGTGAGAAATTTTATAAGAAATGAATTTGGAATTCTGCCCGTGTAGTATAAAGTAACTTACTTCGCGGCCCACATAAATGCACCACGCGAGCAGTATGTGACTCGCGAGTTTGAGACCCTTGGTCTAGAAGCTGATGGTAGTAGTCTCCGTTGCTCATCTGCCGGGATGGAAGACAGTGTGATGTTATTCTTCGTCATTCTCTCAGTTTTCGCCGTTAGAAGCAAATAACACTCCCGAATTGATTCGGGGTGTATTATCAAGGCTGCAATATCGTTGTTGAAGTTTAACGAAATAGTTTATGAGAACCTTTAGCGTAATTTTTCAATAAATGCAATGCGGTGTAGGGATATTTTGATATAGGTACATATTTAATTATTCATCAGTGGACCTTAAGTTCCATCTGGTTTTCAAGCTTGGTTTTTAAGAAATGGGTCGCCGATTGGGATCCTCTAAAAAGGGACGATATGCCACCGTCTGAGAATATTTCTCTAATTTGCGGTTCTTATCGTTGGTGTAGCTGTTTCCGCTGTTCGTTCGCGAGAGGTGCTTGTTTTTGATTGCCCTGACGGAATTTGAAAGCGAAGCTAGAACCCTTTTTTCTTCCTGTAATCTAATCTTGCTTAGTCTTTAGCACATTTCTGTTCAGGCTATTCAATAATTTTCCTCCTGGTAATAGCTTCATTTCGTGTGTGTGTACGCACACACACACGCACACATATATGTACACAGTAGATCATCGAATATTCGGCGATCGATTATCCGACTTCCAACATTATCCGGCAGTCCTGACCTATCCGGCGAAAGTTGCGAGTTATTCGGCGTTCGCCGGAGAATCGCATCAAAGGCAGTATCAGGCCAGCGATAGCGCACCGCGTGGTGCCAAAACGTTTCGGGGCGATCGCGAGTAGTACAGTATGATCTGGGTTATACGTAGGCTTGGTAGGATTCGATTTAAATCGGTAAAAGTCGATAAACATCGAATTTTGAAAACTTTTATATTCGACGAGAATGAATTGTCGATTTTACACCACTACATTTTCTATGAAATTTTCCCGATGTGAAAAATGAATTAAGGAATAGGAATTAGAATAGAAGAAGATACTTATATATACAGGTTGGGGCAATAGTCACTATACAGCCACAATTTTATTAACAAAGAAAATTGGAACATAATAACATAAGCATCGTGACTGCAGATACTGTTCAATTAAGAGAAGGCAACCAATAAGACAAAAACAAAATCGTATGACGAAACGACTGCAACCTTACTACATTTCGATAAAGAAATATCGATTCATAAAAGAATTATCACATGTGCTTGATAAATAAAGGAACATGGAACGAGACCAAATAAAGGAAGAATTCAAATATCTTGGTATTACATTAAAAAAAAACTGAACAATCAAAAAATGAGCAATAAACAAAAACAAACAAATGTTGGCGCTCTTCAGCTTTTAGTCGCCATAAAACCTCTAATTTAACTTCGAGAGTTAAGTTTTTCCTCTTTTTCTCCTCTGACCGCCGGCTATCACTCATGGGCTTTTTATTTAAAGGGAAAATATAATTGAAACAAAGTTCATTCTATATTTTGACCTACAAAAACATCGACAAGTGTACACAACCATCAAGTAGGGTGGCCAGAATTAGAATTGGGGTATTTCTAAAAATTGATTCAATAAATGGGGTATTGTACCCCGAAATGGAGTACGTCTGGCCACCCTGCATGGCAAAGACATCCCATGTTATTAATTTTTTTAAGTTCAACGAACACGCTTTGGTGTACACCAAAATTAACGCTAGCATTGTCGGTCGCCACAATAACTGATAATATTTTCAGGATTTAAATTCAACTCCTTCATCTTCTGAACTAAGTGGAGTGAAATATCTTTTGACGTTTCAGATTGACTGTTTAAAAAACTCAAAAGTTTTGTTTGCACACCTCCACTAGTTTTTGAAAAATATCGACAAATAAAAGGAAACATTTTATTGTTTCCTTTATTTGTCGTGTCTATTGCCATTAAGAACGGATGGTCTTTTAAATCGGTCATAACTGTAACCACAGATTCTTTAGCCAAAACATTTGATACAATTTTAGACGTTTTTGTGCGTCCACGTGAAAAATGGGAAGCAATTTTTGAATCACTAAACAAAGTTGCAATTAATGAACTAGTACAATCGGTAGATCTGTAGCTATGTGCATGTTGTACCGTATGATACGCAAATGTAACCTCTGCAGCAGCGGTCTTTCTATGTTCGAAAATGATGATGATGCCGATGGCATGAAAAATGAATTTAATTTTGTCACCATATAAGCAGATATCTCAAAATTTTTGGTACTTACGTATTAAAGGTAAGAATTATTTTAAACATTAATTTAAAACAGGTAAGCATGATAAAGAATATTTTGGTACATTTTATCCTCTGATTTTGCATAACTATTACATCATTAAAGACTCGCAAAATTAATTCAATTTTAGCCTCATTTTTCAACTTTCAAACAAGTTACCACTACATATTTAACTTTGAATCTTATCTTATGTATGAGCGAAATATTATCTTCGAACTTCCGTGACATTCACAAATACCCGAAATCTGTAAATCGACACTACCTGTTTATTCCATTTACCTTGGCCGAATGCGGTTATTTATGCGGTGCTTTTACCAGATTAACCCTTCGAAACACAGATTTGGGGTATTTCGGGTATTCCATTTGATATTATAGGAAAGGGGTAGTTCTAAAAATTGATTCAAAAAATGGGGTATTGTACCCCAAAATGGGGTACGTCTGGCCACCCTACCATCAAACAACTGCAAAAACGGTAAATACTGACTTCTTGTGTGCGCAGTAGACTTCGTAAATTATGGTAAATTACACCAGAAATTTTGAAGAGCGTTAATGTGGAACGCGTGAGCGCAAATCGGAAAGGGGTATTAAATTATTTTCAGCGTTAATGAGGAACAGCGTTAAAACGGGGAGTGGGTGTATATATATATATATATATATATTCATTCATTCATTCGTGTTCTGTCTTGCGACAGGTTTTGACTAGGGAATATACATACACGGTGTGGTGGTTTCCCCGTTGCCTTCCACACCGGACTCGCACACAGAAGGGAGGAGGAAAACCCGGTGCCGGCATTTGCCTGCTCTTACGAAGAACACCAGGGGGGCCAACGGCTTAACGTCCCTTCCGAAGGACGGAACAGCTGAATTTGCGCGGTCTCCTCAAACCACGCAAACTGGGGGCCGGGTGACCTTGAGAAAAAATCCTACTCGCGCAGGATTCGTACCCGATGACTTTTTCAAGCATCGGGCGAGTAGCAGCCAGCGTCCTAACCGCTACACCACCGGCACCCCATATATAACACAAAAACACAGAAACATCACAAACGTAAAGCTTTCGGAACTACTCCTTCATCCCAACACCTTGTTGACATCCATATATATATATATATATATATATATATATATGGGGTGCCGGTGGTGTAGTGGTTAGGACGCTGGCTGCTACTCGCCCGATGCTTGAAAGTCATCGGGTACGAATCCTGCGCGAGTAGGATTTTTTCTCAAGGTCATCCGGCCCCCTGTTTGCGTGGTTTGAGGAGACCGCGCAAATTCAGCTGTTCCGTCCTTCGGAAGGGACGTTAAGCCGTTGGCCCCCCTGGTGTTCTTCGCAAGAGCAGGCAAATGCCGGCACCGGGTTTCCCTCCTCCCTTCTGTGTGTGTGTCCGGTGTGGAAGGCAACGGGAAACCACCACACCGTGTATGTATATTCCCTAGTCAAAACCAATTAATTAGTTAATTGGTAGGACCTGTCGTAAGACAGAACACGAATGAATGAATGAATATATATATATATATATATATATATATATATATATATATATATATATATATATATATATACACACACATACAGTGATTTTTTGGTGACGGTACGGCGCCGGCGTACAGGCAGTTATTTTGCAGGGCAAAAAAAAAAACAAATTCAATAGAGACGGGGAGGGGTGCGAGAGGCATTTTAGAATTTATCAAGATATGAGTACCGGCACCTCTTGTTTTTACAAAAAAAGCTTTGTGTATCCAAGAGGTTGATTGGCCAAATATATATACATATATATATTTATACACACACACACACACTAGTAGATGGTGCTTGCATTCTGCAAGCATATCATCTCACCTTGAAAAAACATTCATTTTTCAGACAGATATTTCATCATTACAAATATTTTTTTAATTCTAAAGATTTCACCTCCGCAGCGATTTTCGTTTTTCCCTTATGTAAAAATAATAGATTAAAACAATCCCCGAACTTTGCAATTTTAAGAATTTTATACATTCTCCATTATGGGGTACTAATGCTACACATTTCTTCCAAATTTTAAAGTTGTAGCACTTCTAGAAGTGAAATAATATTTCTCTAATTGTTTAAATTTTAAACATTTTTAACGGCCGCCGCAATATATTTATGGAGAGATTCAAATGTTTATTTGTGCAAATGCACTACTCTGTACATAACTTGAAAATTTCAGCTTCCTAGCTCATCCCGTAGTACCTAAACAGTTTTCTATTTGTTTAAACTTTAAGAATTTTTAACGGCAACACAAATTAAAATATAAAAATTTCTAGAATCCTTATTTCGTTTTTTTACAAATCCTACCTCTAAAAAAAATTTCAGCTCCGTAGCACATTCGGAAATACATAAACCTTGAAAATTTTCAAGGAACGTCTATACATAATGACACACACACATATCCAAGAGGTTGATTGGAAAAAAATACACATGTATCGGAAGTCGCTAATTAAAGTATTTTAATAACAGGGATATCTGGTAAAGAATTAAAATCGTTTCCACACACTTTAATCTATTACATATGTCCTAATTTGCAATTAATCATTACTCAATTTAAAAAACTTCGGTGTTGCTAATGCCATAAAACCAGAGTATGGGAAGTATTTAACTACATACACATGAAAACTTTACGAGCATCCAACATATTCGCATTTTGCACATACGTAGTTAGATATTCGAATTGCAACTGTCTTGGTAACAGAGTTGCCAGATTGTCCGTAAAAGGCTGGAATTGAACTTCATTCAACACATTGGCGCTAATATGTTTTCTTGATGGGATGCGTGCTAATTTTTGTGCTATTTTGAATATTCCTTGTGCCAATTATTGTGTTTAACAGCGAAATTTCTAAACTACGTTTCACGGCTCTGGTTAGAGTTGTCGGCACCGTCGGTTTGGGGAGTACCAGTTGTTGAAAGCGATGAACTTTTTTTATAAATAATGTTCAATGAGTATTTAGACTATAAACTCAAAATAGACCTCGGTTAAGACTTATTTTTTGATGAAGAGTGCTTTATATTATTCAACTTAGAATTTGTGGTTATGAAACTGACAGTATTATTGTGTGGTGAGGCAGTTTTCACTTCTTTGCCGTCACTTGGAAGAATGCTTTTGAAAAGACGTGGAGGATTTTCGCTGTTACTATCGGGAAAGTATACTCGTAGAAACAACTCTACAAATCCCAAGGAAACAGATGAATTGCCGGGTGAGACCTTGATTCAGTTGAAGAGTGGAAGTAGCTATTTTATATATTAAGGCATAGTTTTTTATAGTAGGTAATGTTATTGATGAATCATTTGTTTTACTTTCACTTTAATTACTTAAGTACTAAATATTTCAATGTCGAAAAATATACATTAGTTGTGATTGAATTCTTGTCGCATAATTTAATCTTTTAATTTAAAAATTGTCATGGATAATCAATATTTGTCGTTAAAACGCCGTTTGTACGAATACCTGCAATTCTGTGCTCATGTGGCTGTATCCCTTCTGTTAATGTACTCTTAGTGTATCAGTGCTTAGCGATTCAAAGTATAAAGATCATGAGAAATTTGCAGTAGTTTTAATTCGGATGACACATGGAATTGATAATGTATCCTAGTATTCTTTGTCCTTAATTTGATAAAAAAGTATTTTAGGCTATATTTTGCCCATAAACTTAATCGTACATGCGTATTAAAGTCCACAAAATGTTTCATCCTAGTTATCTTGTGTTTTTAATGTTTTCTAAGTAAATGCCTCTGGTTACATATATTCTTATATTTCTTATAACAAACGTGCTGTGTATATAAATATACTCTTCCAAAAATGTTATTAACACATTCTGGTAATTCCTAACTATAATTTTAAGTATGACAGACAAGATGATGAAGGTATTTTTAAGGTGAGTTTAACACTTTGTTAATTCATATGGTCAGCAATTTAAAAGCCATATAATAATTTCATTTTTAAATGTAGTAATACTTATCAGCTCTGAAGGTTATTCTGGATTATATTATTGAGAGTTGAGACCCAAAATAATTGGCTTAGTTGGATTTGTTTGTAATGTTGTAATTACTAGTAAATAATAATACTTTCTAATTAGGCTAGTAAATTAGCAGTATTTAAAGATAAAGATTATAAATAACGTTTCTGTGATAGTCCTAAGATTTAGAATGCTAAATGAATCTTTATTTCTTGGTTTCATTAGTATTTGATTATAGCCCTGTGAAAGATGACGTGAAGGAAAGTAATGTTCGTTATAGAGTTTATGGATGGGGAAATGGAGAACATGGTGGACTGGGAAATCAGATACAACTAAAAGGACACAAAACACCCCCTCGCATACTTCATCGTCCATCACGAATGCATTTTGCTGAAAAACATAAGGTTGGTATTAGGATATGGAGAAGAATAGGAAATATATATTGGACATGTCTGGAAAAATGTGTGGTGCCAAGTTGTCATGTCACCTGGAAATGGTATCATTGTTTTATGTGTAATATTTCATATAACGGCATTCCTCTCATATCTTAATGTAGCCAGTGGCACACTCAGAAATTTCCTTTGGAGGAGGGGGGCCAAATCTTCAAGATGTTACCATATTATTGCTTGTTTTTGTATTTCCATCATTTTAGCTTTATAATAAAAATTTTTAATTAATGTCCTCTCGCCCTATTAACTTTTGAACCAATAGACCTATTTTTATGAAATGGTGGGAATCTCTGTCTACATGGGTCAAGCTCCCGAGGATAGTTTTTGTTGTGAAGATTGAAGTTCCGGCAGTGGCGGCTCGTGTATAGGCACTGCGGAACTGCAGCACCCCCTATTTCCACTTGATATTATCGATAACATTTAATATAATGAGTCCTTTTTTCTTTAATTCTTTCTTTATTTTTGTAGTACAATATATATTCCTTAAGCTTAATGTCAGTACTTCAGTAGCCATCCCCCAGTTTATGAAAAAGATACAAAAATCTTTGTATGGAACTGTGCACTTCACAGTGCCAGCGACGTGGTGTTTGACTGTTGTGCGCATGCGCACATAGGAGGGGGGGGTGGGGAGGAAGGTGGGACTGCCAGGTAGAGAGAGCACTGTTGCTCTCGCAGTGCCGGCTCTGGCGTGATGGTGGAAGTTTTTTTTTACTCAGCGTGTGTTGTGCTTAAAAACCGTGTACCATATTCTTGAATGTGATAAAGTGTAGAAGAGTGTAGAATTAGATTATTATTCTGCTTCCAGCTATTCTATTTGATTCATTTTTTTTCGGTTCTTTTATTTAACAGAAAACTTTAACCATGGCCTTGCATCCCCAAGAAATAAGTTCTGTGACTGTAAGTGAACTTCAACAGCTTAAGTTTTCACAGCTATCTCTCCATGAGAAAGTTACAGTTAAGAAAAGAGGTTGTTCAACACCTGATATTCTAATATCTCAGCCAGGCAAAAGCAACAACAAGAAATATATTCGTAGCTTTAATTCTGAATGATACCAACGGAAAAGTTGGCAGCACCCCCACTAATTTTAGCTATGAGCCGCCACTGAGTTCCGGGTTCGATTCCAGGAACTATCCTTCTTATTTGATTTACATGGGAAATCTGAAATCCTTCGTGCAGAGTAATTTTCTTGGGACATTAAAATATCTTAGAATTGTAATATCGGAGCGAGTTTTGTACTATTCTCTGAGGAAAGGAATGAAGAATCTAATTTTTATCATAGAATTTTGCTTATCGATTGTATTTCTTAGAATTTCGCATAAATACTGGCGATTTTGCATTTTTTATCACTCATTACAAGAGTTGAGAAGACAGT
Organism: Tanypteryx hageni; assembly: GCA_028673005.1. Lineage (NCBI taxonomy): Eukaryota > Metazoa > Arthropoda > Insecta > Odonata > Petaluridae > Tanypteryx > Tanypteryx hageni. The sequence goes on from CM054113.1 coordinate 140,656,722, forward strand.
GTTTACAAAGGACGATCTTAGAAGGAAAAATTAGTGGAAGAAGAGGAAGAGGGAGAAAAAGAATAGGAATATTAGAGAATATAAAGCAGGGATATAATACTTATAGAGGTATAAAAGAGGCTTCTAGGGAGAGAGAGAAATGGAGGCAGCGATTCAGTTAAAACCTGTCTTCAGACAGAAGCATGATGATGATGATTACAAGAGTGTTGCCATAGCAACAACTGTTGTTGGACTCAGATTTAGTATATTCTAATACGTACATGTGTAATTTTTGCGGCACAAATGCGTTTGATCAATTTAATATTCCGTTCGAATGTACCTATTTCTAGTATTTTATAATGCTAAATTACGAAATTTGGTAACACAAAGAGCTACATATCAGTGATGACTTTAAAGCTATTAAAGCCAATATAAGTATTAAATAAATGATTAAATGGAAAGTAGGCATCATAAGTTCTGTTTGGATCATCTTGTTTTTCCTTCTGGTGAATAGCTTCAGTGCATGCTAGTTGGCTTTACTTGGTCATTTCTATTCGATGAAAGTTCTTATGCATGAGAGGTAGAATATCTGGCATTCATATATACTAGAGATTTCTCTGTTGAAAATCAATGGGAGTGTTACATGAATTTCAATTCACCCAGAAAGCGAAGCACTTGAATTTCATTACATTCGAATACTACTACTAATACTACTGAGTATATTCAATAAAGTCATTGTAATTGAAGTAAAACAGATAGCAACCTGTCTTGTGTATCTCACTCCCCTTGTCCTCGCAGGGCTATCCCCTCCTTACAGCCCCTTCAACCTCTCATTCACGCAACACATTCCCCTCTTATGAGCAGCTCACTCCTCTCCTTACTGCCCCTACCAAAATGCGCCGGGACAACAATATAGTAACAAAGCAGCTCACTCCTATCGTTACCCGCCCCTACCAAAGTGTCAGTTTTTTAGTTCGTTGTTTCTTGGTTTCAATTGAACGTTTTGGTCTTTTTCTTAGAGCTTGATCTAAACATTAAGAGTGTAACAGATCGATCTCTACAATGTGTATGCTATGAAAGTACAATTGGTAGCAACCTGTCTTGCGCATCTCACTCCTCTCTTCCTCACAGTGTTCTCCCCTCCTTACTCTCATTCGCGCAATGCACTCCCCCCTTCTGTGCAGTTCACTCCCATCCTTACCACCCCTACCACCATGCGCCGGGACATTGGACCAGAATCTATCACCTTTAGCACATTATATATAGATAATTGGTGGATTTTCATCCGCATATTTATGCTTCATGACCAAATTATTTTTTAATGGATTATTATCCTCCCTAGTGCAATGTGGATCCAATGCTGATAATCTTGTTTTTAACTTTCAGGTTATTGACATTGCATGTGGATATGGTTTTTCTGCTTTTGCCATTGATTCAAAGGAGCACCAACTTTTTGGAACTGGAATCAACACAGATTTTCAAATTGGTAACCATTTTTAATAATATATGCACTCAACTTTATATCCTATTGAAGCACTATATTTTAATACACCCAGTCCCCGACTAACACGATAGATGCATTCTTAAAAAATTTCATGTAAGGTGAAATCATCTTAGTTGGACACAAATTTCTCATAAGAAATAATGTAAATAGGGGAGGATTCATTCCAGCATCCTAACCTGATTGACATATTTTTAATTTTGTTCCTTTATTATGACTATACTTTGGTTAATGCTCTGTGTTTTTTATTTATGTATATTTCATACATGTAACTCATTTTTACAGAAAAGAAACAATGATAACTTGGATGGTTCATAGTGTTGCTTTGTTAAGATCTGTATGACGAGCGATATCACATGTTTGTTCATTGTTCTCATAATGCTTAAGTACATCTAATTTTTGCTCTAGTGATATAACTTTTCTCGGTTTCATACTCCCATCACCAATAAAATGTGAACCATAAACTCCAGCATATTTTTCAATGTAGATGACCTCCATTTTGAATGAGCTGTTCAACTGTTCACCATTTATTTATAAGATTCGTAAAATGATAATTTTAAACAACAAATAACTAAGAGTTAAACATTTTTGTTTTAATGCATGAAATAATTTTTCAAAAGATAACAACATACGATCTATAGAAAATTACAAAAATGGTCAAAGGAAATTTTTAAAACATTCAAGGATGGTATTATTCTACATTGCAGTTTTAAAATGATGAAATTATGTGCCTTCTGCACCAGACTCATAGAAATTGTGAAATTCATCCTCTGGATCAGATGTTACAATAAAGGGTTCATTGTCATACGCAATTAATAAAGTTTTTTTCCATTTCTGCTTTCTAGAATTTTTTCGTGATTGTAGAGAAGCCTGGAGAAATCGTGTTAAACTGAATGACCAGTCGTGTTAGTTGAAAATCAGCCCTGCTTTGAAAATCACGTTAAACCAAAATAGTGTTGGTAGAATTTGTGTTAGTTGGGGATTGGGTGATTATTGATTAGACTAGTAAACAGTGGGGCACCCAAGGGTGGAGGGGCAACTGGGCATTTGCCCTCCCCAAAGACAAAGTGACTGAGAGGACGGGTATTCTGCCCATGTGCCCAGGCCTTTTGGCAGTCGGGATTAGTCGCAGTCACAAGGTTATCCCAATGAGCTGAATGTTTTACACCCTGTAAAAGGCATCTTTTGCCACCCCACTTGGATTTATGGTCGACGCGGTATTTCTCTTTGCCCCGCGATTGAATTCGCCACGGACCCTGTGCCGACCGAGTATTTTTTCCAAAGAAGCCAGTTTGTGTTTAAAATACCCTCTGCCCATCTTTTCTATCAGAATTCAACAGAGTTTTATTGGAGAGTGAATTAAAAATGTGGCATCAGCAGTACAACCAGTGGCAAAATTAGGCCGGGGCAGTGCCCCAGGGCCCAGACCCTTGGAGGGGCCTGGTCTTTTACCCACTTGATAGTCTATAATTACTAGCTAATGAAAAGCTTTGAGAATCATTACACATATCATTTTCACATATCCGGCACAGTTCCTGTGCCGTGGCATCTGGAAACAGAGTGCCCATACCGTACTTTCAGATATTTTTCAAGTTTTCACTGCCAGGTTCACGTCACTGAAATGGATAGTATTGTTGCCATCGGACCAACAATGTGTGTGGTATCTGCCAATGGCAATACGATCACTGTCCATGGACGTGTAAATACTTGTGTCAGCACTGGTACCACATGGGCCCTCATTTGCCTTCAACGGTTTATCTAATTCAATCATATGTAGCAACGAAGCAACATTATTTCAAGGTTAAACCTTAATTTTAAAGGGAGCTTTTATACCAAGGTGACGGTTATTTGATTTTGATATGACAGTATCGTAAGTCACTAGAAAGTCATCATCACATGAACTTTCATTCCAAAGTGGTTCAATTTTTACATGCTGCGATACTTAATTCACGCCAGTTTGAAAGATGTGTTGATGATTCGCTATAAATGCTAACCAAAGATCAAGTTCATGTAAACAAGAATATTTGCAGAAATATATTAACAAGTATTGCCAATTATAATAATTCTTTCACTATAGCACTCTGTGAATGTAAGTTCAATCATAAAACACATAAATATGTATCTTTTGAACTCTGAGTTGCCGTGTCACATCGCCAGCATGTTGCCATGAACTTGGTATGAAGGTTCCATTTAAAATCATGTGCCATTGGACAGCAACTAAAGTTGCCCTCACATCAAAATTGCTGTATTAACTTATGTATCACATGCCCTTGTGTACCACACAAATCCCTATTTTTGGGCCAGTTCGGAGGGAAAAAAATAAATTCGTGCCGGAATAAGTTGACATCGGGGATTAAAAAAGACGTTGGCCTCTTTACTGATTCCCCTTCTCTGAAACAAGGTCCGCTCGTATACTTCGTAGAATTTTTCGTCTTTTGTGAGTTTTGCGGTAAATCACTGTCGCCAGTCACCTTGGTATAAAACCCCCCTTAGAGTACCATTGTCTGTTTAATTGACTCTGCATATATCTGTTAAAATTCTGAATAGAAAGAAATCAATACAATAAGTTAAACAGTCTAAAGTCATCAAAATCAGTTACAGTTGGTCACTTAAGAGGGACTACTAAACTTTCTTGCCCCAGCGCCGATTGCTTACTTGTTCCGTCACTGGTTACAACAACCCACATATTCCAAAGACCCCACCAAAAAATGCCATGAATAGACTTACCCCATGTGGCAAGAATTTCTATCCAATAATTTTTGTCCTGCTAAAAATGTATGAAACTCTTCCAGTAACAACAAGTACCAGCAAATGGTCGTTTTCCACTCTGCAGAGATTAAAATATATCAATAAAATTCCAAATCATTGCAATATAAAAAAATCTTACTGTTTATTAAACAAGTTATATTTGTTGCTAGACATAACTTTATCCAAAAAGTTTTTATCATTTTTGATTTTAGCAGAAAATTCTTCACAAGTCAAATCAATAGAGATTTTATAGAGTAATATCACTCATAATGTACTTTTATTCATGCAACTTCGGTCAAGGGACCACACGTTATTCATAATCGTGAAAAGTCGCTCTACTGGAGCTGATATTCTAGATAAACAGAATACATATTCAATAACTTTTGTTGGATTGACAAATGAAATATTCTCTTAGAGAAAATGTCTAAAAAGTTCAATTCATCTATCTTCAAATTTCGTCCCTTGCTCATCCCAACTTACCTTTCTGTCATAATAAAATATAAATTGCTTTGCTAAACCTACTTCATCAAAAAGATTGTTGATATCAATTAAAAGCTTTCCATATCTTTGATTGATATTTTACCATTTTTCAATCTCATGGCAATTAAATGTACTATTTGTCCAATTAAATGATTCTGCTTTTTTGAAACTTTTCCCACAATGATATGTATGATAATCAGTGTTAAATTATTTTATTAACGTTTTAGAAGTCACATTCCCAGATTCGTCGAATTTCCTTAGTAAAATTTTAGCCCCTTGTGGGATGAAAAAGTTATCCTTGTGTTCTTGCAAATTAATTTTTAAATTTTGTAGTTCACAAGCTATGTTTGTTGCACAAATGTTAGTTTTTTTATGTTCAGTATTGTTTAATTAGATAAACTGAGTTGTCTGAGAACAAATCACAAATACATTTCTTCACATGGGTCTTAAAAATATTTTTTATCATTCATATTTACTGCAGAGGCTTCTATATCAATCAGTAGAATATCAGTTGCATTTTGGATGCAATTGTGTACTGTGTGCTGCACAGTCAATTCCCATGATATTGCTACCAATTTCGCTTTTCAATCTATAAAATATATTGTTTTCACCTTTTCTTTTCACACCTTCGAAATTCATGTTGCAATTATCACCACAAAATCCTACAATTTTATTCATAAGATGATTTTTTTAAATTGAAGAAACAAGGTAACCAGCCAATATTTGTGATGTTTCTCCAGGGACTCCATTAAAGTCTAGCACTTTTACCTTTAAACCAGCCTGGAGAAGAAAATAACGAATGATTTTTATGTTCTTTCTGTTGGAAGCATCAATTGTGACACTCACAAATTTGGATTTATTTAACTCTTCATGTAACTCTTCAATACACATTGGCGTGATTACATTTAAAACTATAGATTCACATTTTGTTCAAGCAATACCAAACTTAGGTTCAAAAAAAGTTTAAGTCAATTTGCTAGTACAATCCGATGTGTTGAAACAATCCATGAATAGTGGTGTGATATGCAAAAGTGACTTCTTTTGCAACAACAATACGGCCTTCAGCGTTTGAATCATTTACTCAAAAAATGATACAATTGATGTTGAGGAGGATGCCATTGCTAAAGATGATTTGTGTTTTGCAGTTTGTGTTCTTTAATATCTGCACATCCTTCATGTCTTACTGAAAATTCTGATCCGCACTGTGAGCATTTCACACAATCATCTACACCACATAGTTTTTTTAAATATGGATATTCCTTTGCATTTCATCAGTAAATGTAGTTTCTTTTCGGAATTTTAGTGAATCAACAATTATTATTATTGAGCTACTATCAATTATTATACAGGGTGATCATTTTAAATGAGAACCCGTGAAAATTTTAATAACTTGGAGTAAAAGAGTGCTAGAGTAATGAAATTTAGAAGTAACAACATTTATTGTCGGACATTACTTACATCGTCACAAATAATGTTGAAAATGACCACCAGCATGTTGCATACATAACTGAACACAAGGAAGCATGTTCAAAGACACTGCCTGCAGCATGATGGGTGTGATGTTGGAAATTATGTGGGATATGTTGGTTTTCAATTAATTCAGATTGCGTGCATTGCTGTTGTGGGCATTGTCTTAGATAAAACGCCACAGAAAGAAGTCTAGTGGTGACAAATCTGGCGATTGTGGTGGCTCTCACTAACCTGTGCTAAATGATCCCCAGTCAGAACAGTCGACGAGTGAACACGACTCACAATATTCACATTTCCAGTTTCTCTGAACATTTTCACAAGCTTCCATATCATAGATTCCATTGGTGCCTTACAACATCAAAATTGCTGACAGAAATCACCCTCAGTAGTTTTAAATGACTGATTTGAGGTAACCTTCCACCATAAACACTCACTCCTCTACATTGAATCCCATTTTTATTTATTGCTTGCATTGTGCATGTGCATTCGTAGTGCTGCAGGCTGTAGACAAATGGCGACATCATGCAGACATTAAAGATCGTTACTTCTAAGTTTTATGTCTCTAACACTCTTTTATTTGAAGTTATTACATATTTTATGGGTTCTCATTTAAAATGATCACCCTGTATATTTAAATTAAGAAATAAATGCAATTTAGTACTCTCTCGATGTTATTACTTTAAAAGATAGAAAAATCGCAACTGAAGACTATTAAAGTCCCAGAATAGCTCACTTTTTTTAATTACAAAAATAAATTAAGTTTCACATTACATTTTATAAAATTCTGTTCAGCGATATTACATGCAACAACATAACATAGTAATGTTTCATTTTCAATTCCGGAAGCATGGAGTATTTTTCTAAAGAGCATAAGTTTTGCGATGCTTTTCATACTTTTTCCAGGCGTTCTGAAATCGCCTCTACGATTAAAAAAATTAATTTTTAAATGATATTTAAATTCAATTACTTTGTGCTAGTCCTAACGTTCTTACAGGAGACTGAGAGGTAAGATTTTCTGCTCTTTTAGTTTAATTAAATACACCACCTTTTTGAACTTTGCAAATAATTTGTTCCAGAAAACTGACCCAAAATGCAAATTTGCAGTCCCATAAGACGCAATGTATTAATGGAGAGTATGGTTCCCAGTCAACCTAAAAAATTCCCTTTTTTATCATAAATGATGCAATTTAACAGAAAATAAAAGAAACGACGGCAACATAACAGCAAATGAAAACCTAGTATCATAAAGTGAAAAATATCTTTTAATTACCTTCAAAACGCATAATAGCAAAAATACACAGTCTTTGTCTGTCCAGAGAATACAGTAGTGCTATCTATCAGCGCTCTACCAGAACTAAATCTTCTATTATTGAAGTGAAATTATAGATTATCATTTGTTTACCTTAGCAACAAAGTTATTAAATATAATAGATATTTTGTACAACATATTAAAAGTGATTCGTAAAAATTCTTGAAATGCCAAGACAACCAAGAAGTGTATCTAACGAATGTGAAAAGGAGAAAAAGGGAAGCAAGAGAAAATGAATCGGCTGAAGAAAGAGTTCAACATCTAGAAGCAGATCGAATACTGCACCAAGAGCAAAGAGCCAATGAATCAAATGAGCAATGATGTAAATGTTTAGAAGCTGAAAGAAACAGACTTGGAATGGAGAGGTAGAGAAATGTACAAAATCACTTAATAGCGTTCATAAAAGAAAATATACAAGTAGATGAATTTAAATGTGGTAAATTAACAGAAAAATGCAACTATAGTGCAACATCTATAATCCGAATCCACGGCAATCCGAACTCCCCGTAACCCGGACTGTTTCTCAACATCAGGTGTAAAGGGTGGGCTAAGCGAAGCGAGCGTCGGAAAGTGAAATTTGAAGCTTTTATTTTGTAACAAAGTCGGGCACAGATGTCCACTACTAACCCCTCTTTCGGCTGAATAGTTGATTCTTTGGAACATTGTTTTAAAAGGAATGAGCGATATCTGCACAGCCGGCTGTGTCGATATCGCTCATCATCAAGGTCTTTTTAATGGTACAAGATTGGTAGTTAGAAAGCTGTTTTCTTCATTGATAGATGCTGAAATTATAACAGGAAGATTCTGAGGAAATATAGTGTTTATTCCTCAAATAGCATTTACCCCATCAGACGTAAACCTGACTTTTCAACTCAGAAAAAAACGGTTCCCAGTTAGGATTTCATACTCTATGACTATAAACAAGTCACAAGGCCAGACATTTGATGAAATTTGTATATATATTCCTAAGCCTTTCTTTACGCATGGACAGCTTTATGTGGCTTTTTCCAGAGTAAGAAGTTTTAATTCTGTTAAAGTCTTTGGTAAAAGATTAATTAAAAATCCTGTAATTAGAGAAGTATTGTTGGAAACAAGTTTTAATTTAATCGCAAATGTTTTGCAGGTTTCAGCTAGTGTAAATAATAATAATAATGTAGTAGTGATAGTGTAGTAGATAACAAATAGTGATCTTCTTAGATTAGCATGATTCAACCTATTTATCAGGGTACCATGCAGTGCGTCGTGGGCATCCACTGGGAGTTCTCTTGGCACCTGTACCTGTGAGTCAATTTCCTCCCATCCATTCTAAGAAGAAACAATATGAATCTGAGAGTGTGGTTGGTCTGTCTGCTGGTCGTGCTCACCTTGCCATCCTAATGGCCTCAGGAGCTGTGTATACTATGGGAGGCAACCATTATGGCCAGTGTGGCCATCAACCAACCTCGAATAAAGATGTTTCTCTTGTCATACCTCACCGTATCCCTAAAGCACCAGATGGCTCTCGATTTGTATCTGTGGAATGTGGCCAAGATCACAGGTAACTTGTGCATAGACTTTTAGCATCATTTATTTAAAATAATATTCAGTTTGGTTAGCAATTTTGTCATCAAACAAAATATTAGATCTACTGTATTTATCAGAATCCAAGATGACCCCCCACCCTTTTAGGAGACTAAAAAAATTTTTTTGGCCTAATTTCTCACTGAATGTATTTCATGTATATTTCAAACACACATATTCAGTATAGATATACTAGTTCATTCATTAATTGAAATGGAATGATACAAATTTTTTCTGAAATAAAAAAGAATTTAAAAAATTAAAACTATTAATTGAATTCCTGATCATAATTATTTTATTTCTTTCATTTGTTTAAAAAACATCCATTAAACACGTAACCATACTTCCTACGGTTCTATGACAACTCGTTGTGGTCATTTCGTCATGCATCAATTTGTCATGGTTAGTTCATCGCGCATCAATGCATCGCAGGACAAACTCATCACGCGTCAATTCATCTCAGGACAAATTCGTCATGGTGTCTTGTCTTCCAATTTGTCTTGCGACAGATGCCTCGTGACTAATTTGTTTCGCAACGAAATTGTCACGCAATGAATTTGTCTAGCAATGAAATGATATGTGATGAGTTTGTCGAGCAATGTATTGATGCCCGACAAGTTTATCGTGTGATGAATTGATGCGCCATGAATTAAAGTGCGGCTAATTGATGTATTGATGGTATATGACTTTGTACTTGAATTTAAGACGATTTCCGATTTTTGCAAGCTGAAATTTGGAAAAAAAAACCTCGTCTTGGATTTAAGTAAATACGGTAGTATTTTTGAAGCTCATGATATTGAACTATCATTCTGTAAAATTTATCTGCGATATTAATCTTCCAGCAGAGCAGTAAACTAAACCACACTACCTAATTTATATTTAGTATTTATGCCATGCCATTGTAAGCAGGGCCGGATTAAGGCTTAGGAGGGGCCCAGGGCACTTAAGACTAGGGGGCCCTTGTAGTATTGTCCGCATGGCAAACACGTACAATGAATAGAATGATTGTAAGTGAAATATTATTATTTGTACTGCATACAAATGGTTATTAAATTTGTATTTTTATTAGTAAAAAAATTGACACAAAAATATATAAATACCATTTTTGTTTAAATAAAACAATTCTTGAAAGTCAACTCTGTATTAAATCATGAACCAAACCATTATTTAAAATGCCAAACCAAACCAATCCAAAATTTGGAATGATTTACTGCTCTGGTTTGTAGAAATATCAACATTGTGCCAGTGTTTCACTTCCATTTGATTTGTACAGATTGTTGATTTTTTTAAAGCTGAGAGGTATGGAGAAGAATCAAAGTATGAAATGACCTAAGATAGATTTCTAAAACATCATTGCTTGTATTGTTAAATTATTGGTGCAGAAGGAAGAGGGAGAAAGAACAAAGTAAAGGGATATTATTCTTTAAAGGACACACTTATTGAAGCATAGAGAGATGATTTTTCTTACCTTTCCTATCAACTTGGTTACAATTTGTCTCTATTTTTCTTGCTTTAATATATGTGACTCGAATGTTTCTCCAGACCTGTTAAATGTCATTATTACTTTATTCCTTAAAATCTTGAAGGGTATATTCTTAAGTAGTTTTTTCCTTACTCTTTTTGGTTGTATGTTTATGTGGCAGCCTATTTGTGAGTGAAAAAGGAGAGGTATGGGGTTGTGGTTGGGGTGCAGATGGGCAGATGGGTCAAGGGGACTTTTCTTCCTCGTGGAGGCTACTGCGAGCTGCTGGTGATTTGCTGGGAAAGAGAATCTTAAAGGTTTCTTCGGTTGCTGACACTATCCTTGCTCTAGGAGGTAAAATTTAAGGGATGTTGACCTTTTTTAAAAGTGCGGATAGTCCTTAATTAACATTGTAACTACAATCCCAACAGGTTCTCCCTTAGATAATGTTAAGAATTGGGGTTGCATTGTCAGTCAAGTGATTGAAAACATTGCATGAACCACATGTTTAGGGAGTCAGAACTGATCTTGTTATTTTTGGGTTGTCTGATTTTTTATACTTTACAAAAAGACTCATGATTTCAGGTGGCAAATTACAGTACATATTTGTATTCCAAAGTCACACCAACTTATAAGATGCACCAAGATTTTAAAACGATATACCGCATTATTCTGAATATAGTCCCCCTCCCTATTTCTGAAGCCTCAGTTTTGGAAAAAAGTTTGAACCCCATTACAGACCTCACTTTTTAGCCTACTTTCCAGAATGGAAATAAGCTTATAGTTTTGTTATTGCTTATTTTTATGAAATGGTGGAAATCTCTGGCTACATGGGCCAAGCTCCTGAGGTTAGTTTTTGTTGTGAAGATTGAAGTCCCGGGTTCGATTTCAGGAACTATCCTTTCCATTTGATTTACATGGGAAATCTGAAATCCATCGTGCAGGGTAATTTTCTCTTGCACATTAAAATATCTTAGAATTGTAATATCGGAGCGAGTTTTGTACTATTTTCTGAGGAAAGGAATGAAGATTCTAATTTTTATCGTAGAATTTTGCTTATCGAATGTATTTCTTAGAATTTTGTGTAAATGCTGGCGATTTTGCAGTTTTTATAACTCATTACAAGAGTGTTGCCATAGCAACAACTATTGTTGGACTCAGATTCGGTATATTCTAATACGTACACACATAATTTTTGCGGCACAAATATGCGTGATCAATAATATAATATTTAAACCGGGTTTTATCAGTTTGACTGGCTTTGGAGAATTTCCTTCGCTTACATTTTATATATTTGCCAGTGTAGCTCGCTCTCTTTTACTTAAATAATATTCCGTTCGAATGTACCTATTTGTAGTATTTTATAACGCTAAATTATGAAATTTGGGAACACAAAGAGCTACAGATCCGCAATGACTTTAAAGCTATTAAAGCCAATATAAGTATTAAATAAATGATTAAATGGAAAGTAGGCATCATAAGTTCTGTTTGGATCATCTTGTAATATTCTAAAGAATGACTTTTAATGTGTACGAGCAATTTAGTTAGCTATCAATTTACAATGAAACGGTGACATCACATTTTGCGTGTTATAGTTGCAGGCATAATTTAAATATGTATCAAGTGTTACTGGACTAAATTTGAAAATTTTTATTTATGAATGTTATTTAAATTCCATTTGCATCATTCAGATGTCATTGACAATGGCTACTTGGATCGTGCCTGTATAAAAAAGTAATTATCACCAGATTTCCAGTTATAATTTATTTTATTTTAAAGCACCTATCCGGCAAATGGGGAGACCCGGGTTTGATTCCCGGTCAAGTACAGGATTTTTCTCCTTCTCAAATGTCAAAATTTAATTTCAGATTTATGCGATCATGCATAACATGTAATTTTACCATCTTTGTTTCTTGTTATATTGAAGTCAACTCACTTTCTTGAGTTAAAGATGGGATTTTTTCCGCGATGCCTCTTTGAGGACATTTAGTGTTGGATGTTTACTACCCTGTTAGCCCTTCTTCACCATAAATACCCCAATCCGAGAATGGAGAATCATGCTGGCTTGATAGCTTAGTTGGTTAAAGCACCTATCCGGCAAACGGGGAGACCCGAATGCGATTCCCAGTCAAGTACAGGATTTTTCTCCTTCTCAAATGTCAAAATTTAATTTCAGATTTATGCGATCGTGCATAACATGTCATTTCACTATCTTTGTTTCTTGTTTTATTTTACCGGTATTTTTGTTACTTCCGATATTTATGCCTCGGAATATCACATCAAGGAATACATTCTGTAGATAGTTGAAACACCTTCAACACCTTGGTTTGATTTACGTAAGTAATAGTTTTATAATGCGATTGCTTTATATACATTCAACAGCTGCACAAACTGAAGTCCGATCAGCTGACAGAAATGCCTTTGGCCCTACGGATCACTACGGATTGATGGGTAACAAAGATAATTTCTTTCGATGTAGTGACATTTTCTCTAAAATAACGATAGATGCTACCGGTGGTACCACTACCTATCAATATTTGCATATTTGTGACTCAGGGAAGGGATGAAGTTGGCCAATCAATGCTTTCAAAGCGAAAACTTCTGCAATTCCTGCTATTATGAAAATACGAACGTTAAGGCAAGGATTCCAAAGAGTGAACTAAAAGAATTGAGTTACTGAGGCATATGTATCAAGAAATTCTCCGTAAAACAATCAAGTGAGGGCATTAATTTTTACCTATACTTACTGCCGGCGGTGATATTTTCATTTGCAAATTTTTTGGGTGCGAGTACTACTACTTACTTTTCTTACTAATATTTTGGCCAAAAAGGGGGGACTATATTCGGACCATTTGGACTAATACGGTATTTAGAAAAATATTTCTATGCATGTGTTTACATTGCATTATTTACTGGAAAGGAGCAGCAATGCAGCATACTAAAATTCATCACAGAAACTTATGTACCACAAGAATGTACATCAACGTCAAATTATCACATTACTCTATTTACCCGAATCCAAGATGATATTTTTTTCCAAATTTCAGCTTGCAAAAATTGAGGGTCGTCTTAAATTAGGGTACGAAGTAGGAGTATGCATTTATCGATGTTTTTTAAACAAATGATGTGAGATAAAATAATTGTATCGACTGAAAATTTTCATTGCAAATTTATGATCCAGATTTCAGTTAATACAGTATTAATTTTTTAAAATACATTTTAAAAAATTTTTTTTCTTCAACAAATTTATAACAAACCATTTCGGTGGATGAATGAACTTACCCATAATGAATACGTGTGTTAGAAATAAACACTAAATACAAGTCACGTTCCTTAACAATCTAGAGCTGTGTTTCTCAACCGGTGCTCCGCAAACATGAGGCAGGTGCTCCGCAAGCCTTTTAAAAAATTAAAGCGAAGAGTCCAATTATTGGAAATATAATATTAAATTGTTTATTAGAACGAAGTGTAAAGACTTCTGTCTATCACGTTACGATAATCGCAACTCTGCTTTGATTATAAAATCTACTTGTTCTGCCTTTTCTTTCCGAATATATACTACCTCGTTTTCTTACCCATTCCCCAACCTCTTCCAACTTTCTGCCTCCCCTTTCCTACTCTCTAATACTCTCCCTTCCCCATCTTACTTTGTTTACTTAGAAGGATATTCTCTCCCTTTATTCCTCTCCCCAATTCACGGACCTTCTCCTTCCACATTGTATGCATAAAAGAACATTTTATTGCCCACCAACCAACCTCTCCTTCACCATTCCACCTCCCCTCTCCTACTCACTGATTCCCTTCCTCCCCCTCGGTGTAACATTTGCTATAGATTCTATATACTTGCATCTGATGATACCAGGCCTCTGTTGTTGACTGCGGACTCTTCCACTGCCTCCCTCCACTCGCCTTCCAAAATCGACTCGGAGACATAATTACATCTCATGGACTACAGTTTAATTACGTTGTGCCCGCAATCCACGAAACAAGCCCGGCACTGTGTTCCATCGTAGTTGTTTGTATATCAGTTTTTTCGTTTACCATTGTGTAATATTTAAATGCGTTGGTGAGTGATTGTGAAACGTGTATTCTACGTATTTTGTCGAATTTTGGCAGTACGTGAGTAGCCTTTTGCGTTAATAAAATGAAGTTTAAATTTAATATATTTCTATTTATTCTAATAAAATTACGTCTGCTTGGTACACATAGGATAAAATGAGTAAATAGACCATGTTGATTTTTTTATGAAAAATTCCGGAGTGAGTGAAACAAATGTTGATGAAACGATTCCATCTACTTCCATGAGAGACAATGCCGGTAATAGATAATGTGACTCACCTTCACAGTCAGATAGGAAAAAGCAGAAAGCGATAGTACATCGAAAGTATGATCCTGATTACATTAAATACGGTTTCACATGTCAAGGCAGTAGTCCACAGTGTGTTATTTGTTCTGAGGTTTTGTCAAATAGCACCATGTTTCCAGCGAAATTAAAAAGAATCTTGATAAAAAACACCAGCAGTATCAAAATAAGCCAGTCGAGTATTTTAAGAGAAGAGAAAATGAATTTAAAAGCCAGTGGGGATTAATTAGTAATATATGCAAAGTAACTGACTCAGTGCTTAATGCATCGTTCTTAATTTCACTCTGAATCGCCAAAACTAAAGAGCCTTTCACCATAGGAGAAAGTTTAACCATGCCTTGCTTAGTAGATGCATGCAAGACAATTTTGGGAGGGAAGGCTGAAAAAAATTAGACAAATTCCCCTCTCCAACGATACGATTGCGAGACGTATCGCAATGATGAATGAAGATCTTTATCAGCAACTGTTAGAGAAAGTGAAAAAAGCTAGAACCTTCGCTCTTCAATTGGACGAATCAACAGATATTGCTATCAAAGCTGTAATAATTTTGTAGTATATTCTGCTTTTATAATTAATGTTTTATTTGTTTTATGTAATAATTTAATTACGGTACTAGCTATCAAGCCACTCTGGCTTTTATAGACCATAGGTTTCTGTGCTGAGAAATACATTTTTCCATAATTTATTTACAGGTATTATCTGTGTAAAATTAAGTAAGAACTTATTTATTTAATTTTGTGGATCGTTTTCATGACAATGTAATATTCATGTACTGTAAAATGTAAAAAAGTATATGCATATATACAGTACCTTACTTAATTACAGCAACAATTCAGATACCCTTGACTACAAAAATTTTTCGTCTAAAATTTAGCCAAAATTTCTTTTTAATAATGAATTTGCGGAACAATTCTACGCGTATTCGAAAATCAATGGTCGGAAAATGAATTTCCATTCTTTCAAGCGTCGTTTGGTTCAAGTGCCGCATTCATAGAGGGATTGTAAGTGATTTTAAAATGCGAATGAAAAATATGCTGCATCGCATTTGCTCCCATTTAATTTTATGTCAACCTATAGGGGGAGGGGAGGGTTTTGATTTTATATAATAGAAGGATTTGGTCTGGTGCTCCTCCTAAATTAGGGGATATCGTGGTGTGCTCCACGGTCTAATAAAGGTTGAGAAACGCTGATCTAGAGAACTATTGAATTTTATTTTTGAACGATGATGTTCAATGAACAATTATTTCGCAGACAATTCCCAAGAATGAACTAAACTTCCCTTCTCTATTCGCTTATAACATTCTGCAGATGGCAAAACAAAGGACGGCATAATTTATCGGGATTCCCCCAGTCAACAGTTTTAAGCCATAAATTCAATAATTGTGATTTTGTCTTATAATTGTTTTAAATACATCATCCTCAACTTCAGAATGGCTGATCATGTAGAGATAAGAGGTACAACAGTAAAGGGAAAGATATCAAAAGGAATTAGGTGTAGTTATGATGCCAATTTTAAACTGATAGCACTTAAGTATTTAGAAAAAACTAATAACCGTGAATTCAGTAGAAAATTTAATATCACTGAAGAAATGTGCATAGATGGAAACACTTAAAACAGGAATTTGAAAGTGCTAAATCTAGTTGGAAATCATTCAGTGGTCCAAAATGTGGGACCTTTCATGGTATAGAAAAACAAGTACATAGTTGATTTTGTGCATACTCAGTGCAGAATGCCACTTTCACATGGAACAATTAAGTTCAAAGCACAAGAAATTGCATTTGGACTAAAAATCCCATGACTGAAAATTAAGGCTAGTAATGGTATTTGCATGTGAATTAAGTGTCGAAATGTTTTTTCCTTGTGCCAAAGAACTTCACTGTGCTGGCATTTCCCTGCAAACTTCAGTGAGAAACTTCAACTTCTTGCCAATCAAAAACCTGTAATTGGACTTAGAGAAACCAACCCAAAATCTGTGATAATATCAACAGATAACAAAAAAGAAAGTTGCAGTAATGTTGGCTGCTTAGCAGATGGAGCAAAATTACCACCATATGTTATCCTAAAACAAAAAACAATACACAAGTAACAAATGCCTACTGGAATAATACAGGGTGATCCATTTGAGTGTGGGTGATCCATTGGGGTATAGATATGTAAAATAAAAATGCTGTGAAATGGAAACATTGCCTGCAAAGATGAGACTAAGTTTTATGGCCATACACACAACAGATGATCACTGTACCACTTGTTGAAAATGGAATTTGGTGACTACAGTGTATAGAGTGGAATTAAAATAAAAAACTCCTGAACCGTAAAATAATCCAAATGAGCACTCACACATCAATAAAAAGAGAAAATGGAAAAAAATTAAAATGATACAAGTTTGCAGGATGATGGCCTCCAGGGACCTGTTGTCTAAAACTAGCCAAAAGGAAAATGCACAGACGTATACACAATCACTCGGAAAAACTCTGGAAAACTCACTAGCGAGTTTTCCCGGGTGTACCACTTCTTGCTTCATTTTTGCAACGTTTTTATTTTATCCATACCCAAACAAATCACCCTGTAGTTAGATGCAGGGCATGGAACTGAACTGAAAAAATCAAAATTTTGTTAAAGAAGTTAGAATTATAAAGCAGATCGCCCTTGCCAATGGTTTTCAAGTGGGCTTGGTGTGTAAACTGATTAAGAAGAAATGGAAAAAAGCAGCCATATATCTCATCTTTTCTTCTAGCAGTGATAGTGACAGCCGCAGATAGTTTAATCTGAGTTTTCTTGGCAGTCTTAGGTACAGTATTGCCAGCAAGTTTCCCAAAGACCGTTATGAAATTGCTTTCAAATCCTCCATTAAACTGAAGAATTTATTGGTTCACTGTAAGGATAGTGTAGACAAAATGGACAGAAGTGGTGTCTATAAACTGTTTTGTGATGACTGTAATGGTGTTTACGTAGGAAACACTGGGAGAAAATTTAACATGAGCCACAAAGAACATTTGAAGGCCTTCCAGAATAACTCAACCTCCAACTCCCACTTTTGCCAAACATTTGTGAATTTGTAAACATAGTAGTAGTTTTAATATGAAAATTTGTTACTTTGCCGAAAAAGGACTTGAACTTAATGCTTTAGAGCAATTAGAAATCCTAAAATGTAACAAAGATAACAGTTTAACAGTGTTAAATGATTACTTGTATCTTTCCCCTTCTCCTCTCTTATTGGCCGTCATTTATCAGCCTGAGACCACATACTTTCCCCTCCAATAATGTCATCCTCATACCTTCTTCTCATGACAGGCTTAACTTCCCCCCCTCTCCCATGTCTAACCTATATACATATAGCGTTTTTTTGACCTGATGATAATACTAAGCATTGAAACCCAGGTTTTGAGTTTTGTGAATTAAATTTGTGGTATTGTAAAAGTTATTTTTGTCATGTTTTTTAAGATGGAATACCACCAAGTGAAGGCCCATTCAGTCAAGTTTGATTCTAAGTAATTATAAATGCAAATGGTTAATACACTGCACCCATACCCGTATTAATCATACGGAGAAAATTAACACTCCTGGAATTGAACTCATGATATTATGATAGATGATGACATGTTTAAAATGTGCAAGAGGTAGAGCCCAGTATATTGTGAAAAAATTGTTGAAATCATAGTCTGTCCTCTAGTTATTTGCATCCACCACAACTCGACACACTAGATTGCCCGGCCCCGTTTGTATGGTTTGAGGATACTGCGCAAAGTCAACATTCCATCCTTTGGAAGGGACGTTAAGCCATTGGCCCCCTTGGTGCTTTTCGTTAAGAGTTAAGAAATGGCCACAAAACAGGACTGTACTGGTAAAAACAGGATGTATGATCACCCTCTCCATGATACACTGAGTCTCCAGTTACTGCTCTATTTATCCCAATTGTAGCTTCATTACTGGCTCATCACTGCAGATTTGGTTTCACTGCCGACAATTTTTTTGTGCAATGTAAAATTATTCATGGACCCAATCATACTTATTGGTGAGATTTAACATTACTTAGAATTGGGAGTACTAGTTAATTTCTTGCTAATTAGATGCTTTCATTTTATAGTAATTTTTTATGAGCACTATTCATCTTAATAATGATTCTTCCCCATCGTATACTTTCTTTGTTCTTAAGTTATATTCTCTGCATAAGATTGGAAGAATGTTGTATTATTTGTTTATTGTTGTCTGGAATAGAGTTGAAATCACATATTTTTAGAATTTTTATTTACTTTGTTTTAATTACAGATGATGGTGAGGTTTATGGGTGGGGAAACAATGAGTATGGACAACTGATCTCCAAGGTTCCACAGCCACAGTTCTGTAGTCCTCAGTCATTGAACTTGCGTTCCAGAGTAGGTCCTGTTAAGGATGTTGCTGCTGGCGGCTCTTATTGTCTCATTGCAACTGGTTTGTAGCTTTACTCCTATTTGGCTATTGCAATGGTAAGATAAAGGGTGGTGGTGGCAAAAATATGTAGCAAAAAAAAGTTGGTGGATCTTTCAAATCGTAGTAAGGATGCTGATTTGTAATTTTTCTTTAATTACTTGATGAAAAGGCAACTAATTTTTAGCTGAAATGTGTATCATGTCTATTCAGTTATATAATAGTACTAGTAGTTGGTGCTTGCATACTGCAAGCATTTCATCTCAACATTAAAAAACATTCATTTTTCATATTTCATCATTACACATATATTTTTAATTCTAAATATTTCACCTCCGCAGCATTTTTCATTTTTCCCACATGTAAAAATAATAGTTTAAAACAATCCCCAAATTTTGCAATTTTAAAAATTTTACACTTTCTTCATTATGGGTACTGATGCTACACATTTTAGCCAAATTTTAAAGTTGTAGCACTTCTAGAAGTAAAATAATATTTTTCAAATTGTTTAAATTTAAATAATTTTTAACGGCCGCCGCAATTCATATATGGTAAAATTGAAATGTTTATTTGTGCAAATTCATTACTCTGTAAATAATTTGAAAATTTCAGCTTCCTAGCTCATCTCGTAGTACCTAAACAGTTATATATTTGTTTAAACTTTATGAATTTTTAACTGCCAAACAAATTAAAATATCAAAATTTGTTTAATCCCTATTTCGTTTTTTTTTAAGAATTCTACTTATAAAAAAAATTTCAACTCCGTAGCACATGCGGAAATACATAAACTTGAAATTTTGTTTTAACAATTGCGAATTTTTAGCGGCCGCATTGTTGCACTTTTTCATGATTTTCGTTTTTTCTAGCCGGTTTTGCACAAAATCCTAACTAAGAAAAAAATTTCAAATCTCCAGCACATCTGGAAGTGCCTAAACATTAGTATCCTCCTGTCATATGTTATAAACAGTGTGGCAAAAGTCCAACAGCAATCACGAAAAAAGACCAAAAATGTCAACAAAAAGTTTGTGGTGGACCAACGATGTCAACAACCTACCTCAGCTTTAGGCCTATACATATTTTGGTTGCCAAGCAACTGTCTGTTTGACTCAAATTGAGTCAGATTTTATGTAAAGCTGTACCTGTAGAAAAATCTGAGTAGATATTTGTAAAAACATTGCTTCAGATCACTCTGTATGGCAGAGGATGTTAAAAATCATAAAATAACCAACTGATTTAACCAGCGTCAAAATTTAATAATGCAGATATTTTAATTGGTCAATATGAACCAACATGAAATTTGCTAGAAAACCGTTAGTGTACAATAAAAAAATCTCATCAAAATCGCTCAAGCATTGTGTGAGATGAAAGATGCTGATGGATGGACAGGCAGATATGTCACCCCCCTATATTTGTTCATTGTATGCACCATGTAAAGAATGCATGGACCTTTTATAAAGTTATCAGATTGTCGTTTATTGAGTTTCATTAACACTGCTCTAAAAAAATTGGTTTGCATATATTTTGTTATCAACATTGAATTTTTAGTATTTAAATAGAAAGTATCAGATGATGTTGAAGAAACATTTCAAAAGCACTAGGTGTTAATTATTATTCCATTTAGGGTGCTTAGAATTCTTGGTGATATTAAATACAATTATTAAAAAATGCTGAGTGTATTGAAGATCAAAATTGATGATTCTGTAATAGTTTGCAGTGTAACTTGGTGGAACTGCTTCATGACAAAAATTAAAAACATTATAAACCACATACATATATTTCACATGACCAAGGCTTCATTGCAAAATAACATCACAACCTGATCATCATCATCGATGGTGTTGCTCTGCAATGAAACCTTGGTTGTGTGAAATATATTTATGTGGAATTTACAATGTTCTTTTATTGTGATGATTCTGTAGTTTGGGAATTCAGATTTACATTTACTTTGTAAGGAATAGGAAAATGAAGCATTGTTGTAAGATTTTCTCAGTGACATTCATGAAGGAATTGCATTTCCAAATTCCAAGTAGCTAAGCATGCCAGTTGTGCAGTTTTATCTAAATATTTGGGTGGAAATTACTATTAAATATGCAAGTCAGAAGAAAAGTAATAACAATGAAATCAACTTCATTACATTGATGTCAACATATTTAATTATAAGTTTTCTTGTTTTGTTATGATTATATATCCTACAATTTGTTGCAGAATCTGGAGAAGTATTTGTTTGGGGGTATGGAATATTGGGGCTAGGTCCCTCTGCCGACCATTTCAAGGAGCCAAAACAAATCCCTTCTATCCTTTTCGGTGGAGGATTGTTTCAAGAGTCTCCCAAAGTTACAAAGGTGGCAACTGGCCTTTCATATTCTGTTGCTATTTTGGACAATGGTGACATGTATTCCTGGGGAAGCAACTCTCTAGGTTACCTTGGCCTTGGCCACACAAAGGACCAATTCTTTCCAATGAAGGTATTAAATATTGGGTCTCTTAATTAATAAAAATGTCAGTGGTATACAATTGAAACTATAACCATTTATTCTGGAATGTTCAGGGAAGTTTTTTATGAGCTTGTACCGTGATATTTTGTTTAAAAAATGAGTTACCATGATCATATAATGATTTGCATCCAATTGATGATTAAGCGCATAACAGTTGCAAAAACCAGATGTTTCTTCAAAGTAGCTTTCCAATGTAATAATTCACTGATTTTTATTTTATGGAAGACTCTCTTTAATAATAAGCTTTCAGTGAATTACCTTTTATGATGGCTGATTTATAGCCCCTAGTTTTCCTTTTTCATATCGGATTTATCCTTATAATCAGTGACGTAACTAGGGTAGGACATCTGCCCTAGGCGCAAAAATTGTTAATGGCAAGTTTTGCAAGGTTGCATGGCACAAGGACAGGCGATTTCTCTACTATACTTATTCCAGACATTAAACTCAACAGAAACTATAAATTTCGATGGATGTTATTGATGAGTTTGCTGCATTAAAATCACGTAAATAACTCCTTAGTATTAAAATATTTTTACTTTCTGTATTTAAATTATGTATGTGCTAGGGAGCAAGCTCCCTGCTCGCTGGTGCTCGCTGTTTCTTCGTTCCTACCATGTACCCATTGGATTTGGATTAGTTTCAAGTGAATATTTTGAATTGAGATTAATTGAATATGGGTATTTTATACAGAATGTACATTTGGTTTCTAATAACAAATTAACAGAAGTGATCTATTTAAATGGCATTCAGTTCAACACTAAATTATAAACTAATTATTTGATTTTCTGCTCTATTATCATTTCCAGTTATTTGTATTTTCACACCCTGATGTGATGTGAGTTTAATGAATATATTTTTTAGGGATGTATGTTTGGTTTTGAATAACAAATTAAGAAAATTAGTTGAATATTTCGACAAAAAGGGAGCTGAAATTCCCGGAGATTAAAAATGGCCGAGGTACAGAGAGTTAAAGAAAGAGAGACAACCAGAAATAGGATTTTAGTAATATAGATAAAAAATATAAATAACATGAATACTGCGGCAGATTTATTTGCATTTAATTCATATCTTCAGTCATTTTGAGCAAGCTTTAATCTTATTTTCGATCTTTAAGACTTTATATAAGTGCATATACACTTAAAATTACCGGGGACAACAATACCCTTAACAATGAAATTTTAGTATTGAAATGTTAAAAAATTTACCAAAACTTGAGTATAAATTCAAAATATGAGCGAATTCTCATGAGATTGAGTATTCGATGGTAAAAATAAGAATCCTCATTGATTTTGGCATGTTTTAGCGTAAATTTTTTGTTGATAACTTAATTTTAAGATATTTTAAAGAGTAAAAGAATGAAAGCCTTCAAACCAAAAAGGTGATTTTTATGTGTTATCTGATGGAAAATGACATTCATCCTCGGGAGTAAAACCTGTGACCTCATTCAAAATTATTTTTGGTCATAACGTAGAGATTCATTAATACTGAGATCCTGAAGATTTTCAGGCTTTAATTAATTAATTTATTTAATTTATAATCGAGTTATTTACAAAATTAGAGTATTATGCATCATGTTGATGACCATTATCATTTTATATTATAGAAAGATATAATTATATTTATAATTATGTATTTAAATTATGTATATTTATAGTGAGAAATTATATCATTTATAGTTCATTTTTATTTATTAATTGTTCAGCCAAAAATCCATATAGTAAAAAATATTGGTACATATTAGAGAATTTTATTTGGTAGTTTGCCCTGGGTGCTAAAATAGCTTGTTACGGCACTGATTATAATTAATGATATTATGGTAATATTTAATCTATCATAGCTTAATACGTTTAGTCTTGAACTTTTTGGTCCTAGTGGGAGCATCAGGTTGTTGAATAACTGTATTGCTTAAATGTTATTCTATAGCATTGTTTTGCTCAATGCATTTTTATAATGCTTTTTCTTTTATAGGTATCTGTTGGCGCAGCAGTTGTTAAAGTGAGCTGTGGCATTGATCACACTTTGGCTCTTTGTAAACCATTTGTGTAGTTGTACCATTGTGAGCTAGATCAATGATTGTAGAAATTGTTCTTAAGCTAATTATGTTCTGCTATGTGAATATATATTTTATTTATGTTTTTTATCTCTCGATTTTTAAGTTGCAAGAATTAGTATAAAGACAATTTTTTAAAAATTTTCTTTTTATTTATCATTAATTATTCAAAGCAGCATATTTTACTATTTAAGATGTCTATTTTTAATGAATAAAAGTTATTTGAATCTAAAATAAATTTATATACCAGATATGGCTCTAGGCAATAAACATAGAAGAGGTCACAAAGAACAGTAATTGCAAGATAAATTAGTCTTTCATAGAGCCAAATAGTATTAAGTAACTTATGCCTAAATAAACATGAAAAATCAAAGCAGACATATGAAAAGTACTATTAGGTAAAGGATGGTGAACTAATGAAAATCCAGACAGCCATAACAATAATAATTCTAACCTAAGTAATTGTACTTTATCCTCCTTAAGCAGATTTGAAGGTTAGAATCAGATTTCATGTTAATATCATTACTACTAGGCCTCCATGTGAGATAATACTATGCAGAAATAAATTTCTACTGTGATCACCCTGGATAGAGCATGCAAATAATTACTGATTTGGTTTCAAATAATAAAGCATATTCATTTTAAATCGCAGCTGTATACAGTTGCTTCAATTTATTTATAATCTCTTTATAGAGAATGCATAAGGTGACCATACATACTGGTTTGACTGGGACAGTACCGGTTTTGGAGCCCTTGTCAGGGTGTCCTGAAAGACTAAACGAAAATACCATATTTACCTGAATCCAAGACGAGTTTTTTTTTTCTTTTTTCAAATTTCAGCTTGCGAAAATTGAGGAACATCTTGAATTCGAATATGAAGTGGTATACCATCAATACATATAATACATTGTGGTCAATTCATCAAGCATCAATTTGTCACACAGCAAGCTCGTTGTGTGTCAATGTATCGTACAGCAAACTCATTGCATGCCAATTCGTCGCGAGAAATTTGTCGCAAGACAAATTTAAAGGGGAGTACCATGACTGGTGTATGGCAGGGGAAGACAATTGTTTGGTTGAGAGTCATCATCTGCCATAAACCATCCAGTATATCTCACCTTGCATTATTCACAAAGAGAATTGTGAATCATCCCGTATTATCGAAATTTAAAGAAAAATTTTGTTGTGGAAAAGTGCCTCATACTCCTGTACAACAGTCACGGTGTCCCGCCTTCCAATTGTCTCATGAGGAATTTGTCGAGCGATGAATGGATGCACAATTAGTTTGTAATGTGATTTATTGATGTGACAAATTTTTCATGCAATGAATTGACATGTGATGAACTAACTGTGATGAGTTGTTCTAGAACCATTGGAAGTATGGTTACGTGTTTAATTGATATTTTTTAAACAAATGAAACAAGATAAAATAATTGCATATACTGAAATCATTGCAAACTTATGATCTGGATTTCAATTAATGCAGTATTAATTTTTATGAATACATATTTATTTATGGCAGAGGTCGATTAAAGAGGGGGAGGGGCAGCTTGCAGTTTCTGGATCCACCCCTGGTAGTGGAATTTTTATCTAGTTCAGTTATTATGCAGAGGAAGCATTGGAAGACCAGTAGTATATCTGAATCTTAGGTTAACCTATAACATTATGAGACAGGGACATTGTATTAGCATCTATGTTTAAAAAAATTGAGTAATGAAAATGCTACATTTCTTAATGCATTGGTTTCATGTTTCAATGCGTATGTCTAAAAAGTGAGGTTTACAGTGGTATAGGTCGACTGGACTCAAAAGAACCTGCGCCGTAGCTTACTCCTCCAGTTGGCGCAGCCCCGATTTCTTCCCCTTTCCACACTACAGTGGCAACTTCAGTCAGTTTCAGTGCACACATTGGGACATTTCGATCTCCCCAGTATCATGGTCTTTGAAGTTTTTTTTGATTGTATTTGTTATTTTTATTGTTATTCAGCATTTTGTTTTTTTAGTTTTTCTTTATTTGTTATTTTTGTGGCTATTGTTGTTTTACAATGAAATGGCATCTTCATCAAGAAGTACGCCCGTTTCTGGAAGACCATTGAGAGGACAAGCATGGGAGATTGTGTACAAAGTGGCTACTTTCATATGGGAAAACAAATCTCTCAGTCTCAAATACAACGTAGTGGAAAGTACAAGTGTGGCTACTGGAGTCTCCAGTTCCACAGTGAAAAGAATAATGAGAGAAGGGGCGAAGTCGAGGGCATGCAAGGAACTTACCTTTTCCACACCCGTAGGTAAGAAGGCTCCACACAAGAAAAAATTAGAAGTTGACGATTTTACAAATGCTGCCATTCGAAGAAAAGTTTTATGCTCTGAGGAAAACAACCCCTTCCCTCAAGAAATTGGTTTTAGCCCTGAAAGAAGATGGTGTTATAGATTGCAAGAGAGAATTTCTTCGTGGAATTCTGAGAGATCTGGGCTTTAGGTGGAGGAAGTGCCAATCAAAAAGAAAAATTTTGATGGAGAGGCCCGAAATAGCTGCCTGGAGGGTTAATTATTTGAAAACAATGAAAATATTATGGAAGGACCACAGAAATATCGTATATATAGATGAAACATACATTAATGCTAGCCATGGAGTTAGCACTTGTTGGCAAAGTGAAGAAGAAGCAGGTGCACTGCAATAAATTGGAAAGGGCAATCGCCTAATTATTGTGGTGGAGGAGATTTGGGATTTGTACCCAATGCCCTCCTCATTTTTAAGGCGCACCAGAAAAGTGGAGATTACCATGATGAAATGAATTACAATAATTTCTCCAAATGGTTACGTGAGAAACTAATTCCTAATTTGCCACCAAGGAGCATCGTGGTTATGGACAATGGTTCATATCATTGTGTTCAAAGGAATAAAATACCCAACTCCTCCAGCTTAAAGGGAGAAATGACTCAGTGTTTAACGGAGAATGAAATAAATTTTCTCCAGAAATGATGTAGGCAGAATTGCTTCAATTAATAAAACAATAACCAACAGAAAAAAATATTAATAGATGATATTATTACAGAACTCGGCCATGAAGTTTTTCGTCTCCCACCTTACCATCCCGAACTGAACCCAATGGAAAAAGTCTGGGGTGACATTAAAGGAAGAGTGGCAGAGAAATTAACTAATTCGTTAGAGGAAACGAAAGGGGAGGTAATTAATGAATTTGAACAATATAGTACAGAAAAGTAGAAAAAAAGTTGTGACCATGTGCAGAAGGTTGAGCAGGAATTTAGGGATAGAGAACTAGTGATGGACAGAAATAGACAAAATTATTATAAATGTTGGTGGAAGTTCGGAATCCAGAGATGAATTGAATTCTTCTGACGAAGACAGTGATTAAGTGCATGTAATCACTCTTTAGAATAATTGTAATTTATTTTGAGACTAAATATCGTCTTGCAATGTTGTTTGTTGTTTTTACTTAAAACTACTTGTTATTGAAATGATTTTTTGCAGTATTAGTAAACGATATAGAAGCATGAATTTACTTGTGAATTTTCCTCATGTGTTTTCATTTGGTCCTTTCAGCAGAGGCTTCCTTTTATTCCCATATAAGAGAAATTCAGTCCCTTCAACTGAGCCGCCTTATAATCTACAAAAAGTACTGATTCTGAAATGTCTTAAATATGAGAACATTCATGCACAGCACAATGTAACCTCTCGCTCATGGCAAATATTTTTCACTTTTTTAACTCATCATGGCTCCTGTGCCTATGCTTTATGCCAGGGTTTCTTTTGTTTATTTGTTCATGACCCCTGCTTTTCAATAGCTAGAATGGCACATGTTTTCAGCCTTTTAGAGTTCACAGTTTATAGGTTTTTCTTTTTGGGTTCCGAGGACATCTGGGACGCAGCGTTGGAACATGTTTCAGAAATAGTCTTTTTCATTTTATACCTATTTCTCCTGGTAATGGTGAACAAATTCTTTATTAATTGTGGCATTAATTTTATTACTAATCTAATAAAAAATACTTCAACCGATATTTCATGGACTAATATCTGCATACATTCGCAAAAGTATACTCATCTGCTTGGACTTAAGAAATTAATATGCATATTTATTATAATAAATGATTTGATACTTGTTACAGCCCATCAGATAGTAATCAAAAATACTTTATAAATACAAGAGATAAATAATTTATCAGAAATCATGAAATATTAAACAGAAAATTCATAGATTATCCCACATGAGAATTTCATCAGCTAGGTGTGAACATCCGTATGGTGGGAAGTTATTTGAAGCTGAAAGAGGGGGTACCCAGTGAGCTCCCGTCATCCTCCTTTGCTCCACCCACTTTCGCTAGAAGGGTCTTTCGAGTCCAGTCGACCCGTAGCTGGTTGGATTTCAATGCCTTATAAAAAAAATATATATACAATCATACTGTAGTCAGGCAATAGACAAATACATCTTTCCCCATCTTTGCTCAGGATATGGGTTATCAGAAAACTTCCTACAAAGTGAAACCATGCAAAATGAAACTAATATCATATGGGAAACATGGAGATGTTTTCCATACACATCCCAAGTCCATTTAAAAATAAAAAGGGTACTTGCAA
Source organism: Tanypteryx hageni (assembly GCA_028673005.1). Classification (NCBI taxonomy): domain Eukaryota; kingdom Metazoa; phylum Arthropoda; class Insecta; order Odonata; family Petaluridae; genus Tanypteryx; species Tanypteryx hageni. The sequence continues at coordinate 140,685,140 of CM054113.1, forward strand.
TTTGCACTAATCTTGTAGAAATGGATGACATAAAGGGGTGATGGTGTTGGGTTGTGGGATTTGCAGGAAAGCCTGTGGGTCAACTGGATCCAGCTCCTCTTCCTCTCTTCTAGTCACTGTTTGGGATGTTGTTGAATGAAGTAGAGATAGCTCTACTTTGTTATTAGATTTCATTGGACTTTCAAAATGTTCTGAGCAAGTTGGTGTTTTAACTGTGGTGGAGGTGAGCTAAAAATATTGCTTAAAGGTGAACTGCTTTGTGCTGCACTGCTTCTTGCTATAGATCTCCTTGCAGCTTACCAAGAGAGAAGTCAAACTTATACAAAATTGCAAATGGGGTTATGGTGGCAGAGTGGCTAGAGCATTGGTCTTTCAAACAGTGGTCCTGGGTTCAAATTTGCCGGTCTGATTTTTCAACCTAGGATTGCCCCGTACCCTACTTGTGTGGTTTGGGGAGACTGTACAAGTCAGTGCTCCAGTCTTTGGAAGAGATGTTAAGCAGTTGGCCCCCTTGGTGCTCTTTTTAAAGGGCAAGCTAATGCTGGCACCCTGTTTCCCTCCCCTCTATTTGAAGTGTTGTAACTAAAGTTATGGTGATAACAACGAGTCTAATTTGCTGATAAGCTTACAAACAAAATTGCAAATCCACCACTGTTTGAGCCAGCTTGTCAGCCAGTGAGAATAAGTTAGTCAGTCCCTTGGTGGTCATCTGATGCACTTCTACACTAGCTTCATTTTTCTCTTTCATCTACCCCTCATGTATTATCTGCTCTAAGTCATCCACAGACAGTTTCTTCTCATGTGCCTAGAAGCTCCACCTCCTCTAAATCGCTGAATCCTCCTCCAAAATTTCGACCAAGCTTCTCAATCTTGGGAACTTCAGAGACAGTGTTCACTGAACTTTTGACATTCTTGACACACACACTACACAATTTCCTTCAAATTCCATTCATGGCACTTGACTGTACCTCATCCCATGCACTCTTGATATTGTTAATTGCATCTTGGATATTATAGTTTTTCCAGAATTCACGAACTGCTTTTTTATCAGGTCTGTCTGTAGTCTCCTATAACTGGGATATTGTCTGCCACAAATAATAAATGTTGATATGACTCCATGGGCTGGATTAAGGAGGTGTTTGGTGCAAGAAATGGCATTTTAAGATGAGGATGGAGGTCAGAAAGGTTTACTATCTTGGGAAATTATCAAAGATAAGTATAGCTTTGAAAGCAAAATTAGATTCATGGCCGTATTTTTCCACTTCATGACAAAATGTTAATAAAAAAACCTAAAATAATATTGCTCAGTATCATAAATTTCTTTATACACAATTTGCAATCTCTTGATTTGCTGATACAAAAGTTAAGAGTCAATTGATCTCACAAGGGAGGAGGGAAATACATTAGCTTACTCTTAATGAAGAGCACCAAGGGGAGCAACAGCTTAACATCTCATCTGAAGGATGGAAAGCTGACTTTGTGCTGTCTCCTCAAACCACACAAACGGGGCTGGGCGACCTTGGAAAAAATCCTACTTTTGCAGGATTCGTGCCCACTGCCCTTTTGAGCAGCAGGCAAGTAGCAGCCAGTGTCCTAATCATTACACCACCAGCATCCCCATTTCTTCATGCGAGTGCCTTGGGGTCCAGGAGAAATTTTGCTGCATTTGCAAGATGCCATTATTCAAAAATGTAATCTACAGATCCACTAAAAACACAATAAATCCATGCATATCACAAGCAAGGGATATCAGCAAGGGTCTGGTTAGAGCATATTCCCTCCTCCCTCCTTTCAAGGCCCAAAGCCAGTGATGCCCAACCTATAGCCCACGAAACCATGATAAAAAAGTAATATGAAATGTTGAACACACAAATTCATACATTTTCATGAAAATTTTGTTGGTAAAATTTGTAATATTGAAATTTTAATTATAAAAACCTTATTTAGAATTGACTTTCACTTATATGCCACCTAAGAATATATAGGTAACTTCCAATTTAAATCCTAATCCAGTCCGCTGAAGAATTGGCAACTTCTTATGTGGCTCGCCGAAGGCTTCGCAATTGATGCGGCTCACCATATAAAAAGGCTGGGCACCGCTGCCCTAGGTCTGAATGGTGCCCTTTGAGAAAACACTTGTGTAAAATTCACCGAAAATAAAGGCATACCTCACTTTGCACAACCCCGTTTTAACTGGATTCATTATAGCGCGAAGCAGGCCCGTGCCTAACAAGTGTTCAAATAACAAAGGCAGCCAACAGTTGAGGCATAACCATAAATATATTAAAAGTTCCATTTTTTATAAGCTTATAGATTTGAATAAAATCATCGATAGGTCCCCATTTAAGGTCAGGATGTGATGATATAAAAGAAATTCTCAGGATGGCACACTGTTTTTATTACTCGATTGATGCTTATTTTGGCATTATTATTTCTAAAGAAAGTTGATTTTTTGAATAAAACTTTCTCGCTGATTTATCTAGGATTTCATTCATACAGAAAATGTTGACATTTTTATCTGCATCAAATGAAGTTTTTAGTGTTCTATATAGGGTTCCCAAATTTTTTAAATCACAAATCGGGATATTTACATTAGATCAAGCATTTTTTAAATATTAAGTTGGGACAACTTTGTGAAATAAAATTCAAGGCATAATTATATCAAAAACTATATGAAAAAGGATTGAGTTATTCATAAATATTTTTACAAACATTAAAGTTCAAACACATTAAAGAAATGATTTTGAAATTAAATTAATTATAAATATTTTAGGCTTGATTTGGCTTCCTCTAGTATTTTCTTACCAGCTTTTGTACCTAAATATAATCGAAATTCCCTACAACTCCTTTGAAAGTTTTGCTAAATTTTACATACAGCTTCTAACTTGGATAGCAATAGTTTGTCTGTTCTCCATGCAACAGCCATCAAACTAAATATCCTTTCACTTGCTGCATTCCTGTGTGGTAATGATAAAACAAAGCTGGCGACTTTTAACAATTCATTAGCATCTATATTTGATTTTTAAAATTCAACTCATTTCTCTGCGATTGTTTTATTTAAACATGATTAAATTATATATTCCAATAACAATTTTGAATGAACAGTTTTGTTTAAAAAGCAGGTCATTTGAAAGATATGTCAGGACAATCCTGCGGAAATCATGATGTCTGGCAACACTAGTTCTATACCATTTGAAAATTACTGATGAAGATAAGTTATTGAAAAAATGTCAAGATTAGCATCTGGCATTGGTAGATGGAAGCCAACAAGAAGTTGCTTTTTCAGCTTAACTGCATACTTTTATTAATATTGCACTTTAGTTTTCGTGTCCATCGAACCTATAATCTTTGACATAATGATCCCATTTAATGCGAATATCGCTTAGCGTGACATTTTCAGTCCTGAAAATGTTCCAAAACCAATGTCACATAAAGTGAGGTATTGCTGTATTATATTTAGATTGTACCAATAAATTCATTTTTTGTTATCTATATTAATAAAAGGCAGCGTGTATCTGCATGTAAACCAAGAAAGACTTAAAACTTGGTACAATTACTAATAAGACCTTGAGGATATGCACTTCAGGACCAGAATTTTTATTTTTGGCAGGGGAAGGGAGGAGGTGCCATACAAATCATACCCTACAGCATTTCTAAAAAACCAAAAAAACAAGATTTGGTATACTTGATAAAGAAATATTGAGGATGTGCACCTCGGAACCAGAAGTTGGATTTCTGAAGGGGATACAATACAAATTATACCCTCGAGCATTTCTCAAAAAACTTAAAACCTTAAAGATATGCACCTTGGAGCCAGAAGTTCGATTTTTTGAAAAGGGGGGTGCCATACCAATCACTAGAGGCCCGTGTTAATTTTTTGTAAAATTACACAACTTATTTTAAATTTTCTTTGCAAGATATCAAATTGGAAATTATACATATTCGGTAAAAACAACCTCTAAAAATAAACAATTTGGAATTTTCGATTTTTGTTTGCTTGTGACTAAAACTTATAATAGTACCAAATTTCAAGACTCCAGCTCATCTGGAAGTGCCTAAACATTAGTTTCCTCCTGATATTATGTTATATCATAAGTATGAAACAGCTATTATAGCATAGAGATGTGTGGAGAGACTGGCACTTCGCTATTTTTTCCACGACTCTGGCTGAAATTCGAAATGGTGGTAACACCGGGCAACTCTACCTTCACAGGTAAACATTCAAGCTGTTGTTAATATAAACGTACATTTACTTACTTTTCAGCTAATAAAATGCATTTCATGCTAAAAAATTTCATTTAATAAAGTGAATAGCGTATAAAGCAATTTGAAGTGCTGTTTTGCTGTTCCAGCCCAAATTGGAACTATTCGTTAATTTGAAATCTGACAACACTGTCTGAGTGCGGGAAGTTGTTGGTTGATATTATGGACCAGGTAGGTAGTATTATTTGTGTACGTTTGCTTTAAGGAGTGGATAATTGTTCGTTATGGACCCAAAAATTCGTAAGTACTTACTTTTAAATCTTATTGAATGTGTTATAATGAATTTTATTATATTAACAGCTATTTTATTCTAGGTTTACGAAAGGAATACCAAAAGCTATTAAAGAATTTTCTCCCAGATGAGTTTAGAAAAACGTTTGTTAATTTATTTGGTCTTGAAGCATGGAACAGTGTTTTGAAAATGTTTAAAAATAAAGGAAAGATAACCAAATTGGAAATAACCAAAGCAACTGCCTTTGGTGTTCAGGTACTTTAGCTATTCTAAGGCGTGCAATGAATGTTTACATTTTCATTATGAGAATTAATCTTATTTCCATAACGCAGGAGATGGACCAACAGTATCTACAGGAACAATTGGGTTACCTTCAACTCTTAGGTAAATTAAAATTAATTTCCCCCCTTAATGTCCTTATTCTTATATTTATATTATGTTAAAATAAAAAAAGTTTAGATGTTTTATTGCATAGCAACAAAAGAACGTGGCATGCATTTCAACTCTGTGGGAAAGGAAAAAATGCAATGTTATCCGAGCGAGCACTAAAGAAAGAATTTTCAAATTCAACCAAGCAAATGAATGTTCATTATGTAAGTATGTCCATAATCACTTTTCTTTCGATTCTCTACCAACAGCATAACGGTACTTAATTTTTTTTTAAGGATGTCAAGGTAAAGATGCACGAAGAGATATTTTGGATCAGACTTTCATCCCTCGCCTCAAAAGTGAGCAACACACTGTATTTAGCGTACTTCATTGGAGAAGGGATAATATTATCTAGCAAACGAGGTATAAATATGAAGCTAATGCAGGTACGTTATCAAAAATATTGAAACAGCATATTGGGTGGCTACAAATCAAAATTTACATTCGAGAATTACTTGATTGAATACATTGCCTGTGCATGATGTTTGAACACTTATTTTTCAAGGTGATAGCAAGTGCTCTTAAGTTCGAAACTTTGAAAAAATTGTGCTTGGAGGGCAGTGATGTACGGTCTCTCTTAAGAATGATAAAGCAGAAAGACTGTAAGGCATTTAGAATGACAAATACAAATAGGAAATATGAAAACCAAGGTTCATGTAAGAATATAATACGATGAGTTAAATTGTTACAACTTTTTTCCTTGTAAAGTTTTTTATGTGTAACCTTTCATTTACAGCTCAAAACTGTTTTGGTGTAGATTATACAAGACAGAAGTTTAGAAAAGCTGCAATGGAAAATTGTTTGGGTGACAATCCTCCAGTACTTCAGTCTCTCACAATAAAGGTTAGAGAAGGTCATGAATCCAATTGTTCACGATTTAACAAAAATTCTTATTGCCTTGAATATTTTCCAAAAAAGAGAGTAACTGACATAATACTTCATTTTTACTGTTAATTGAAAGTGTCTTTTTATAATAGTTGCACTTTTTCTTTAAAATATTATAGTATATCTCTTTCCCCCCAAAAGTCAATGCATTCAAGCTTTTGGTAAGAGCAATGTAGATTATTTCAATAGGATAGCCAAAGATATAGTAAACATTTGCATCCTTTTATTTCATTTGTTGAAAATACTGTAATACAGCAGGCCTGTGCTAACTGCTGAGATTATGTTCCTAGAAAATACTGTGGATGCCAATATCTAAGGCACGTGGGACAAGGAGTTTGGCTCACAAGAGTAAATAAGTATATTTATTTCAAAAGAACATTACCTAAAATATGTTAATTATTAAAATATACTTATTAACAATAAAAGTACATTGGATAATTTATTAAGCATAATAGGCCTTGAAGAAATAATCAAGCTGTACAATAATTCTATTGAGACATGAAAATTTATGAAAAAATCCAAAAACCTATATATAGGAATGATAGAAATGAAGAAGTGGATGAAAAAAAATGTCGAATACAAAACCAGAATGGAAAGGGATTCAGAACTGGGAGGTATAGTAATGGAGCTGCCAAAGTATGGTTGAGAGGTGTTACTAAAAGTGCTTGTTGGGATATTAAAAAGAATATTGGATAGGGAGAAATTACTGCAAGTGTGGAAAATTTTACTTATCATCATTATACAAAAAGGAGACAAAAAGTACTGTGCTAACTACAGAGGCCTAAGCGCCTTCTGTGTACAGATTGTTTAGAAGAATAACACAACAACAAATTTTGAACTTTTGTTTTTTGCCTAAAATAAGGTGTATCTTATTAGTTTTGATGAGCTCAATTAAAAACTGAAGTTGGATCTTACCTAGCACCCATTGTTTAAAAAAAACAAGTCATTCTATTCAGAGAATTATATTAAAAATTTAAAAATATCGCAAAATTCTTAACGTTATAATCAATGTCAATCATTTTTTTAATTTGCTCTTCCTTTTGTAGTTATCAGGTGTCTGATCAATGTCCAGCAATAATTGCTTGCATATTATAGTTCCACCTGCCTTGATAACATTTTTCCATGGTAGCAATGTCTTGATGAAATCGCTTACCATGTTCGTCACTAACATCTCCGAGGGTATTTGGGAAAAATTCCAGGTGCAAATGGAGGAAATGTATTTTATGTGACATACTGGAACCAAGATTTTGATAGGCCCACAATAAATTTTGAATCAAAACTTCATAATTTTCAGCCCTATGATTGCCCAAAAAAATTTCAGTTACTTTCCTAAATGACTTCCAAGCTTCCAGTTCCAAAGTATTTAATTGTTTTTCAAAATATTCATCTTTCATTAAGTCTCTGATCTGAGGGCCAATGAATACAATCCTTAATCTTGTCATCACTGATCCACCGAAATTTCAATTTTAAATATTTGAAGCCATCTCCATTCTTGTCCATGACTTTCACGAAGTTCTTCATCAATCCCGGTTTTATGTGAAGTGGGGGCAAAAGTATGTTCTTTGAATCAACTAATGGTTTATAGGTGGTTTTTTCCCCAGTTACGAAATTGCTGCGAGGAGGTCAAATTTTAGTTATGTAATGGAACTGCTTGACACTACTGTCCCATTCACATAAGAAGCAGCAGTATTTTGTATATCCAAGTTGTAGACCTAAGAGAATCCCGATAATCTTGAAATCTCCTCAAATATGCTACTTGTATTTGTCATATTGGACTTTATTTAGAAGAAGCTCCATATTTTTGTAAGATTCTTTCATGTGGACTGCATGACCAATTGATATAGATGGATATCTTTTCCAATGAGTAACGACACAGCTTTTAGACTTAACTTTGAAGGGTCTATAAAGAGTCTCCATTCTTCTGGTTTATGGCATTTTCCCATGGCCTTCATTAATCCATTGACATCATTGCAATAACAGTGAATCGTCCATCGAAAAATACGAGCGAAATTCTTTCTGTTGAGTGTGAAATACAGAGATAGTTGTATCTATGGTGTCCAACTGACCATTTCTCTGTTGCTAACTATCCAGTGGGTATGCCTTGTTTAACATTAAATTGGCAATGTCGCATGACTGGGCTACCTTACGTAACAATGTTTTGATTAGTCATCTTCTACAGTTTTTTGCACTTGTAAGGAAATTTACAAATATAAATAAACTGTTATGGAATATCTTGCGATCTGAAGGTGCTAGAAAAAACAAATTACACATTAGGAATCAGCGTTAAAATGCAAATAGGCCACCCTATTTTGTTCAAAAACTTTTCATTGTTCAGTGTAATTAGAAACAGATGATCATTGAGGATAAAATTTTGGAACAGCAGGCTGGCTTCACTGCAGAGCAACCATGTTCAGATCATATTGTTTGTCTTTGTCAAATAACAGAAAAAATAGCTAAAAATAGAGTAGTTCTGGACTTGATATATTTATAAAAGGCCTGCAATAGTATGCCAAGAGTAAAATTACAGGAAACACTGACAGAAAAAAGGGATATGATAAACTAAGAAGGACATACAAGAGCAATGTTTTATATGCTAAGGATGTGAACAAGACAACAAAAAAAGAATTAAAATAACAAGAGTTGAGATGTCTGTTGCCAACGTTATTTAAAGCTTACCTTGATGGAATCCTAGTAGACTTTATGGAGAATCAGGATGATACATTTAACTGGCTGAGTAACAATACTGGTGTCTGATATTAAGACAAGACAGTAATGAAATATCAACTTTGACAGAAATTATTGATGTGGTATAATAGTTTAGAGGTAAGCAAACTACACCACCTTTTTGAACTTCGCAAATAATTGGCTCTGGAAAAATGACTTGAAATGCAAAGCGAAGTGCAAGTCCTATTTTCCCATAAGACGCCATGGTATTATGAGAGAGTGGTTCCCAGCCAACCTAAAAAATTTACTTTTTTATCATAAATAATGCAGTTTAACAGAAAATAAAAGAAAACGTAACCAAAAATGAAAAACCTAGCATTATAAGTAAAAAATACTTTTAATTACCTTCAGAATGAATAATAGCAAATGAAAATCCAGCATAACAAAGCGATTAGACTACTTTCCTCACTTGTACAGTTTACCTCCAACACATGCGATTTTCGATCTTATTTTGTTCATTCTAAGGAAATGATTTAATTTAAATTGAACCGGAACGTTGAGTATGTCATGCACGAATATTCAGACTTTTTCTAAGACTTACTGAGCTCGAAAGAAATCAATTTCTTTTTCATGTCATATTTTATAACTGTCAGCTTTCCATTTCAACAAAACTTTTATTATTATTATTAGCCTACTTGGCAAAAAATAGAATAGAATCTTCGCATAAATTGATGACCAAAATGACATATTTGGACCGGATCGACTTAGCAGGGGTGCCACAATTGCAAAGTTAAAATTTTTGGTAATTATGAATTTGGACAGAATTGGCCCAACTGATTTCAACAAAATTTTGTATGAAGTAGGCGTGCAACATAAAATAACAAAATCAAGATGTTTAGTATAGATAGAAAGCAGGACTGCCACAATACAAGGGATAAAAAAATATTTTTACATGTATTTGTGTTGAACTGTTCACATCAATTTTAACCTAATTTAATACTTATAATAGACACGTATATACAAAACCATATTAGCATATTTTAAACGAATCAGCCAAACGGGTGTGACAATTACAAATCAAATTCTTTCAGTAATTAAGGATTTTGAAGGAATTGGCTGAATGGATTTCAATTAAATTTTGTGTATAAGATTTGTACAACTTACCATAATTAAATCAAGATGTTTAAAGTGGATCTAAAGAGCAGGACTACCACATTAAAAAGTTAAATAATATTTTTTACAAGTATTTCTAGAGAGCCGACTCAATGGATTTTAACCTAATATAATATATTTAATCTTCGTATAAATAAAAAACTAAAATGTCATAATATTTCAACTGGGTCAACTAAATGGCTGTCATAATATCAAGGTAGAATTTTTATTTAACTATGAATTTGGAAGGTATTGCCTGAACGGATTTCAAAGGAATTTCGTTTGTAGGGTGAGTATAGAATGGGAAAATGAGATGAATATGTTTACAATAGATAAAAAAGTACAATATGAGGAAAAATTATTTTGATTTCAAAGCAAATACATTAGTAAACAATTATACTACGACGACTTTGACAAAAAGCTCTTCTGTACCATGGGAAACCTGTGTACACCCCCACTTGTGATATATTAAAATATTATTGAAAGGAAAGTAGGCGGGTTAGTTCTTTCCAGAAATACTTATTAAAGATTCTGTGTATTCATTGAGATAATAAAAATGGAGGTTTTCATTTGCTTCCAAACCCCTCTTATATTTTGATAGGAGAATTTCGCCGTCTTTCTCTCTCTCTAAAATAGGTGCATTTGACAATAATTTGGGTGAGGAATTTAGAACCTAATGGAAATGCATTAAGTATCATATTGAAGCTTACTTACTACATGTTTGCCAAGTATTTTGTCCACTTAGAAACATTTATCCATCTCAAAATCTGGGAATGTTATCTTAATCAGTTGGGAAATAAATCAAATTGATTATTGAAGTAATCTTATTCTCAAGGATTTTTTTGTTGAATGAATGTTGAACATTCATTGTAGCTGTAATGACATCAGTTCAGATGATATCATTAATTTGAAGCCAATCATCCTCCATAGCTACTAATGTTGGAATAATATACAGGGTGGCACACAAAATGTGTACCCATTTATTTTGTTTGTAAAAATTGTACCATACTAAAAACAAATTTCATCTTTTGGCGGGGAATTTAGTAGTGGTAGATGGCAGCTAGTGGTGATGTTGCAGTTATTCAGTATTCAAGATGACAGCCATGGGGCTTACTGTTGAACAGAAGGCAAAAGTTGTGTTGTTTTTGAAGAAAAGAAGTGTTGTTTTAACGCAGACATTTTCGAGTGCATTTCAGTACCAGGTGGGCTCCTGGGAAAAAATACACCGACTCTCAGCAAATTTCACAGAGGAGGGTTCGGTTTTGGAGCAGAAACGTCCTCGAGCATCAAGTGCCTATTCCACGGTGAATATCGAAGCCTGGGTAAATTGAGAAGAGCCGCAGCAGAACTAGGGATTTCACGGCATTCAGTCCAGCGAATTCTGCACGTTTCCATACAAGATTACCGTGATGAAAAAACTTACTGCACGTGACAAAGAACAGCAGCTGCAGTTTGCCACTTGGGCAAAACATTGAAGAGGGTGTACTCCACAACACATGGTTTTTTTAACGAGGCTTATTTCCATTTGGATAGAATTGTCAACAAGAAAGATGTTCGATTCTGGGCTTTGGAACATCCAAGTCAATTTCACAAAAGAGACAATTATAGCACAAAAATTTCTGTATGGGTTGCCATATCAAGTCATGGAATAATCAGACCATTCTTTTTTGACGACACAGTCAACTCAACAGTGTTACTTGACCATGTTGGACAACAACTTTATGCTGCAACTTATTGTTACCTGTTTCCCGATTAATATTCCATAATTAGGTAAGATGGAGCCAGACCACATACTGCTAATGTTGTCCTTGATTTCCTGCATAAAACCTTGGGTCCCTGAGTGATTTCTTACTGTTACCTGGGTCACCATGATTGTGGACATGTCTGGCCACCCCACAGCCCAGACATTAAATTCATGCGATTTCTTTCTGTGGGGCTTCATGAAGAAAAACTGTACCTGAGGAAATCTAGTTCATTAATGGAAATGAGCCAGGATCATCCAATTCTGCCATGCAATTGCAGATGATGTGCCGTGAGGTCATCACAAACATATGCATTTGTTTTGAGGAGGTTGAGAGACAGAAAACAAACTTCCATACCTTTATGCTTCAGTGTGTATGTAATATGTAGTGTTTTTCTAATAAATTTAATTTTGTGCAACATTTAAATGGGTAGAACATTTAAATGGGTAGACATTTCATGTGCCACTCTGTAGTATCGCGATTGATATTTAAAAAAATATTTTTTCAGAAGAAAATGTTGTTGGAAGTGATAATATGTTGAAGGAGAGTTTAAAAAATAAGCCTTTTTCTGATTTATTCTCAGACTTCAGATCTAAATAGTACTGTCATGTCTTACAGTCACCATTTATGCTGTCACTACTAATAAATTCACCAATTTTTTCTTTCAGAGTAATTCTGGTTTACGTGTTAAGAGATGGTTACCTGAAATGGAAGGATTTCCAGCTAAAGCCACCCTGCGCTTCAGGCATCCTGATTTGGCCAAGCTTCTAACAGATCTAGCAGAGAAAAATATTATTGTTGACCCCTTACCGAGTTATCTTAAATCTTTTCCAGTTACTGGCAAAAATACAATAAATCTTACAGATGCATCGGTAAGAAAATAGAAATAACAGCATTATCATTGTGTAATCAAGTCTCCATTTTATGATGTTTAATTGAGATATTTTCCATATATATATCAGAATGTTACATTAATGTTAATTAGAGCATTTGAATGTTTTGAAGCTCATGTACAGTACCCATTGTTGGTGTAATTATAACAATATTGTTAATTTAAAAGCTTAGGTGATTACTTTCATAAAAATGATCTTATGCATTGAATTTAATGTCATAATTTCTAAGAAAAAAGTGTTTTATTTTGCAATGTTATTTTACAGCCAATATGTATTGAGATACTTGATAGAGGAAAAAACAAATTAACTTAACAGCCAAATAACATCTGCAATGATTCTGTCATGAACAAAACACCATTTAATTAGCTTTTCTGCTATTGACCAAAACCATTACAGAAGTTGAATCTAACATTCAACCTACAAGCTCTGGTTTTGTGCTTGTACAAATAACTGGGTTACTTGATAACAATGAGGCTAAAGGTTGATAATATACAATAGTTATGGCTCAAGCAGGTTCCACAATATGAATTGTTATCATTTTTGTTTTATTAGTTTTTGAGGGACAAGTTTTCCTTTATGGTACAGAAACCTAGTCGAGTGACATTCCTTCATCATCTTCATCCTCATTCCCTTTCTTATCTTCTTTGCCTTCTTTGGTTTCCTTCTCTTTTTCCTCCTTTGGCTCTGTCCCTTCTCCGAGAGCCCCCTGCAGTGCCTTTACAAAGGCCTCCACATTGCCCTGCTCGGCAGCCATTACAGCTTCCTCACCAACTTCAAACTGTTGTACAACAGGTCCTAACTGGCCAGACTGCAATGCCGTACTGAACATACCCAGAGCCTATTCCAAAATGCAAATCATTTGAGATGTGAAGTAAAAACAGGCAAAAAAGAATTATATCACCAAAAACACAAGGTTGCTATAAATGTACCTCAAATAATAAATTCATGCCAATCATTTGTAGTAGTATTGCAACTTTTGAACGATCAAGAGTTTGGTATGAACTTGAGCTACTTATTTTTCATTCATAACTTGGCAACCAAATAATGTTCATTTTAGATAAAATAATACCTGCTGAAATTGTGGGGATTGAAGTGTTGCTCTGAGTTGCTCAGAAGGCTGTTGCTCACTGCCTGCAATTGAGGGAAGATGAGATTGCAACTCGCTGATAACTGCAGGATTAGTCAATGCTGCCTGCAGATTCTCAGAAGACAAAGCCGACGAAAGGTCAACTGCAATAATATATCTAAAAATAGCAAAAGTTTCACAAGCATACCAATACAATACAAAACAAATGGATAGTATGTGTTTATACCCTGACACTTGTTTTCTTCAGTAGCTGGCACATTCAATCCAGAAAGAAAATTCTGAAGATCCCTTAACTGAATTGCAGGCTGAGTACCTACAAACAAAACCAAATCGCATTTTGTAGCGCTAGTAATTATGAACCATCCAATCATTGATAAAAACAACTAGCATTGAATTGGCGTTTAGTTCAATGTAGTAACACATTAACAATAACTACATCCTAGTAATGCTAAACCAACATAGCAAATTGAGTTTATAATAAGATATTTCTGCTGTTAGAACATCAATACTGCCATACTTCTTTTTTGCATTCTATTATGATGTTATACAAAACATCTTACGATGTTTCATTTACTGATGTTTCTGCCAATGGAGGATTAAACAAATTTATCATCACAACAGTATTATTACAAAAGAACAAATCAAAAGACTTGATCTAATATTGGAATGGCAAAGAAGTCTGCACTATAAATGAAAAGAATTTGGCAGTACCAGAAGATGGTGCAGAGTCGATTGCAACAGTAGAAGTTTCCAATGCTGGTGTTGTGCTCTGGGTACTTGCTGCAGGAGTAGTAGAAGACTGGGAAGAGGTTGCAGTGACAGTAGGAGTAACTGATGCTGTTGAAGACGATGCTGAAGCTCCTGAATTTCCTCCAGAAGTTGATCGAGATGGCTGGCTGGAAGGTGGCCTACTATGCCAAGGAAATAAAGCAGTGAAAATGCCTAATATTCTATCAGTGAAGCATTCAATATTTATGAAGAAGTAATTTGTAAGCTAGAAACTAATGTTACGCTTCAAATTTTACCTAAATATCCCAAGTAAATTCCCTCATTGTAATCTGTCATTGCAAAAGAAAACATTTTATGCAAACCTTTTCTGTCAAAAGATTTTCAGTAATTATACAAATTAAGGCAGTAATTACCTCCAGTGATATGAAAATTAAAAGAATTTGAAGGAAAAAGATTAGCATTTATAAAAAGAAGTCCAAACCAGAACTAATGCAGGCTGGTTTCCCCAAGTTGACATCCCGAATTGGTTACTTATATTGACAGGAAATGTTTCGGTATGTGTTAGTCATTCCAAGGAATTTTCATACCATAAATACTACTTGCAGTTCATAGTTTATCAATGATAGAGAAAAATTGGAAAACAAATTAAGAGCATTATCAGGTTCAAAATACTAAAAGCAATGTCAAAATCTTTCTGACATATTTTGCAGGTATTTTTTTTAAATAAACGAATTTAATAAATGCCACTGTCCATATACTAATATCTATGGATCAACTCCATTGCTGAAGGGTAGTCGAGCTGAAAATAAAATAACCCACTTGTCTATGTTCAAGCAGAGTTCGGTAATAATCATCTCCATGGCTACAATATGATAAAATGCAAAAACACTATGTTTTAGTAGAAACTCAAGAAAATATAATGTTATCAAAATTCGGTGATAAGAATGTACATTCTTTTCCCCTTAGAACAGTACAAACCTCGCTCCGATATCCCAATTTTAAGACATTTTAATATATTAAAGAAAACGATGGATTTGAGATTTCCTATGTAAAACAAATAGAGAAAAACGTTCCTGGAATCGAACCCGGGACTTCAATCCTTGCAAAATGAAATATAGTCTGCATGTGGGCCCTGGCAGCATGAGCCTCATACCAAGTTTCATGAAACTCGGTCCATTGGTGCAAAAGTTGTAAGTAGGGGATACACACACAGATGGGACCATTTCAGAAGGTTATGTTTCCTTTGGAAACCAGCCTAAAAATATAGATCAATACTCTTGAGGAAATCCTGGTGGCACCTGTAATGAATATCATCACCAAGAAAATGAGCTGAGATATATTAATTTTCTAAATCTTTGATGAAAAAAGATTTCTGAATAATGAAAGTTCTAGAAGTGGTTCTCAACCTGTCTGCATCACTGCAGTTTCATTTCCTTCAAGTCACCTTTTAAGATAAATTGGGCTTTCCATACCACAAAGATAAAAATTTATGCATTCAAAGGGTGTGTATTCTTCAGGGTTTATTTACTTTTATAAACCAGAATATAATACACTGAATTTGTCAAATATTTGCAACATCCCTTAATAACTCTCACATCTTCCTAGTTGAAAACCATTGTTCTAGACTTACATTACCTAAAAGGGATACATACAGCTAGTCCTGAATAAGGATTTCCTTTCTAATTGAATAGGTCAAGAATTTTTTATCCCTTGAGCATTGGATGTAGTTTAATGAACAACTTTTAAGATAATACATACTGCTTTCAGCATTTAAATTACAAATATCAAGCCTCCAATAATAATTAATATTATCTAGCATTAATTTTAACAATTGACCTGTGATATTATTGGTTTAAAATCCCAAAGATAGTAACTCCTTATATTTTTGCTCAAAGATTAGTAGTTTATGACAAAAGAAACACTTTTAATTGGTACCTCATCGTGCCAAGCAAACTACTGAGCCCTCCTATCTGTCCGACTCCTCCAAATAGTTGCATTAACTGCTGCTGAGACATATTATTTAAAAGATTTTGGAGGTCACCATCTGGCGTTCCACCTCCACTTCTTTGAGAACCAAGAGTTGGCGGGTTGTTTAACATTTCATTCACACGCCGACAATGATCATCGTCTTTATCCGTTTTGGGTTCCTATAATATTAAGTTTGATTAATTAAGCCTCATAGAACTGGGTATTCGTGTTAATATGCTTAATTTGTGCTTTACCTGCATCCAGAAAAAGCAATTTCTGTTTGATGACTTGAATTTCAGAACATATACCCTTCCCGTAGTACATTGATTGACTCTCTTGTACTCGCAGTCATCGGGGAAAATAATGAGGTCCTATAAAGAAGTATAAATATTATAATAGTTTTCATAAATTACTTACCAAAACAGTTAAGACTTCACAAGTAAAAGTTTACATCTTCGACGGCTCCCGTCTGGCGATCCTTCCAACAGAAATGCATTAAGGAATCATCCGACTGATAAACATATAGTAGACCTTTCCTTTTATCAGGATGAACCATTTTTCCTTTTTGAGTCATTTTACCAGCTTTAAACTCCACTAAATTTTTACTTTGAGAACGTGAAGAGGTATTGCCGAATAATGCTGCACCGACCGCCATTTCTGCTGATTCTAGATTAACTGTGTATGCTGTATCATTGGCTGTGAACAAATTCGAAGGTTTTTCATAGAAACAAATGGCTGTTCAAAATCCGCACGTACATTTGCAATATTTGCGGTAAAATAAACCAACTATTATGTAGTTTATCTTTTAATATTATCATGAGCATAAATATTTTTCTTCCGAGTTAATGTAATAAATAGATGCGAATCCTACAGGCTGCAAGATATAATAATATTGTATCAAAATTAATTGAAGGAACATTTTAATATAATTACTGCTAAATATTTTAATTTTATACTTGTAATTATTTTATTACCGTACTAATGCGATAAAGTGTAATTCTACGATTTTAATGAAAAAGATAAATAATTTATATGTACATCTATAATTTTACTGAGGGACGTGCGGATATCCCATAATTGCAGCAATTTTGGCACCATTACGAGCATTATTATTAAAACCATAAGAGCAACCTTTATATTTAAACAAAATTTCGTTGTCTTGGGAATTAGAACTTACAGTTCCATCTACTGAGAGGGGAACGAACATTGCGAAAGAGTGCTGAAGAAACTCGTCAGATGGCATTTCAGTTCTCACCGATTCTATCGCGCGTGCCAGTGACGTCATAATTAGTGTGTGTGGGTATGTTGGGGATAGTGGCTGTGTTGCACTGTTTTACCGTGTGGAGGTTCGCGGGGAGTGAGGGGTACGGAGAAGCGAGGAGGGGCGGAGGAGTGCGGGAGGGACTGCCGCGTCGAGTGATCGTGGAGTGGGAGAGAGGACGCGTCAGAGAGTGAGACCTAAAAGAGGAAGGACGTCTCGTAGAACGGTTTTCCGTTCTCCGAGAATTCGACCGTGTCGTTTGGGATTAAGTGTCTGAGAGGAGTAGTGCTCAAGATGGCTGTGTGAGTGTAAGTAGAGGCGAGTGGGAGCGTGGGGATGCCTCCGCGGTATCTGCTGGCTGCTTGACCGACGGGAAGAAGTCTGGAGAAGAGGTCTCGCTCCCCTTGCCATGCCGAGGAGGAAGACCGCTGGGGCTTCTCCGGGAAAACGTGAGTACTTGCGTGACGTAGTCCTCTCGGAATGCCCCCTCACCGGCAAGGAAAACACGTCCTCGAATTAGCTGCCGTTGTATCCCCGTGTTCGCTTCTTCCCCCCCGGCAATCGTATTGTTGAAAAAGTGTTTTATTTTCGCTTGCGGTCGTTTTTTTCTCGCGAAATCGTCGTCTTTTCTCGAAATCTGCGTGCCTTTGCGGCCTTCTCCCGTCTCGGCGCAGTGTGGCGCCCGCTAAAAAAAGCGAATGGTTTGAGAAAGGATCGAGTGCTTGAACAGGGAAGGTCGCAAAAGCTCCTTCCTTCCCACCGGATACATTGCGGAGAATGGCAAAATTTTTGCACCCTCTTTGCAGTTCTGCCGCGGCTGCGAGCGGGAAGTTGATTCTCGTATTATGCCGCCAACGTTATTTATTTTAAGAGGATCGCTTGGACGTAAATGTGTCCGAGGACACGTGTTTTGAGAAATCATTATCGTGGAGCGCGTAGTCGTCCGGAGCTTCTCTATCTGGACTCGCTAAAAGTGGACCCAACATACGTGCTGCCGCATCAATCGAACCCTTCTGCGTCGATCCCCCAACCCCTCCTCATCCTCTCGCCCTCGCGTTGGGAAAGGAATCTCCCTCATTCGGTCTTTATGAACGGCGTGACGTCAGCCGACATCGGGATCTCCCGTCCTCTCTTTCTCTCTCTCTCACTCTCCCCTCTTCTCCGCAAACCAAGAGCTCTCCTCCGCAAAAGCCTTGGAGGTTGTCTCTCTGGGGCTTCTCTCCCTCCCTTCTTCACCCCCCTCCCATCCTCTTCGCTCATCTTGCTTTCCCTTCTTCCCCTCCAACCCCCAGCCTCACCATGCTAACAGGTGGGTAGGTTACCCCTCGTGAGGAAGCGGAGTCGCTTTTCCATTTGGAATGATTCTCGTGATTTAAGCGGCTTGTCCCGACTGCGTATCCAGATATTCCCTCTTAGTGGTTTGGGTCGAGACAGGTGTATAGGAACAGGTGGAGGCTGATGCGAGTCTGTTTTCTGCCCCCTCATAACAGTTACTGGTAGTAGTGTTGGGGGATTCCGCCTCGGCCCTCCCTTACCTACGCTTTCTGGCTCCGCTCCCGGGGACTGTTACGCTATTTTCGTAGAGGTCAGTCACGGTGGTTGCGAAGTGTTGGTTATCACAAGGTTTGCGTCTTGTAAACTCGGAGAAATGTTTCTTATTCGTTTATTAATTCGTTTTGTTGTTGTGTCTGCATTATTGAATAATTCGTTTACCTCTGAATAGGTGAACTAGGAAAAAATGATCGTTGGTCGTTGGCAAATATATCATCAGGTTGGAAAAATGCTATTTTGCTGTATATATTTAAGCTCGGTTAATGTCCATCGTGTCCAGTTGTAGTGAATTATCTATTTCGAAACAAACGATAATAGGTGCCTACGTATAAATTGATGGCCATAAAACATTTTTTATAATTGAAATGACTGGTTTAGGAACCCAAACCAGCTGTTATGTTGGCAGCTTTTTTATCTATTTTTTTATATTTTCTATTGCTCTACATTTCTCTGCTGGTCCATGATCGACGATGCATGTTTTGCTAGAGAATTGAAAGATCTTCCCGTTCGTTACACAGAGATAAACTATTGCCTTGAAATCATTTATCAATCGCGTATTCTTTCTTTGGAACGACCAAGTTTCATGATGGAGTGGTTTATTTTATTTACCTTCTAACGTATAATTGTTATCAATGAATTCTTTGAACTCGAACCAAAGAATTTTCCGTGGGCGTATTACACCAATGTAGTTATTATTCCTTTGGCCACCCGTTGTGGTTATTAACTTTTTCGAAGTGAAAGATTATTTAAGTGCCGACGACGTATATTTTGTATGAATCATATTTCATTTACGCTCAATTTTTTTAATTGGAAAATTTGAAATGCAATAAGTCTACCTTTTTTCATCCTTACCAACAAAAACCTAAATTTAGACCAAATGGAAAGAGTTGATAGATTTTCTCGTCGGTAATTTCCAGTGAAAAGATACGTCATTAATATAGTCGCTGCTGTGAACGTTACCCAACGTATTCAAGCGATTCACCGCCGTAATATTTCTGGGAATCTCGGCTGGAATGCCACGTGCTCAGTGACGAAAACGTAAAACGTAACTAGTGAGAAAAGTAAATCTCTTTTACGCCAGTACTGCGGAATGCCCGGATGAACGCAAGTTTTCATGGCTCTGTTGAGCTGCGTTATGCCAATTAAAATTTCTCCAATTTAAAAAATGTTTATTGCTGCACAAGCTCGAATATAATACTGGATGCATAATACGTGTTAACAATTACTTATTATATAGGGAAGCAAATGATTTGTCTCATTGGTTGTTTTCTTAATAAATATTTGCGATGCAAGTGCTGAGAAGGCAGCTTCTGGCTCCCGGAACCGGCTTTTGGTTAAGGAAAAGAGGCATGTGGCAGCCACTTCTTAGAAATCATAAAGCAAACCTTAAAAGCTGATTGAGGGGAATAACGGCTCCTATCAGCAACTTAAGTCATCGTTTAAAATTCGGGAAGTTGCAACCTCTTAATAAATCGCCTATTTTGAAAACTTTTTATATGAGAATTTAAAATAACGTTTCTGGGACTGACATTTTTCGTCGGCACTGCCGCCTTGCCTGTATAACTAGTTTAATAAGACTTTCGCAATTTAGTTTATCGCCATCTGCATAAAAATCGAAAGGGAAATTTCTGATGCGTGGAGTTCGTGTTTCAATTTTGGATGCATATTGGCGAACATTATAGTATCATGGATATTTTTATCGACGCTCTTATTTTTGGCTCGAGTATCGAAATGGATGCAAAATACAATGATCTATTCTTAGAAGAAATGACAATCAATTTATTCCGGTGGTTTTTATTGTTTTATTTGACTACTTAGAAGTTAAACGCCATTACCCTTCCGCGTCTCGTGACGTGTGATAAATTCGTAAAATAACACGATTTTTGGCAATTTTTACATTGAAGTGTATTTTTGCTGTAATTATGGCATGATATCCCTGAAAAAATTTCTCTTCGGAGGCAATTGGAAATGCTTGGTCGTGTTTTTCATTTGCCATTACATTTCCACCCCTTTCATAATGAATTATAAGTTGTTATCTCGTTTTAGTAGCAGTATATTCTTTGGTTTATTTCGTTCAGTTTTCCGCCCCAAATGGCATTATTGGCAATTTTGCACCTTAAAACGATTTATTGAAAGAATTTACCAAAGGGAGAAATTAGAGGTATCGGATAAGGAACTCCAATAAAAAGAACGCGACAGCAGCAAGGGAAAGTGCGCACAGTCGGCGCATTCAAGTAGAGCAAGTTCAAAATTTTTGTTGCTTCGCTCGGTTATTTTGAAACGTCAGTTGCGTGAAAAAACAGCTGTTGATGTAGATGAATGAGTAGAATATAAAAAGACTGAGGAATCACCAAAAGAAAAATATCTTAATATCATGTTAGTGATTTCCTAGAATTCTGTCTCAACTTCACCTTAGCGCCTAGATACTAAAACAAATGTCTATTAAAAATCAATCAATATAATCCATGAAGAAAACCAAGATAAACTTTATTTAGCGGGATAATATTAAATACGTATGGTTTACCAATTGTATAGACCACTGGTGCCCGACAGAATTTTCAGGTTCGCAACACTTGCGGGGAACGGATCAGCCTTTTTGCCACAATAATAAGAAATATAAATATTATGAGGACTAAATTTAAATAAAAGATTTCGGTGATACACAATAATGATTTAAATTATTTATTAGTCAAATTAATCATTAAATTCAAACACTGAATTTTAATGTGATACTTTAAAGTTCATTTATCCAAGTAGCGCACTGAAATTCGGAATAAAATCCACAATAACAATAAGTAGCAGCGGCAACCGGGGGGTGAGAAGGCGCGGATCATTATTGTGTGTCACTGCAGCCTTCTTTTTTGTGTCAAGTCCTACTTATAAAAATAATATTTTGTGTTATGTTGCTAAAAGGCCGTTGTATGTAAAATTTACGCAACCAGATATAAACAAATTTAGTACTATGTGATTTAATAAACTAATAAAAAATGCTAGACAGTAGACTGTGAGAATCAATTCGCCACATATCAATGGCCGATTCGCCACAGTGGCGATGGAGTTGGACACCACTGGTAGTTTGCGGAAGCAACGAAAATGGAGAAAAGATTCGTGAGAAGAAAGGACCAGGTCGATATCAAAATGCAATTCAATTAAGAAGGAGTGGAATAATTGATAGAGGATAGGAAAGCAGCCTGAATATACGCGACTGTAACGATGCGACCGCAGGCAGTGGCAGTCACGGATTGGAGGAAGACTGAATGGTTTTAGCATGAGGTCCTCACGAAAAAGACCCGTATTGTTTTAATTAATTATCAATTTCTAATTAAGTATGTTACTTAAGGATATACTTCTCAATACCTGTACCTTAATGTAAGACATAATTCGTGCAAAAACAGTTTCAAAATGTGATCTGTCGTCATTCCAAACCACTTGCAGATTTATTTTTCTTTAATTGCATATATTGCCATGGCAGCTGCTGCAATCTATAATATTCATTCTCTTTCGTGCGTGCGTTCGTACGTACGTGAAGCATTCTTGCGCATGCGAATAACTAAATAAAGGATCAAGATACGTTATTGAAATTTTTCGGGAATGCTCGATTCACATATTTTAAGATGATGATGAAAAAATATCTCGAAAAACTCCGGGGTTTGAACCCAAAGGAAGACATTTCCATTTAATAAAACGTTAACATCGACGTCTCAACGTGCAAGCTTTCATTATTGTGAGATCTAAATTAAAAAGAAATAACCTGCGATCTTTGGATCTAAACCTACGGCACGCGGACCGGATGCGACGCGCGAAGGGTTTTTTTTTGCTGCCCGCGAAGCTACGATAAAAAAGTAATCCGAAAAATTTTACACAAAAATTCATACATTATTATGAATATTTTGATAAGAAAGCTTTTAATATTGAAATGTTAACTATACTTAGACTCGATTTCCACTTATATGGCACCTCAGAATCCAATTTTAACTCTAATCCTGCCCACCGAAGAATAGGATAGGATTTCGAGGCTTAACAATGGTTAAGCCTCGAAATCCTATTGTTATTTCAATCCTTATGGACGAAAGCGTACTTTGAATGCTTTTAATGCGAGAGAGAGGAAGGAAGGAGAGGGAAATGATTTTCACAGCAACCAATGTAAACATTGCGTTATTTATGAAAAGGAATACATTTGCATGTAGAACATTAATCATTCGCTTATTAAAATTACTTAGAATCATCCTAGGTGTTCAAGACTTGAAGCAACGAACGCCTAAATGAACAAAAGTTTTTTTCCTGCTATCCTAAGAAAGTCGAGATATATTTTTGTTCATTTTTTATTTCATAGAAAACTTTCCCGTTTAATTTCAACGGGCATCCCCGTAGTTTCTTTCTTTAATTGTTGACTGCGGGTGGGTTATTCTTGCACATAATACTTTTAAGGAATTCGTTAATTATCACATGGATTAAAATCTGAAAAATACCATGGCCAGGATTGCCGAGATTCTAAACGGCCAAGTAATCGATTTGAGATGACCCTATCTTGAAAACGTTCATTGAGAAGAATGTCGAGTTGACGATTCCCTTTCTCTACTGTTTATTGGAGCTAAATCTAGAGAACCATACTGCCCATGGTATTGACGTCTCTCTCTCTTTCCTGATAGAAACAATGTAACGTAATTAAAGTTAAGCAAATTATGAAAAAACGTGTTTTTACATCCTGTATTATTATTTAACCATTAATTTTTTAGCATATTTATTCATCGATACGTAAATATTATGCGTTTAGATATTTTTTTGCAGTAAATTTTCGAGTGTAAAAGTCCTATGATTTATTAATATTTTCCTGTGAGTGTTAGTTTTCGCCCATTTAAAGCCCCATGCTAAATTCTGGAAAAGTCGCGGTAGGATTTATTCGGCGTTTTCGCGTAATAGATTATGAAATCACAATAGAGTTATGCGCTCGTTTATTTACGCCCCAATGTGATTTTAAATTTTGGCAATTCTTTTTGATCACCATATAAACTCAACGAAATGTCCGTAACAGTATTATATGTAAGTAGTTCATAACTTTTTTCAGTTTTTTTACGCACGACTCGACCCGAGCGCAGTGGCAGATTACCGCACAGGCGCATGAGGCGCTGACCTGGGGCCTCAAATCAGTCAAAATCTCGATTTTTTCAATGTTTTTATTTAATAAAATATGTCACAATCGGTGTAATTTACTACTTACGTTAATATTGTTCCTATTATATTTATTGATAGTTTATACCAAATATAAAGTGGTTTTTGTTAAATACAGTATGGAGGACATTTATTTTTGTTTATAATTCATTGTTTGTTTATTTTTCAATATATGCAAGTTTATATAATAATTATTGAATTTTCCATTTATGCATGTCTGTAATTCAATTTATTTAACCTGCTGCGTACATTTTTTCCATTCGTAAGTTGTAAAAAATTTTCTAGAGTACCCCACCCCCTTCCCCCCTCGCGGACAGTTGGGGGCCTCCCGAACCTTTTTGCGCCTGGGGCCTTAAGATAACCTAATCCGCCACTGCCCGAGCGTCATTGAAGTTCACTATTTACTCAATATATTTGCACCATATAAGAATTAAAAATCGCAGAAAAGTGAGATTATATACACTAAAACTATGTTCACTGACTACGTCATCTATAAAACGGTCGTTTCATTTCTCAGTTGCAGCAAAAGGTCAAAAAAAATATTGGCGCCGAGGACGGAGATGTCTCAGCGACTTCACCAACAACTGATTACTTTTAGCGTAGAAAAATGGTTAACTTGAAGTAGAACTGCCTGCGTCGGAAATCTCAAATTTAACGCGTTTACGATGTCCTCGTTCAAAGTTTACTCAATATCAATGGAAATAATATCAAGTTTCATTAGATTTGAAGTTGTGTCGTTGTTTTGCCGAAATTACTTTTGTTTATATGAGATCAGATTGTTTGTTTGCTTACAAGACCGATTTCGTCAGTTTACTTATAGTTCTGCATTATTCTGGCTAACACCATGGCTCCTTTGGAATTTTGAAAGGATCTTATTATAACGGGGCTGAGCGGCATGGAGCCCGGGGACCGCGTTATACATAAGTCCTTGGTGTGTGTGTATGACGTTGGCGTCATTTATTAACGATAATTTTATTCACTTTCCCTTTAGCATAGAGTAAGTGGGGATTCTTTCTCCAGTGATTTTTATTTTTTTCTCATGCCAATTAAAAGCAGGACGCCGATTTCTAGAATAAACGTATTGACGGTCGTAAGGAAAAATACAGACTTATGCCCCCTCAGCTGGATTCGAACCCGGTATCCTCTACTAAGGCTGGCATATATCTAGGGTTGCCAACAGTGCCGTTTTGGCCCGGAGACTCAGGGTCAAGCGACTTTTCTCCCGGCTCAGGGTTTTACGTGAATTTCTTCGGATCAGCGAACTTATCCGATAAAATCATAAAATAAAACGTAAAATGCGGTATGTTAGCATTTGTACCTATATCATGCGCAACTGGGACTACGCAGTGTGAAAGGTTAATTCCTTCGAAATTCTTGAAATAGTAGCTGCTGTCCTAATTTGTTGCATTTTTGTAGCTTATGCAGTATTATAGATGGCATAAAAAGGTCACACAAATAGTGATTTTTTTTTACTTTCTATCTGTAACCATTTGCTTAGAATTTTAATTTGAAAATTTCGAAGTCATCCTCTGCCACCGACCGATTTCTCCAAAGAATTTCTTTGGCGGCGTAATAAATGGCATCATAGATCCCACACACCCTGCAAATTTCAGTTTAATATATGTTACCGTTTACTTCCTTTCAATTTAATTGATTCCACAGACGGGCAGACAGAGCGAAATTCATTCATGAAATAAAACGCGCCAAAAATTCCATCTAATTTTTCATATATTTATCTCACTAAGGCGTACGCGTGACGCACTTACTTACACTACTTACGCATAACTAAATAAATAATATCGTAATTAATAAGTGAAAATATAATGCTTTAATTTACATAATTTCTTTAAAATTAGGCAATTTGTGAATTACGGAAAACCTGTGAAAGGTGGAAAATAGGGTTTCCTCCGAAATCTTCTGGTTTCAGACCAAAATCACCGGGTCACGACGGTCTAAATCACAATAGTGCGCGGGACGCATCAAGGCCCTTCGAACCCGCGGGCTGCATTAAGGCTCCGTACCAAGTCCGCGGGCCGCATACTTTCCCATTCCTCACATTTTCATATTCTTTGTACACTCACTCTCCCCTTCCACAAGGAAGAAATCGTCCCAACCCTATGATGCGGCCTTTTAACCCATTCATTACAAAAATACTACTCGAGGATTAGGTTCTTCGGTCACGCAAGAAACACGCTGGCAGCAGGAAGAACATACTTTAGTAGTGCACCTGCGCAGAACTGCTATAAGTAAATCAGAATGAGCAAAAAACTGCTTATATGTAGGGTATGGATTTTTCGGGTTTAACCCGATTGTTACCAGATTTTTACCCTCCGATTGCTTTTTTTAAAAATTTCGGGTAAAACCCGAAATTATTAGTTTTCTTTAAGCACAAATTTTTTTATATTTGCTCGCAGAATTTCTATTCTGGCGCTTGTAGGCACCTCAACACTTTAGTGCAGCCCGAGATGTACGTGATCAGTCTGTTTATTCTCTTTGTAACAGGTGCATATGCAACTGTTCTGAAAACATTATCTAGTACAACAAAAATCATTGCGGCTATAAATGAATTTTCGGAAGTTCTTTCTTCAAAATGGATTGCTACAATAAACAGAAATGTTAATACATTCGTCAAATCTTTCTGGAAAATGGTATCCGTATTAGATACTTTTAAGAAGCATGACCCAGATACAAGGGCTATCATCAAATTTTTGGGCACATATGATGATGTGGATGAGCAGATTAAATCTGAACTTACTGCCTATTTATTAGAGGCAACACCTCGAAATAAGGATTTGGTTATTATTAGGTCTTGGGTTAATGCTGGAGTCCGACACCCTAAATTAAGTAAGTTTGCCCTAACACTACTATGTATGCCCACAGGTTGAGGTTGTTGAGCGTTCATTTTCCCATTTGTGTCATTTGCAAACTCCGGAAAGGAGTAATATTACTGTAGAAACACTGGCTACGCAAATGTTATTCTATGCGAATCATAAACATTAATGCTAAATAGAACTTTTAAATTTTTAAACAAGATTTTTATTTTAAAATCATTTTATTTGAATTACAAAATAATAAAACCTGAAAATTACCCGAGATTGAACATTTTTTTAAAACCTCGAAAAATCTAACTTATTTATACCCGATTTTAACCCGAATGAAAAGGAAAATAATAAAACCCGATATTTACCCTCCGAATGAAATTTTTTTTAAACCCGAAAAATCCATACCCTACTTATATGTTAAAAGTGCTGATTTAATATATTTAAATTTCTTAGATTTACGTGAAATATTTTATAAGAACTACATTTGAGTTTTGGTCGTCTAGTGCAGCGTTTCCCAACCGGTGGTTCGCGTATCCCTAGGGGTTCGCGAGAAAAATTTGGTAATGGCGTCTTTTTGACTTTCTTGGTACTACAATTCTTACCGATATTGTAGTTTCTTTCAAATTAGTTGCATGGATTTATTTTCATTTTTTCTTATGCTTCAAGAATTATATTTGAATTTTACAGGGTACTAACTAAAAACCGATGACAATATCAGATATTCTGATTTTATTGCAAGCGTTTTCATACTATGAGCTCTATAAACTTTTTATTTTTCATGAATTAAACGCGTTCAAAAAGATTTGTTTTTACAAAATGTACTCTCCTTATAGGGGTTCGCCGCTGTTACATCTAAAGGGGTTCGCGTAGATAAAAGGTTAATCCAAGGAGTTTGCGAAGTGAAAAAGTTTCGGAACCTCTGGTCTAGTGTAAACTAACTTACTCCGCGGGCCGCGAGGTTAAATTTTGACCATCCTGCATGTATGAATACGCTTTTAGCCAACTTTTCAGTTCGTTTTGCATTTAATCGAGATCTGCAGTCGGGAATACGCGGACGAACAGGCTGTATCAGCTGTAATTAAGATGACTTTCGCTAATTTGTACGAGCGACTTGTAACTTAGGAGAGTGATACCCTATGATGTTGGTCGGTGGCTATTATCTCTGATATAGTATTCATAATTTTACTGTTGAATTATGCCAACTCATTTAAGCAAGAATTCACTCGTCCTGTTTTGCGAGTTCGATTGAGGTGCTATTCATATATCATGTATATCCGTTGGCAGGAGTTCTCATATTGATGACGTGGAAACCAGGTTCGAATAGCAAAGCGTTGATCCTTTCTCTGCCATTTATTAATGCGAGGCATCAGAAGTTGTGCTGATATGTATGCACTTCATATTGTCGATCGTTTTATTTTCCATTCATCGCATACAGTATGGAATAGAGAACAATCCACTTTTCGTTCATTTTGTATTCCCTACGTGTTTACAACGCTCGGTGTTACGTCACGCTCCGTCGTTGACCTTGCATCCGTGGCTAGACGATTCATTCCTCTGTGGCTTTGGGATTAGTGCGATTTCCTCCTGTTGGTAGCGATGATTTGTGCATCCGATTTTTGCGTGCTGAAATTACTTCTGTGGAACAACTTAAGCGTGTTTGTACGAAGTACTTTACTGTCGCTTGTCATTAAAGAATTTCAATTTGCTTTCAGTTTTGAAATAACCATCAATTACTCCCAACTTAGGTAAATACTACCAATAGGGAGCAGGCGGCTGTGCAGATCTTTATTCGGTGTTAGCATGTTGACAGAGTAACTTGGCACTTCATCAACATTTGATCTCATAGCAAGCTTTCAATTTTTATTTTTAAAAGCGTTCAAGCTCTGGGGTAAATGGGTAGATTTAAAGTCCTTGTTGCGTATTGATGATCCGGCGAAGATAGATTTATGGCCTTATAACGACTAGATGACGGTATTTTTACTAATACGAAAACCTGGAGCGTCAATGTTCATTAACCGTTTCGTTCTTAATTGAACAATGGAGAGAGATTGCTTTTTGTGGGTGGTACTCTCAAGTTTTTTTCCTTTATCATTGCGGGAGTACATTAAAACCTAATTGATTAAAACCTAATTGATTTGCGTTCATTTCGTTTTCAAGCAGAATTTTCAGAAGGCAGTAAAAGATTTTTTCTAAAATGAGCTGTCGTTTTTTCGTCTTTCTGCAACGAAGGCAGAAAGAAACTTATTAATTTAAAACTTATGAATTCGGCGTATTGTTGCTTTCCATTTCGACTCCAAAACCAACAAATCCAGAAGTTTATTTCTCCCTAAATCGCCAAAAA